>JARVGV010001153.1:21541036-21553100 GCA_031762435.1 Hypsolebias longignatus | reverse complement strand
AGAGTACAGTGCCGCCGCTATGTTTACAACGTAAAACCGGAAACGACGTAACTCGGCTTTTCAAAATAAAATTTCAAAATAATTTTGTTTTTTTAATGAGAGATGTGCCGTAAACACGAATTCCACGGCACACCTGAAGATCACTCGCGGCACACTAGTGGTTGAAAAACACTGGTCTAGTGGTTAGGATTCGGCGCTCTCGCTGCCACGGCCCGGGTTCGATTCCCGGTCAGGGAACATACTTTTGGGACCCTGTGTACATGATTTTGTTTCATCACATGTACCACATGTGGAGCAAATGACAATAAAGACTCTCTGACTCTGACGGCAACTTTTTTTTGTCCAGGCAATGTATGGTGGTAGCTATGTCCATCCATTATCTGTGCCCATTTTCCTTTTATGGTCACTGGTGCTCATTTCTTCTTGGTGCAAAAGGGAGAATGTAGATACCATTTAGACTAACATGCATGTTTTTGGCCAGCGGAATAAACCAGATTACCTGGAGAAAACTCACACGCACAGAGAACATGCAAACCAAGAAAAGTCTGCTTTCGGGATTTGATCTGACAACCTTCTCGCTGAGGCAACCGCTCTACCACCTACACCACTATGCATATTTTTGTGTATTGTGTTACTTTTAATTTTAACCCAGTCTGTTTTGATAATAAACAACAAAATGTACATTTACAGCTTCATTTTTATCCTTATTACTTTTTCTGGTTCTTGCTTTTCTCCATTTTAAAATATAAAATATACGAATCTTTTGTCAATCAGTTTATTATATGAAAATATGTAATTTTAGAAGTTTGTCTCACCTTTTGGGCAAATGTTACATACAAACAAACTCAGAAGGCAATACAAAAAAAACAAAACATTGATTTAACGTTGATTTTAATTCTTAAATGCATCAACTTTTGTTTAAAAAAAAAAAAAAAAAAAAGGTGAAAATAACTTCCATTCGAGCATTTTCCAATGTCTGTACAAGATGCTACTCACATTACCAGAGGGAAAAAAAGAGGGGAAAAAAAAATAAATGAAGATTATAAAATATATAGTACAGGAATAGTCCAACCATAGAAAAGCTCATGGGATTAAAATTACCAGGTTAGTCTACTTTACATATCATCAACAAAACTTACTAGTAGTATTTCAAAATATGTTGAACCTAAAAAAATCAGAGTCGTAACATGAAGATTCTTTCCCATTTTTTTTATATATTTTTGAACACAGATTTACAAACACCGTCTAGAAACTATGTGGCAAATTTATTGTACACAAACCTCTACAATAAAACTAAAAATGTACACAACAGAAAATCAAGTCAAAATGATTTGCCATAAACGCGTTAGCCAAACGTTTTTTTTACATATGCAACAAGGGCAAAAAAGGACTAAAGTTTTAAGTACAAGTAGAGGTACACAGGGGAAAGGCATGAAGACTATTCAAACACCTTAGTTATCAAAGGGTATGCACAATAAATGTGTTGGTACTATTACTTGGAGGACCTTACATGAGTCTGTTGATGCTCCTCCAGAAGGTGAGGAAAAGCAAATGCTTTGTCACATTCCGTGCACTCATATACAACCTCACCAACATGACTCTCTTGATGATGCCTCAAAAGAGAAGGCTTACTGAATGACTTGTAGCACATGTCACAGCGATATTCTCCTGCTTGTTCTTCAGCATGCAGTCTCATGTGTAAAGACAAATCTTGGGCAGTACTAAATTTTTTAGTACAATGGGCACATTTGAGCTTCTTTGTGACCAGTTCAGCTGCGTTGTTTGGGAGATTTTTTAAAAGAAGTCTATTCTTGTGCTTTTTAAGATATGACATCCTGGCAAAGTTTCTTCCACAATGATCACAAGTGAACTGTTTTTTATTCAGGTGGTGCATGTTTTGATGGTCTAAGAGACTGCTTTTGGAGTAGAATTGCATTGAGCTGTCATTACAGGTGTACAAATCCTCTCCAGTAACATCAACATCCTCTTCCTCCGCTGCTACACGATGAGTTGGACTTGTAGGTGTTGGGTATTTGCTCTCCACCACTGCCTGCTGTTGGAAACATTTGTGACGATGGAAAGAGTCACCCCCCAAAAAGGTCCCACTGCACTTTGCGCACTCATACTCTGAAGTTGATGTTGAATGAAGCAGCTTCTGTTTTTTAAGCTCACTTTCAGAGGGGTCAAGCTGAAGTTCTTTTCCATCAGTTGCATTATTGGGGTGCGTTGGAAAATGATCCATCAGTTCAGCAGCATTGGCAAAACACAGATGACAAACCGGGCATATGAACCCATTGCTTTGAACTCCTAATGAGGCATTGACATGGGTCTTGAGATGTTTGAGGAAATGTTGTGAGCAGGAAAAACTACTGTTGCACTGATTGCATGGATACTCTCTATCAGTCCATGATGGCTGATGGGTGTTCATGTGCTTTTTTAAATGAGATGCATGAAGAAAATGTTGATTGCAGCTCGTGCAGGAATAGGGTCGCTCTTTGGCTTCCATGCAGCCATGTTCTGAAAGCTCTTCTGGGTCTCTGAAGCGCTCTCTACAAATACCACAGCGATACCTGAACTCTGAGCTGTATCCAATGAGGCTTTCAGACAGTTCACGATCTCCTCTAAAGTCTGAAGGCTCATCAAATGACGCAGAATGGCATTTCCGATGCTCAACTCTACTACTCTTGGACTGAAAGACCTTATTGCATATATCACATGGGAAGCTCTCTTCACGGTGGGTAGACATGTGCTCTGCAAGCTGCATGGGTCCAGTAAAGAAGAGGTGACACTTGGAACAACGGCACTGGCGACTCTTCCCATGAGTATGCTTGTGGGTTCGCAGTGCAAAGAGAGAAACGAAGCCCCTGCCACATGTTTGACACTGAAATTCAGACTTGTGCATTCGTTGGTGATGCTGCAGCTGCGATGCATGGAAGAAACATTTGCCACATTCTGCACATTCATGTGGCTTTTTGCCGAGGTGACACAGTTGGTGATCCTCAAGACTTTCCGACGTTGGAAACGTCTTCCCGCACACATGGCATGGGAAATACGGTGCAGAGTCAGAGTCGCTGTCACTGTCCTCATTTTCATCCTCTTCACTTTCACCATTTGTACTAACATGACTGCTAGATGGCTGTTCATTGGTACCTTTTTCCAACCTTGCACTCCTAACATCCTTCCACTCTTTTGCATGCCATTTCTTACAATGATAAGTCAGTGATTTCTTGACGGGATAGACTTTGCTGCAAAATTGACAATAGAACACATTACTTGAATGTTCTGCTTTGTAATGGTCACACAGAGCTGGTCTTGTCCAGAACCGTTGTTGACATAATTTGCAAATAAAGGGCTTGTTTGGATCATGACTTGTTTTGTGTTTTTCAAGATCAGACATTGTGGGAAACACTTTGGAGCAGTGGGCACAAGAGTATTTTTGGTTAATTACATGAATCCTCATGTGTTTTTCTAGATTCCCTTGACTAGAGCATATCTTCCCACACAATGAACACATATTTTGCTTTCTTTCTTGTTCTTCCCTTCCATGGTCCTCGAGGTGGCTTATGAGTAAGAGGCCATCAGTAAAACTTTTGTTACATTCTGAACACTGATACTGCACAGATTTCTTTACTGTACTTGAGCTGTTCTGCTCCTGAATTTCATGAGAACTTCTTGATGACTCGTTCTCGGGCTCTTCATTGCAAGGAATGTCGGTTTGCAAAACCTCAGTGTTGACTGGTGTTTCAGAATCTTTGAATACAAACTCAGAGTCTGGAGGTGCAAAATCAATTTTTGCTTTTAAAGGAACTTCAAGCTCTTGGGCTGTATTTGGTTTACATTTCCGTTTGTGATTTCGGAGTAGAAATTTATTCCAGAAGCCCTTCTTGCATAATTTACAGTTATATGGTGTTTCTGTGGCATGCACACGCTGATGACCAATTAGTCCAGATTTATTGGTAAAACACATATTACACTGTGGGCAGACAAACTGTACAGAGATGTCATTTGTAGGTGCTGTATCTGGTTTACAGATAACATTTGCACCTTCAAAAAGCCTTTCCTCACAACTCTTAACCACAGGCTCTTCTTTTATGTTTGGTATATCAGACAGAAGTTGTTGCAGGGGAGCAGTAGACTCAGGTGGACTCATGGTTTCTGCCTTGTGTGCACTTAGAAAGTGCTCTTGGAGCTGTGAAAACAGCAAAAAACGAGTACTACAATAAGCACAAGAAAAGCCTTTGGGGGGGCTTTGAGTGACTGGCTGCTTGATTTTGGGGACTGGTGGTGACCCTGGTTTTGAAGTGCAAACTTTTTTGTGATCATCAAGCTTGGCTTCTGGGAAAAATCCTCCACACCTGTCACAGAGCATATCACTACTCAGAGGTTTCTTGTTGCACATTAATGAATGTCGCACCAAAGATTCCTTCTTTACAAATTTTTCTCCACAGTATTCGCAAAGATGTGGTCTGACAGAGCAGCTTACTTTGTGTTCTTTAAGTTCATCTTCTGGGAAAAATCCTCCACATCTGTCACAAAGCATTCGTTTGTCATGCTGAAGTTTCTTTTTGCACTTTACATAATGACGGCGGACATAATCTCTCCTTATAAATCTCTCGTTGCAATACTCACAGGAATATGGCTTCTCTCCCGTGTGTAAACGAACATGCACATTTAATGCACCACTGTTTTTAAAAGTGCGGGGGCAATAACTACATACATACTTGAATTTTTTATTAATAAAAGGTTGGATCTTCAGTAGGATACGATTTCTGGTGTCACTCTGTGGTTTTGGCACAGTTTCTGTTGGTTGATTATCGGTACTGTCATCAGTCAGTGAAACATTTGTATCCCTGGTTGGTTTTCTGCACTTTTTCCACTTCCGGTGTGCTTTTAAAGTCTTTTCATGAGAGAAAGCAGAACCACAGTGCATGCACTTGAATGGTTTTACAGAATGGAACATGGTATTGTGTCTGGAAAGTTTGGACTGCGTTGAGAAGCTTTTCAAGCAGACTTTACAATCAAATGTCTCCTGCTTATCAAGAGGATTGACATTAAACTTTGTTTGCCAGCCTCTGCCAACATCGTCTAGACTGATTTTGGGAATTCTGATCTCCAGACGTGTTTTTTTACCATTGCAGTGAGACTGGTGTACTTTCAGATGATCATATCTTGAAAAGCAGCTGTCACAGGCTTTACAGCGATAAGGCTTCACCTCATTGTGTTTCAAAATGTGATTTCTTAAACTTTGTGGCTTCATAAAGACCTTGGTGCAGAATTTACACTTGTACTCAGTTTCCTGCTCTGTTGGGGGCTTATGCATTGCCTCTATAAGAGTATCCATTTTTGTTTCACCATCACTTTTGGGTTTTGACTGCTTTGAAATTTTAACACCATTACAAGATTCTTCATGACTAAAACGCAACGCCTGACTTTTGAATCTTTGGCCACAGCGTGTGCATGCATAGGGTTGCACGCCAGTATGTGAAACAAGATGTCTCAAGTAATAGGATGCGTACTTGAACTTCTGTGGACAGTAAGGGCATTTAAAACGGTGTAATTTGGATGCAGTAGTGTGTGGTAGTGGTTTATGGATGTTCTGGCTCTTTTTTGAAGATGCTTCTTGGTTGTTCTGGCTTATTTTTGTAGAACTTTGTTTGGAATACCCTGCAGCCAGTGTGTCATCAACAGTGAGACTTGCAGTCTCCCCACAGGTTGTTTTATGAACATTTATTCTTGGTTTCCCATAGAACATACCACATCGTTCACAAGGAAACAGACGGTTTGCCTTATGGCTCTCAAGATGACTTTGAAAACGGTCTTTTCTAGAAAAACTCCTGGGACATGTAGAACACTGAAAACGTTTACGTGAATTAGTTTTGTCAAGGTGACCGCTCTGAGATGGCAAACACTTCCGACTGTGCATTTTAAGGTATATGGATCTATAAAACTGCTTTCCGCAGTTTGCACAGGAAAATGGTTTGTCTCCAGAATGTCTGACCATATGGCGCAGCAAATTGCGGCGATCAGGATAATGTTTCTTGCAAAATGGACACTGGCATGAAGAGGACTTTGAAATATGTGTAAGACAATGTTTTCTCAGTATATTAGGATCATCAAAAACTTCTTTGCATAAGGAACATTGCAGCTGTTTTGATGCACTCTCCTTTTTGGCATTTTCCAAGGGCTGATTTTCCTTTGATGGCATTTCTTCTTCAGGTTGATTTGGTTTTAGGTCTTTATTTTTGTGGATAGGAAGATGTCTTAATAGGTGAGCAGGATAATCAAACTGTGATGGACACTCAGGACACTGAAGCTTCCCCCTTTCAAGGTGTGAGTTTCTGTGCTGAAGCAGTTCTCCGACAGTTAGAAAAATCTTTTTGCAGACAGTGCACTTGTATCTTTTCTGGTGAATACGTTTATGAGCAACCAAATGGGTGCGTTTCTTGAATCCCTTTCTACATTCTAGACAGCGGTATGGTCTTTCACCTCTGTGATTTCTCTCATGTCTCTTTAATGACAGCAAAATGCTGAAAGTTTTTCCACAAAAGCGACAGCTCAGAGCTTGATTTGCAACAGCTTCAACAGTTTCTGACTGACTGGTGCCCTCCTCAGTCTTTGTATTACTCAGAAACTCTGGTTTAGACACAGAGAAAACAGAACGTCTATACTTTATTATTTTCCCAGTGAGTTTAAATAACTCATGCTTTTTCATATGTCTATACTTTCCAGAGGGATACTGAAAAACTGCTGGACAGTGATTGCATTTGTAGAATAAGACAGTCTTGGAGCTTGTTGAAACTGGGAGTGTTTCCGATTGTATTTTTTGAACATCTTTTAATTGTGGTCTTAGTTCTCCTTCCTGTTTGGTCTGAAGCGTCTTTTTCTTTTTCTTGTTTGCAAGTTGGTTAATATATTCTCGCAGGCAAATGGTTTTAATGTGTCTATATCTGGCAGATGTTGACATGAAGGTAGTTCTACACAATGGACACACATATTTGTCACCAATCTTTTTCTTTCCACCACTTATTTCATTTCTGATACAGTCACGCAAATGCCGAGCCCTGTTTTGGGAGTACTTGAAAAGTCGTGAACAAAGAGGACATTTAAATTTGTCGTCTTTTTCACTCTCCACTTTATGAGGATTTTTTTTGCTTACCTTTGTGGTGAACTGTTTTGATGGGACAACCTGTTGCGTTCTCTTGTGCACATTGAAGTAGTGCTTTTTGGTTTGCTTTACAGAAGCAAACAATTTACCACACAACTGACAATGATTTGAATTGGAAATGTCAATAAGCCTTACGTAACATTTCTTCATACTTTCATATGGAATGCTCTGTTTCACATCTTTGTGTGGGGATGTTTCAGCTTTGCTAATTAAAGCATCAGATTTTCCATCTGTCAGCTTGGACCCTTTGCATCTTCCAGGTACTCGTTTGTGCATTCGCAGGGAACAATTCTGTGCAAAATATATGCCACATTCATTACACCTATATGGTGTTGTGCCAGTGTGAATTCGCATATGCCTCACAAATAGACATATTTTTGAAAACACAAGTTTGCATTTGTTGCAATTGTAGCGGCCATAGTCAATTTTTTTCTTGTTTGGAATTAGGTCAGAAGACAGTGGGGGACTTTCTTTGACAGCATCACAAAAATGTTTGTTTTCTTTGTTTGTCATCAGATAAATATTGCAAGATTGGCAATATTGAAAACTAGGCATTGAATGGTGAAAAAAATGGTGCTCAATCAGCTCATCTACATTGTGTGATGTGTGTCGGCAATCAGCACAGCAGTGGGGGCTCCTCTTTCCATTTGTTGACTCTGAGGTTGTTAATATCACAACAGGGTGCAGCAGTCTTTTCATTTGTAGGGATGTTACTTGAGATGCTTGTTTTTCCAACTTGTCCATGATTTCATCATCATGATTTTTCATAACTGTTTGTTCATGCTGGCTTGAGGCGAGTTTTGTTTCATTAGCAGTGCATGAAGAATCTTCTCCTGACAGAGGTTCACCATACAACAAGGCAGGCACAGACTGTTCCGACTTTTCAAATGATTCTCTTGCATCATCAAAAATATCTGCACCAAGACTTGCTGACTCTTGTTCTACAAAACTTTCGTCTACTGACTTGTGTTGATTGGGAAAAGAGACTGAATTTGTATTCTTTCCTGAAAGTGTCCATTCTTTTTCTGAACTTGATTTAATGTCCATGTTTGAGTGTTTTGGCTGTAAATAGGATTTTACGCTGTCCAACACCATTTGCTTGCTGTCATCTGTTGACAGAGTTTCAGTATTACATTCTGAACCTGTGTGGTTGGTAGTACTCGTTCCATCAGCAAGACTTGCCCATTCCTTTGAAAAGCAGGGATGCAAGCCTTTGTTTGAGCTGTCTGGCTGCAAGGATGATTCTGGATCACTAACAATGCCTTTAATGTTAGTACATAAACTGTCACTGGTGACACTGGGATCATCATCATGATTTGGAGCTTGACCATCACAGGTGGTACCTTGATAAACATCCTGATGCAGAGGTAAGTTCAGAGTTTCTTTCACTGGTGTTTTTTGCATTTCCAGACAGACATGGGGGCTTGTGCAAGTGGCATTTTGCTTTGAGCAGGATTCAGGACTGCTTGTAAGAGTTATTTTCTTCTCATCACTAATGTCATTTGTAAAATTGTCAGTGTCATTAAGGGCAGGACAATTTGGAGTTATCTTTTCTGTAGGAGTCATTACCATTTCTATATTAGAAAAAATATCTGTGCTTGAGCAGCATGCCTCTGAGGCAGAACCAACATGAATGGCAGCATTTTCACAATCCATTTTCTCACAAATTGTGTCAGTTGTGATAGTGGGACTAACACAGTCTAGACTTGGGGAAAGCCTAGTCTTTTCTTCAATTTTAACACCGTCTCTTTGGGAAATTTCATCTGTGTCTGCATTGTGCAACACTACACCAGACAATCCACAACAAGCCACATTTTGCTTTTCCATATTATTAGCATCACTGGACGAACAAGTGACGTCTAGACTACAAGAATCCAGATCAGGAGAAAATTCTTTTGCCCTACATTCTGCACTTGTAAACTCTTCATGGCATTTTGTTTCTCTTTCAATACCCATGTCTAAGTTGGTATTACTTGGGTGCATGCAGGTTTTTGAAAAGTTTGCAACACTAGCATCAGTGTCAGCGTTATCCATCTCAGAAAGGATGATACAACTACTGTTCTGAGCTGGGCTTTCACAGGATTGGTCAGATGACTGCAAGCTGGGTTCTGTTTCATGACTGCTGCTACTCAAACTGCATTCACTCAGTTCATTATCAATATTTTTAGAATTCGACTCCTGAAGAATCAGAGGACCAGACACTTGAGACATGCAAGTCGAAATTTCTTTTTCATGACTATCAGCTTTCTTAATTTTGTCTCCACTTTTAGTGACATTTGGATCTAAGGTTTTCTGCTCGTTGGAAACTTCACTGTTCGTCAAATCTGATTCTTCTCTTGGAGAATCTTGGACATCAATTTTTCTTTGCACATATTCACTCACAATTGTACAGTGACTAGACGTCAAGTCTGGATTTGTAAGTCTTTCACTGTCATCCTTCTGTTCCTTTAAGAATTTTCCATCAGTGAGATTTTGCTTGTTGTCAAACAAAGCTGAAGTAGACAATTTAATCTGATCCTCTTCCTTCTCCACTGGGTACTGATCATTTCCAACTTTTGTCAAGTTACCAGTCATTAAGAAGTCTGGATATGTAACATCCTCAAGATTTCTTTCCATGCCCTCTTTTTGTTTGTGATCTTGAAAACTATCACACTCATTTCCATTATGTACAGTCTCACACCCTGCACCCTTTATCATACAAGAGGTAGAAGACTGATTGTGTCCAGCACATGTTTTCAATGAAAATACATTTGCTTCTGACATGTTAGGACAAAGGCTATCAGATTGAAAATGACAGTTTCCAGTGTCACTGAACAATAATTCTGCTGAACTGTCTTTCGAATCAATCTCAGTTTTTTGCTTTGGAAATGTGTCAGTTTCACTGAATTTACAAGGTCTTTCTTCACCATCATCTATATCTGAGCAGCTGCTTATAGACGAGTAGTCCTCAAGACATGATGCAGATGACATTTTACAGTTTTGCTTAACTCCTTTTAAATCTGGTGTAAAAGATGAATGAAAAGAGTCTGATGTTGGTAACCCATCTGGGGCAAAACTGGGGAAACTGTTATTTCCACATCTTTGAATGAAATCCTTTTCCGTTTGTTCTCCATCTGCTCGCCATTGTGTTTGACAGTACCTTTCATAAACACAGTCCGATCTTGAATCTTCAGAACGAGGATTTGTGTAATAGCTTGTGTTAAAGTTTGGGTGTGATACAGCAGCTTCTTGTGAAGCCACTGTACCCGAGAAACCATGATGTCCAGTGAAGTTCTCTGTATGCTGGGACAGAGATCCATCAGGCTCTGTCGTTCTCCTCAGTGTCTCAGGATCGGATGACAGTGGTGGAAGATTCTGAAAGTATGGATTCCACTCATGAGCCATTCTCTACTAGGACTGGAAATCACCGCTTGTTGCATCCAATCCTAAAAGCATACAAAACAACAATATTACCAGAATGAAATGGTGACCAATATTTTACCAAAAGAGGAGATAATACTCACCCGTTATTGGACATACAAGCACTAGCCAAAATGAGCTGAACTACATCTCATCGGGAACCTGCACACAAGCAAATATAAATTAACATTAATACTCTAGATTATATAAGCCACAATGTATCTAAAATTAATAGACAAAACATACTAATGTTTACACCTTAAAAACGGTTTCTGGATTGGTGCCAATTTATGGGGTGAGGCAGAAACCATGTTTTATGCTTTACAATCAGAATTGATAATTGATAAATAAAAGCTGTGAAAAGACAGCCAAGCTGATTCAGTAAGGTAGTAATAAAACAGACAAGCTTACTTGACAAATGGCATTCACTGGGCTGTATAACACAATTCCTGTAATAATTGAAAACCAAAATTACTAGTTACCAAGATTATTATTATTATTTTTAAAGTTACTAGGGCTGGGCCATATCATATCATTCAAGATGATACCGGTATAAAAAAATAAATAAATAAATAAATAAATAAATGAATAAAACTTGCCTGAGAAAATAAATTATATCATAATATGCTACTTACAAGGCAGAAATACGTCGGTGTTTTTCATAACATTATAAAAGCAGGGCTCCCTGCCTCATTAACAGAACCGAGCACGCCGAACTACCAAACCAAACTACGCACCCCCCACCTGTTGGTACTAGCCGTGCGCAATACTAGCCACGCGCAATACTAGGTCTAAAAAGCTAAAGGCATCGCTCACGCTGGCACTTCCCTCAAGTTGAATGTCCCGTACAATGCGCAGCTCGGCTGTGTCAGAAAATTTGAATATCGTGAAAAGGTTCAATATTGAAGACACCTGGTGAAACACTAATTAGCCAATTAACTCAAAACACCTGCAAAGACCTTTAAGAGGTCCCTCAATCTAGTTTTGTAGGTTAACAATCAAGGAGAAGACTGTTGACTTGGCAGTGGTCCAAAAGACAACCATTGACACCTGCACAAGGAGGGCAAGATACAAAAGGTCATTGCTAGAGAAGCTGGCTGTTCACATAGCTTTGTGTCCAAGCACTAGGGGCGGGCAATATGGCTCAAATATTATATTGTGATATTTCAGAGCATTCTGACAATAACGATAAATTTCGTGATATAACAAAAATAAAAAAAAATAAAAAATCAAAGTTATTTGACAAAATTAACTTAACATGTTGCTTTGCAGTATTATATAAAATAAAATAAAAAAACAACAAGGGGTAATTTTACTGAAATTACTTTATTTAGTAAAATATTCAGTCTCCAAGTATAAAAAAAATAAAAATGATCCTTCTGTTATTTAGATTGAAAAAGTCTGCACCAAATATAGATCAACAAAATCCACCACAAAAACTGAAGTGCAGGTGAAGTTTCCCAAAACAACTAAATAAAATTAAGCTTAAGATCTGTTGAG
>JARVGV010001153.1:21370666-21381420 GCA_031762435.1 Hypsolebias longignatus | reverse complement strand
GGTACTGTGAAGCGCTTTGGGGCCCCTCATAGGGGGCTGGAAAGCGCTATATAAGTAAGCTCCATTTACCATTTACCATATGTCCCTTTATCTGTGCTGCTTTGTTCCACCTCATGTACCACGTGTGATGCGAATGACAATAAAAAAAACAACAACCTTGAAGCAGTTCAAAAATGGTTACACCTTGTAGGAATTTTTAAAATACTGTGCTAAAATTTGGTTTGGTCATAGATGAGGGCAATTCACAACACATCCTACAAAAACTGAGATCACACAAGATGTCTTGTTTAACCAAAATAACTACAACTCCTTTATTTCTCACAATAAGATGATTTTAGTGTAACTCTCCTGCATGAAAGGTAGTGGGCCTTGCATTCTTTTAAGAAATGGGTTTTACCTAACCAAAAAAAAAAAAAAAAAAATCCCAACAATTGCCTCTTGCAGCAGGAAACATAAGACCAGCTAGAGATTTCAACTGGTGTGGGACTTTTGGGTCTTGTGCAATAGAAAGAAGTATTATCGGCTCCATGCTAATGTAGAAAAGCCCTTTGGGTATCCAGATGGAGCTCTCTCAGTTTCAGCCCCATTTCAGCCCCCACGTCCTAGAGAAGGCAGACAAACCCTGATGCAACTGGAACACTGGGTCCATGGGGAAAAGCTCTCAGTCAGGCCGTGAGAGAGCGCGAACACATCCACAGTCACGTGGTGCAGCGCTTTCTCTCAAAGCCGGACCTCACAGCCTGCCATGTGTGGCCCTTTTCCCATCTCTTTCACACCAGAACTACATAATTGATAGCGAAGGGCGAGTTATGTTTTATAAAGTGAAGCACATTAATGGCTTCCTGTCCACTCAAATGTTTAGATGTGCTGGGATCAGTAAGTGGCAGCGTTGAGTTGAAAAGGTTTTAAGTAACCGTTGGATTCTTTTTATTGTGAAACCCATGGCAATCCATTATTTCTGCCAAAGTATTCAGTATTGTGACATCAAAGTGGCCCCGTGGTGAAGCGCTGAATGTTTCAAACGCTCGGATCAGTCAGCGTTGTGATATGAATAAAAGCTTTTTTTGAATTTAGCCGTTCGCCACTAGTACTTCAGGCTTCTTCTTCTTTTAGGACAGTAAAATATAACTTTTGATTCACTGAAATGAGCACAAATATGTTAAGAGACAATTCAGATATTTTGATACTGTATAAAGTCCTGTGCATAGGTTAACAATAAATATTTTACCAGAAATAACACTTTGATTAGCTTCATTTTCTCCAAATTGAGTTTAAAATGTTCATTTCTGTCCAGACTGATGAGGAAGTCTGCATCAAGGTAGAGCTGAAGTAAAAAAAACAAAAAAAAAAACCAAAAAAAAAAAAAAAAAAACCTTCCAATATAAAAAAAAAAAAAAAAAAAAAAAAAAAAATACTTGTCAAAATGGTTTGTGCAAATTCTAATTTGAAAAATTTTACAATGATGTCTATTTTTTTCTTTACACAAAACTGATTATTTGCAATACCTGCTAGAAATAACAGCTAAAAGTAACATTTTTGGTGCAGGCTGGGACACTTCTGGAAAAATATCATAAAATTTCTGTCAGAATAACCCTATAATTTAAAACTGACAGTTATGTAAAGGTTTATAAAACATCATTCACATGCACCACTACAAGAGTTTTGAGTTTGTAGTTTAAATGGCAGCAATCCACTTTGGTCTGAACAATATGTGGCCAAACAGAACATTTTAGTGAACTGTATTTGTAAAATGCACAATAAAATGATACAAAATTATAAAGGAACCCAATATTGGACCACTTTGTCCACAACAATAAAAGAAAAGTTAGAGCAAAAACCATTTATTTGTATAAAGAAGAAGAGAATAACCATGTATATGAGGGTCAGTGGGTGCAGAGTGATAGCTCCCAAACAGCTGTAAAGGATAAGTACCACAAATCATTACTGTGGCTGTTGTCATGCCTCCTCAGGCTGTCACTGAGAGAGAACATCACAGCGCTCGCTCGCACAAGCATTAAGGTCACACTCCTGCATAATCATCCCAATTTTTTCTCTGATATTTTTAGAGCTGAAGTGGTCAGAAAAATACCAAAAAGATAGTACAGAAGAATCCGTCCAGAGGACCTGACTTAACCTCGTTAGATTTATCTACCTGGATTATTGAGCATGCATCAGGATGACAAAAGGTATCCAACTATAACAGTAATAGAGAACTGTCTCCCTTTCACCAATTAAACATGAATACTTTTTGCCTTCTGTTCAATTTGATGACAACTGTTTGTTGTTTAGCAGGTTGAAAACAACAGCTGAGATTAAAATGCATTTTTTTTGTTGTGTTTAAATCAATTAACTGAAAATAAAATGAGCAGCTTTGCAAGGGTCATTTATATTTGTGTTGCACAAAAATGCCTTTATGATAATATAATACTATATAAAATTCATTACTATAATTTTAGATAATTTATGTGCACTGATTACCTTATAAAAATCAGTAATGACTAATTGCATAGTTAAACGTGTTTATATGAACTAAAAAGGGTTAAAAGTCTTAATGAATGTAAAAACTTATTAGTTAATGAATCAATTAGTACAAGTTCTGTCTTTTATTTTCCTTATTTTATTACTATTACTGTGTAATTTTCTTTTAAGAATCCAACACAAATGATTACTAAAACAAAGAATAGAGCTTTTAAACACGTGTAGAGTTATTTTATTTTCATGCAATTGAAAAGTATAAAGTTAATAACTGAGTTTCTCTTTGGTTTATCTCCAAAAGGCAAAATAAAACAAATAAAACCTGCTCAACTCTTGTATTTTTTTTTTTTTTTTCAGCCTTTGTGAAGACCTGGCAGATTCTTCATCAAGGTCATCCGTTCGAGTCTATTGTCCCTATCAGTCCTGAAAACTACTATAATCTTCACACATACCTCCACCCCACCTATTGGAAAATCCTTCTTTTTTGTTTTCTGTTGAATGGTTCACTGTAATACAAAAAAACCAAGAGAGGTATCTTTGTTAGCTTACATGCTGGTGGAGTATGATGGAGGTAGTAGTCACTATGGAGATGCACAGACTTTGGAAGAGCACGAACGAAGAACGAAGAGATTTCACGGAGCGTGTGAAGGATCGCTCGTCAAGATGAAACAATGGAGGCAGCTTTGCGAGGAAGCATGTGCACAAGGTGCAGAGCACAAAGCTGCTTCGTACAGTAAGACTTGGTCGACACCGAAAGAGGCTCAGATGAGCTCTGGTTGCGAGCGGCAGCGTAGCAGGGATTCATACTGAGACCAAAAACAAACAGTGACGGGAAGTGGAGGGTGGGACGTGTTGATTCCAGAGTTGGGAGGATGATGGTGGAATAATTCAAATTTTTTTTGTTGCTCTTTGGTTTCACATCAGCTGGAAGTTGAACACCAGATGTTAAAAACGGGTCACGCAACACGATGATGGCACAGCAAGCGTTAACAGTTACGTTACTGACACAACGAGAGTCTCAAGCCTTCAGCCTCCCAGCTGGGCCCCAGCATCAAGCCTTTTCGCTCGAGCTAAACTTGTTTTCAGGCAAGTTTACTTTAAGCCAACGTGCACGCATTCTGCCAGGGAACGGCAAGGCTGGATTACAAGACAAGAGACGATCTAAAGCAGGAGAAAAGAGTAGGATTTAACGCACCAACGCAAACGCATTCTCAAGGAAAACACGCGTGGATGATTGACTTTTTTGTTTAAAATGACAATTTGAAAGAGGGTTTATGAACATTATGAAAAAACCGAGTGGCATATTTACCTTTTTCTGTGCTTCGTTTCTGATTCCAGCTTGATATTTTCCTCTCTGCTCCCATATCCTTATCTTTTTTTTTTATTTTTTGTCTTTTTCCCTGACTTACAGCTCTCTCACCCGCCAGCAGTGTCACGTTTTAGTCGCCGCTGCCTCCTCATCTCTTCCTCACACAGAATCTTCTTCATCCCCGTGTCATTCAGCAGTTTGAAAGGAAACATGCCTTGTGGACAAAGGAAGTCGGTGCTGTGAGGAGGAGCTCAGGAGGGAAAGGCAGTGACTAAAGTCACAGGCGGTAAAGTGAGAGGCAGGCTGGTCCACCGATGCTGCTGCTCAGTTCGTGTCTGGGACAGCAAGTGCTGGAGACGCTGCACAGGTCCAGTTCCACCATGTGTGACACCCGGAGACTGGTGCAGAGAGGGTGCTGACAAAACAGGGCGCGCAGGAGGAGGTAGAAGACATCAGTCATCGTGTTTGTATGCATGCAGGATAGGAATGAAGGAGAGGCGAGAAGGAGGGAGGGAGAGAGCTGAGGCTGGGAGGGAGCATACGAGGAGAGAGAAAAAAGGGGAGGGGATATTTTTCCTGTTTTTCTCTTAGCAATTTAAAAAAAAATACCCTCTATCAATGAAGTGACGCTTATTCTATGTGCACAGCTACCCCATCAGTAGGTGAATATTATGCCCTTCCTCAGTTTTCATGCCATCGTTCAGTCTTCTGCCAAAACCAGCTGAGTCGTTGAGCTCGTGCACTTGAACTCGGGGAGGGTTTTTCTTTTCTTGGTGTACTTCCCCTCCGCTGGCCCCCAGCACACAGGAAACAGAGCGCAGGAGAGACAGAACAGGACAGAGGGGCAGAAAGGGGCAGAAGGAGAAATGCGAATGGGGGAGGGGGAAACGTTTGTAAATGGCGCTTCAAGGGCCTGGAGGATCCACTTGAGAAATACATATAATGTGCAACACCTAAAGAGCCACACATGATCCGAGCAGAGCTGGAACCTCCATAAAGGAACCGGTAATGTGTGCCATAGGTAAATATTACTATTAATACAGCTGAGTTAGCTTTTACACTATTGTTTTGTACTTTGAGTTAATTCAGCCGTCCATATCCCCAAATATTCTACTTTGCAAGATGCTGTGGCTTTTGATATTTTTTGTACTTTTCAAAATATAAACACAAATACTGTACTTTTTTTTTTTTTTACAAAGAAATTAACTGATATCACTTTTGTTTTGTCCAAACTATTATTCACATTGAAATCTGCTTTATACTGCAGCATACTTGCTCTATTTGTGTCTTTTCATACTATTATTAGTTTTTGGTTAGCCATTGGCTACTTTTAGCCATCCATCCATTCTCTATATCCGATTATTCCTTTTTGGGTCATGGGGGTCACTGGTGCCCATGTCCAGCAGTCAGTGTGAGAGGCGGGGGATGCCTGGACTGGTCTCCAGTTCATCACAGGGACACATAGAAACAAACAATCATTCACCCTCACTCACACCAGGGAAAACTCAGAGTTACCAGTCAGCCTAACATGCATGTTTTTGGTCTGTGGGAGGAAACCGGAGTAAACCCACGCATGATCAGAAAGAACATGCAAAGTCCACCCAGAAAGGCATCTGTCCAGGATTTGAACCGGCAACCTTCTAGCTGAGAGGAAACAACTATGCCAACTGATCCACCGTGCTACCCTGCTACTTTTAACCTTTAAGAAAGGTCAAGGTCAAGGTGTCTTTATTGTCATTCACATCACATGTGGTACATGAGGTGGAATGAAACTATGTACACGGGGTCCCAGTTACAGCCAACAAAAATACAAATTGTAAAGAAAAACAGTAATAAGATCTAGGACATGAACTAAGAAATACACTAAACTATATACTGTACTAAACAGTACAAAACAACGTGCCAAACAACAGCAGCATGAACATGAATCTATGTGAGCAGATGAGGATGAATGAACAACATGAACTAAATCAGCATCATGGATAGTCAGCAGCACATATCAACCACCAAGTGGCATCACAGTAATTTTTTTCACAGTGATAATCCTGACTATGGATTCATGAGTCTAACAGCCTCAGGGTAGAAGCTGTTCCTCAGTGGTTCTACATTTAATGCTCCTCAACCTCCTTCCTGACGGGAGCGGGACAAAAAGTGTGTGTGCTGGGTGAGTGGAGTCCTTCATGATGCAGGTGGCTCTCTTCCTGTATGGAGGTGTAGATGTCTGTGATGGTGGGCAGACAGACTCCAACAGACTTCTGTGCAGACTTCTTCTTTAGCTATCTTTTGTTGCTTTTAGGTAGTGTTTTACTACTGTAAGCTTCTAGCTAAACCTCTGATGCTTTTTGCTTCAAGCTACCAATTTGCTACATTTCACTTTAAGCAATAATTTTGTTACATTTAGCTTTCAGCTATGCTTTTGCTACTTTTAGTTAGCTTTTTGGTTTTTAGCTTTTAGCATTCGTCTACATTTAGCTTGTAGCTAGCTTTTGTTGATTTTAGCTTTAGATATTGTTTTGCTAGTTTAGCTAGTATTTTTGCTTACTTTTTGATATAAGCTAGCATTTTTGGCTTTTAGCTATAACAATTTAAAGCTTTTAATAAGAGTTCTGGTTTCAGCTTCTTCAGAATATTTAATCAAAATTATGCAGTTACACTGCATTTTAACAGAATGTGTAATTCTATAGTTTTTTTTTTATTTATTTGAAGGGGGTTGGTACAGCTGTGTATATGTCATGAAAGCATGCAGTTGTGAAGGGGTCAAGGTTAAGGTCAGACTGTTAAGCACAGCTCCACATGTTGCACAAAATCTCCATGGCAACTTCAGCAAAATGTCTCTTGATTAAACAACTCATGTGTGCTCCCACATGTGCTTGTGCTGTCCTCCTTCTCCCTGTTTTCCTTGTTTCCTGAAAGAAAAAGATTGGGAGATCTACTCACCTTGACTGATTTCTTTGCTGAGGCAGCAGGTGGATTGGAGGAGGGGTGTGAGGAGACAGGATTTGACAGCAGACCAGTGGGGGCCTCCCGATAAACTGAAAAGCAGTTCAGTTCGTGAACTTTTAATCCACACCACCTGAGTTTGGCAAGTGAAGGTTCAAAACACACCTCACAGTAAAGTTTTACATGACTTATAAACAAAATGTAAAAGGTAAAGATTTTAAATGTTAAATATTAAAACATATAAATAAGTTTCTGAGAAGTGTCCTGGTAATAAGATGTATTTTTTTTAAGAATACTGTACAGTGAGAATTTTTCTTTACTTAAAAATGATGTTTTCATTTATAATTTTTTTTTTTTTTATCCCAGATATAACACTATACGTCAGACTCGTTTATAGATGGAATTAGCATTCCCTGAAGGAATGCAAATCCCTCACCAACTTGCACCCCGGAGCTTAAAACAAAGATCCTGTGTGATCCGTTAGCACTTAAATTATGTGTTGTACGGTACTCTTACCGACCGCACCAAATTTCAGCTCAATATCTAAAAATGACAAATTTAGGCATTTTTGTGTTTGCTCATGTCAAATAGCTGTGGTAAACATCTTGAATCAGCTGAATGCCAAAAGTTAGTCAGTTGTAGATGAATATCAAATGACTTTGTGAGTTTCATTCGAATTAGCCCACTGGTTCACGAGATATTTTGCTAACAGTAACAAACACACAGAAAATGGTAGTTACATGATTCAAAACATCGTCAGGTTCTCTGGATGGTTTATTTTTGCTGAAACGTTTCTTCTTTCATCCAAAGGACTTCATCACTCTGAGGAGCCACAACAACTTCAGTCCCATAAGTAGCACACACACATAGTGGACCAACCAGATGGATGGTGATAAGATATTTCTGGAGTCCACCCTCTCCGAGGCAGCCATGGCCAAAGTGGTTCAAAACATCAAAGTTCATGCTCAATAATCCAGATGAAAAAAATCCAACTGGTTGGCCCACTATGTGAGTGTGCTACTTATGGGTATGCACCGATCCACATTTTTTAAACTTCTGATCCGATCGCGATACTTAAATCTGGATATCAGCTGATGCTGATCCCGTTCCGATATCATCATCATTGATTTTATTTATTTATATTGAGCCACGAGAACTCATTTTCAAGAGAGACCTGTTTGGGGAGCAGATGGTGGGGGTTAAGGACCTTGCTCAGGGGCCCAGGGTGGGGAGAATGAGGGTGGAGGCAGGTGTGGATGTTTCACCTTTTTCCACCCACATTTTTTGATCTTGTCGGTACCAAGGTTTGAACCGGTGATCTTCCAATCACAGGCCCAACGTCTCTAACCACTGCGCCACCACTCCCCCAACAGAGTCGCTGATGAGCTTTCTTGATCAGACTGGTGGTGTTGTTGCCCCAGCTGAGGTTGTCATTCAGGTGCACCCCCATGTTGTTCAATGACAGTTTTGTTCAGATACCTCTTCACTCTAGGTCATTTGACCTCATGGTGGCAGTTAGAGGCTGTGTAGAGTTCAATCAGCTGTTTTGAATGAGAAAAATTGTGTCTTTGTTTGCAAACTGTGTCGCTATGGTAAATCAAAATGCCAATACATATTCTCCTAACTGATAATGTGGACACCACTTGGAACTACAGTATTTTCAGAATACTATTTTGTAAATAAACATGCCCCTTTTCACCAGTTCAGAGTAAAAGGACGAGACAGCCCCTGGTTTAATCCTGAGCTAGCTGACCCCTTGCACAGGAGAGATCAGCTTTGGGCTGCAGCCAGAAATTCTGGCTCAGACACTGACTGGTTGCATTTTTGACAGCTGTTGAATAAACATACAGCTTCCATCAAAGCCATAATACGTAATTACTTCTTATCTCAGAACTCCAAAGATCTATATAATCCTAAAAGATTCTGGAAAACCTTCAAATTTATCTCTGGCAGCTCTCATTCATCTGATCTACCATCACAACGTCTTGGTAACTCGGTTCCTGTGTGAAATAAGCACAAAATCCTAAATTGTTTCAAAAGACATTTTGTTGCTTTGAGTTCCTTCTTTGCCACAATTACTAATGGAAAATCAGCTACTTCTCCTTTAAGCCAGACATCTACAAATCAAATCCCTCTTACAAGTCAATCTTCAGTAAACCACACCTATAAGCCAAAATACTGTTCTAAACACTTGGAAAACAGCTTTTGTCTTCCTTTTTTGAAGGGAGGTGACCCCACCATATTGAACAATTATCAACCAATCTCTTAACTCTGTATTTTAGCTAAGGTCCTACAAAAACTGATAAACTCTCAAATCAAGAAGTATTGGGATTCTTTTAACATTTTATTTTCCCATCAATCTGGTTTCAGGAAACATCACAGCACAATAAGTGCTTTGCTGAAGGTTTCTAATGACATTGTTGAAGCATTGTTTGCTAAGGATTATTGTGCTGCACTTTTCTTAGACCTGTCTAAAGCTTTTGACACTGTGGATCATAACATCTTGTGTCATAAGCTCTCAGAAATCGGTTTCTCAGATCACACCATTGGTTGGTTTTCTAACTATCTCTCAGATCGGAGACAATGTGTTCAATATAATGGTACTTTTTCCAGTTATCTAACTTTTAACAAAGGTGTACCACAAGGTTCAGTCTTAGGACCCACCCTCTTAACAATCTACATAGATGATGTAGGTCAGAGCATCCCTGATGCATCCTTACATTTCTATGCTGATGATACAGTTTATTTTTGAGCTATAACAGTGGCTAAGGTTTTCCAGCTTTTACAATCTGCTTTCAACATCATCCAGTCAGATTTCCCAGCAGTTCTTCTTTCTATTTTATCTTCGAATGGTGTTCCTATTCAGTTTGACGATTCTTACAAATACTTGAGTATTTTGGTTAATTGGCATCTCTCCTTTAAACCCAATGTTGAAAAGTTGGTAAAGAAACTGAAAGTAATACTGGGTTTCCTTTTCAGAAATAGATCATGTCTAACTCTGAATGCTAGGAAACACCTTGTAACTGTGTCTTTCCTTCCCTCCATTGACTACGGTGACACTATTTACATGAACGCTCCTACAAGCACCTGCAGATGTTGGCGTTGTCTATCATGATGCACTAAGATTCATAACTGGCTGTAACTATTGTACCCACCATTGCACCTAATACTCACTGGTTAACTGGTCATCATTAATTTCACGCAGACTCTTCCACTGGTACATTTTGATCTTTAAATGCTCAGGTGGGGGTTAAGGCCCTTGCTCAAGGGCCCAGAGTGGGGCAAATGAGGGTGAAGGCAGGTGTGGTGCTTCACCTTTCCCACCTACACCATGATGTTTTCAGTATCGGGGTTGAACTAGCAATCTTCTGATCACAGACCCACCTTCTCTGACCTCAGCAAATATAGCGGTGAATACTTTTTATAGGCAGTGTATGTACCAAGGATGTACATTTAACAAAACAGAATCATAAGAACATTTGCAGAAACATAAAAAGTGCTACAAGAAAACAGTCAACATGTGTCAGGTGACTTGTTGCCCTTCCTGGCTGCTGACACTAGTTACAGTCATAAAACTGGAGAGCAACAAAAGTGCTACATAAAAAATAACTTTGGGCTGGTCCCAGGAGCAGTTCTAAACAATCTCCTCAAGCACCAACTCTAGACAACTCAACAACGCCCTCAATCTGCCGAATTTACCGGCAGCAGGGAGCCGAGATGAGACAAATCATCCGAGACCCAGACAGTCGACTTCATGCCCGGTGATAATGAGCTCCCGCCGGAGACTACTTTTAACATGACGGACCTGAGACTTGAAAAACTGAAGTTGTGAGCTAATCAGTCTTTGTGGAATATAGGAAATAAAATAAAAATAGTAAAAATAAATTAATAATAATAAAATCAATAGTGATAATTTTCATGGGAAGCAGAGGATTAAATAAATAAAAAACACACAGATGGTCTTATAAAAATGACCAGGAAGCAGAAGTATGGGCCGCAGTGAGTGTTTCTGCTGGATGTGCGTGTGTGT
>JARVGV010001153.1:21246243-21256767 GCA_031762435.1 Hypsolebias longignatus | reverse complement strand
GGGGTGAGATACACCCTGGACAGGTCTCCAGTCCATCACAGGGACACACAGAGACAAACAACTGTTCACTCTCTCACTCACATCTAGAGACAATTTACAGTTACCAATCAGCCTAACATGCACATTTTTGGTCTGTGGGAGGAAACTGGAGCACCTGGAGAATAGCCATGCATGCACAGAGAGAACATGCAAACTCCACCCAGAAAGGTCCCCGGACCAGGATGTGAACCAGGTTAACCTGCTCACTGAGAGGCAGCAGCTCTACCAGTTGCACCACCGTGCTGCCAAAACATTTTCTCTTTTATCCTAAAGAATTCTTCAGTCTGGAAGTCTCCTTCCAACAATGTTACATTTTATTAAAACCTGTCTGCTGCGTAATGAGATATTTTGCTCATTGCACACTTTTCCTGATGTTGGAAGATAATTAATAACTCACCATATCAGTCCACAACTGTGCTTAATAGAGCAGAGTAGCTGTCTCATTTATTCCTATCTACATCGATGCAAGCATCAGGTATGTGACTATCAGCTGAAAAGCCATGTTCAGTCACACTTGTATTATAAAGTCACTGGAAAATACCATCTAACAAAATAAAATATACAGCGCACTGTCTGCAAACTTCATTTATATTGGTTAAAGAGGGTTGTTTGTATTAAAAGAAAAATGTTTTAAAACAAAGTTTGTGAACAGCATTTTCCCTTTCACAGCAATTTAAAAGGTCTTAGAATGAACTTGAACACAAACCTTTTCTCTGGTCGAGGTGGTGGTCTCTGTGGATCGTTAGCCAGTTTTCTGTGGCTGAGAAAAATAAATCTGTAAACAAGCTAGTTTTCTTTAAGCCAACAGGAGCTAAACTAACTTAATTTAACTGATTTTAAAAGACAACTAACAACATCAACTCATATTCAAACACTATAAATTTAAGTATACATTTTTCTGTAGAGGAATACACCCAACGCTGCAAATATCATCAGCAGAATTGTGACTGGAAAAGCCACAGGGGCAACTTTTTGAAACTGGTACATTGACGTTCCTGGTGAAAAAAAAAGTCATACAAACATAATAAGAACATGCTCTCAATTCACTGTATAAAATATTTCCAAAGCATACACAGAGCAGATGCTCACCCTTGACCATTAGAGTGACGGTGCTGCCTTGTTGAATTTCACGCCAGAAGATGGCTGTACAGGTCAGACTTTGGACTCCGTCTCCTTCAGGAACAATGAAACTAATGGTGGACGTCCTCTGCCAGGTGCCTCGTGATATCAGAGTGTCCGACACCTCGCTGGTGATATTGGGAACACTCCATGAAAACTCTGGAGGATGCGATGGACATGTGTGACTGACAGAACAAGAGACAGAAACAGTCAAACCAGCGTTCACTTCAGCTGGCACTGTGCTCATCACTGGTTTGTCTGGGGAAGCTGAGGGTGGAAAAAACAAAGTAGTGTTATCAAAAGTATAAAAGCTAAAAGCTAAAAAAAAAAAAAAGAAAAAAAAAAAAGAACCATATCAATAATAAGTATTGATTCTGAACCTTTCATTATGATGAATGCACAGTTGTTGGTGAATCTGTACTTCACAGCTCCTCTTTGTGCATGGAAACAGAAAGGGCCATTGTCGAAAGGTTTGATGTCATCAATCTCCAGTGAACATTCTTCTTCACGCATATCCCCCAGTAATCTGGTTCGATCCTTAAAATGATCCATTATGTAACTCTGTCCATTGTGGAAGACAATGTCTCTCTCAGTTTTTTTGTACCAGATTCCACGGGTCATGTATTCATGCTCTTTGCTCTGGAAACTGCAGGGGATCACCACACAAGACCTGGTCAGAGCACTGACTCTGTAAGGGACGTCCGCTTCAACAACTTGGAGTGCTATCAAGAGAAAGAGTGGGAAAAAAACACTATCAAGCTGCACAAACTGAAGGGGTTAAAAAGTGTCATCTCTTTGAAATCAGTCTTTTTGCTGAGTTTTTTGGAATTACATATACAGTTTGAGATAACTGGAATAAACACATACCACCGGTGTCAAAAGGCTCATCTTCTCCAAATTTGTACTCGTATGCTGTGAGGAAAAAACAATAATTTTTCAAATCAGTTCATGTTTTATGAGGCCAAGCTTTCATCAGTTACAAACACATGGTCCTATGCAAAGGTTTAGGTTTGTCAACAGTGTTCTCTCACATCAATATATGTTTTACTTATTTTATAAAGATAATCATAACCATTATTATAAAAGCACCAGTCTGGCATTAGCCTGACAAAGGAGAACTTCTTCCTCTTTCTTCATACTCTGTTCCCCATAACTGATACCGATACTAACTATTGATAACTCTTTCATAAAACTTTTACATCAAAAAGGCCAAACTATCATTTTAAAGGTTTCCAATAAGTTTAGAGGCACATGCAACAGAAAATATTCAGGAAGATGGAAACTCAGGCCTTTTCCAACCTCTCTGACTCCTGTTCAGTCAAACCTAGCACATTGTTTTCAACATTTGTGCTAATTTAACAAGCAGCTGGGTTCTCAGGTTTGAAACTGGGGTTTATGTAAATATTTTAGATATTTTCCAGGAAAAAAAAAGCAATATATCTTACAGCGTCCAACTAATAAGTGAACACAATGAGTGATGTGTAAAAACTCACGTGCTATTTTGAGTACCGAAGAAGCTGATGTTTCCCCTTTATTAAACTCTGCAGTGCATTTCAGATCTTTTCCATTGTCATCTAAAGACCCTATAAATGTTAGATTGGATGAAGTATCGAAAGTGTTCTTGGAGATCTCTGTGATCTTTACGTTACTCTGCATGTCTGGGAAATTCCAAACAATGCTTGGTTTATTTTTCTTGCACTTGTGGGTGACCGAACAAACAACACTCTGTGCCATGCCCTCTATTGTTGCGCCAGGTGGGGTCGTCATGGTGATTTCATTATAAGGACCTGCACATAAAAAAAATGACAATGAGACCTAAAGCTAAATAATATTGTAGGATCTTACTAGATTAAAAGCCACTGTTGTACTCACATTCAACATTCAGTTTGAGTTCACTTTTGGCTGTTTGGCCACTAGAATACCTAACGTTACACTCCACACTGTTGTGTTGTTCTTCTACAGTCCAAGTTTGTTCAACTGTTCTCTCCCAAACTCCATCTGATACCTGAAAGTGTGTGACCCGGTCTGTTCCAGGAATACCACTTAGTGTAAGGACAGGAGGATCAGTGAAACATGTATGGCGGACAGTACAAGACACTTTGCTCTCTTCGCCCACCGTAGGGACACCAATTATGCTCATCTGTGGTTCTTCTGCACTTTCTAAAAAAATAAAAATAAAAATGGTGAAGGGAAAGAACAAAACTGCATCATGAGTTTTAGGATTTCATCTAAAAGGTTGGAAAGCCTTGTTTAAGTTTAAAATCATATTTACAATAACAACAAAAATACCTTAAATTAAAAATAAAGTTGGTGAATGAAGAATGTACAAATTAATGCGATGAAGGTTTAGGTATGTGTGCTTGTAGTTTTTGTAGCAAAACTATTTTGTTTGAACTAACAAAGACAATTTTTATTTAAATAAAGGTGAGCATTCAAATCAGAGCTTCATCTAAAATCTTCTCCTAGTTTTTGGTTGCCAAAGGTTGTTAAAATATTCCCCAAATCCACATAAGTACAAACATGGAACTGACTAAAAGAGAAAAAAGAGGAATGCTTACCTGAAACTTCAAGTTGAGTAGATTTATCTAAGAATGAGTGATCCTCTGAGTGGTAGGAAGTCACTGAGTTCTTATCAATCCACGGGTATAGTCTGTCTTTGTTGTGTGACATCTCCAGCTTGTCTATCTTTAGACTGCAATTGCCCTCTGATACAGATCCAATTAGACTGGTTATGCCAGAAAATTTACTGATAATATTTCCGTCTCTTTGGTTGTATACAGATGGATAACCTTTTCTCTGGTATAAGTACCATATAACTTGGAGGCCATCTGGCTTGGGTGTACTGTAACTAAACTTGCATGGAATGATGATACATGAACCCTTCAGTCCACGCAGACTTCCAGGAGTAGTGAAAGACCAATCCAAAGACAGCATGTTTTCTGACAAAAGGAAAAAAATGTTTTAAAGCAAGTAATCAATAAAATCATAAGTAAAATATATATATTTTTAATGATCTTGTTGTGATGTAAGATTTTTGCGAGTGTTTTATCACGATACCTTTAACCTACTCAATTTTTAAACTAACTCGGTTTTCTGGTGCCTAAACCCAGCCAAAATGCACTGTAGTGT
The DNA here is from genome assembly GCA_031762435.1 of Hypsolebias longignatus. Lineage (NCBI taxonomy): Eukaryota > Metazoa > Chordata > Actinopteri > Cyprinodontiformes > Rivulidae > Hypsolebias > Hypsolebias longignatus. The sequence goes on along the minus strand of JARVGV010001153.1, from coordinate 21,252,480 downwards.
AAGATGCTTTTAGATTATGTCCCTTGCTGTCCAGGAGGCTGACTGTTTGCTTTGAAGACTAGGCTCAACACATTCTTTTTTAAAACCCTTATGGTTAGCGTTGGCTTGGGTTTCTTGAGCTATCCCTTTGTTGTGCTGCTATAGGCTTAAACTGCTGGAGAACAAATTGACCACATTTTGTTATGCTGCTGTTTTTACCTACTCTACTGTTCTTGTTTGTATTTACAATTATTAACATGTTTTTCTTTCACTTTCTTCCCACAGAAGGCGTCACAACAGGCTGGTGCTGGTGAACCCAGTGGTACAGGCGAACCCAGTGGTGCAGGCAGGCAGGCAAGGACTCACGATGAATAATAGAATCAAGAATTTATTTACAAAAACAAAAGAGCTGAGAATGGATGAACAGGAGGTACTGACAGAACAGACAGGTCATCACCAATGGACAGAAGACAATGCCAGGACAAGGAGTGAAACAAACACACAGGCTTAAATACAGGAAAACACCAATTAGACAAAGTGAAGACACCTGTGAGTAGTCACAGATGCCAAAGACAGAGACTGAGGAGGCAAGACACAACACAAGATGGAGCCAGATACTTAAGGAAACACAAACCTATAAAGATAGAAACTGAGGAGCAGGGGGACACAGACATAAACACAATGCCAGAAAGGCTAGATACAGGACCATAAACCACAACTCACACAGAAGGTACACCTGGAATAGCTATTCTACGTTTGTCTGTATTGATTTCCTGTCCTCTCATACCCCAAAAAGTCGAAGCAGATGGCTGCCTAACCTTAGCTTAATTTTGCTAGAGGTTTCTTCCTGTTAAAAGGGAAAATTTCCTTTCCACTGTTACCAATGTGCTACCAAGGACTAGAGAGTTTGACAAAGTGGAGACACAACAGAATCTGCTGACTTCCCAAGATTTTTAACTTTTACTAACTGTGAACATTTTTGTACAGTGCCCTGAGCCAACATTTGCCATTTGTTGGCACTATATAAATAAAATGAATTGAACTGAAGTGTTACCAAAAGAGACAAGTAAGAATGCAAAAAGAGTAATCCAAAATATGTTGTGACAAAAGAGTACCAACAAGTAGTTGTACAAGTTACTTTATCTACAATGTTAAAAAAAGGCAAAAAAAAAAAAAAAACCCTGCAAAAGTCTTAAACCATCATTGTTGTCCTTAACTTATCAACTTTCCTTATGAAAGAATACACAGTATGTTGTTGTGGTCAGGCAAAAGCTGATCCAACAAAAACTTTTAAAATAAAAATAAGCTATGAAAAACTTTAAACAACTTTCATTGGCACTTACTTTTTACCTGTAGACCGATGCTTTCTTTGGTATGTCCTTCAGAGAATTTGGCATTACATGTTAGTTGTTTACCATGGTCTTTAGCTGCTGATGTGAATGTCAGTGTGGAAACAGTTCGCCACAGAGCCTGTCCTGATACTTGAGCAGTAGTTGTGGAAGCTGGCATGCTAGCAAAGTTCCATGTGAGAGTTGGTATATGGTGAGGGCAACTGTACGAGGCTGTGCAAGTTACTGTTGTTGCAACTCCTTCAAGAAATTCAGTTGATGAAGGACTGATGCTTAATGGTAAAAAGGAGCCTAAGATTTAAGCAGTGAACAAATGGTTAATAAAGTTTTAAAATTGCATGAAACATGACTTTATTTTCAGTAATCGTTACATACATTCAGCACTTATTGTTGTCGAAATGCTTGCTGTTTTACCACCGTAGTGTTGGACAGAGCACTCTACTGTTTGGTATTGTTTCATTATGGTCAAGGTTGTTGTTAAGGTGACTCTGTATTTGCCACCACCAAGGTCAGTTTGACTTTGATGGTAGTTTTGCAGTGGAATGTTTAAACTCAGGGTCGGGGGGTTAGGGTAGCACGTGTAATCTGCAGAGCATTGCACCGTTACCGTTTTCCCAACCTTCCTTTCACCTGTGATCATAATTTCTGGATCTGTTGGCTTACCTATAAAGAAAATGTCAAAAACTGAAGAAAATGTATACAACACCATGTTAGTAATTAACTTAAATGCAAAGTTTTGGACACATACCCACTACTTCAATAGTTACAGTTGTATCAAAGAATCGATAGGTGGATTTCCCCACATTCTCTGGATCAACCCAAGGATAAAGCTTCTGCCGGTGGTCAAATGAGTTTACTGGGTTGATGTATAGACTACATCCCCTGTTGTCTGTGTACACATATGTTCTTTCTCTGTATTGGTACATGACATTCTTAGTGTACCAGTTGTCATAAACCAAAGGGTATCCACGGTTCACCCACTTGTACCAAACCACACGACTTGGTCTTTTAGGTGGATAGTGATAGTAGTCAAAGCTGCAAGGGATATAGATGCAGGAACCCTCCAGGGCTTTAATATTGCTTGGCAGGTATACATGCCAAGCCTCAGATGTCCAACCTGTAAGAGGAATAAATGCTCAAGGGAAACCATACAACTCAGTTAATCTTGATATGTTTAATAAAAATTTAAGAAAAATGTTAAATTACCCAGAACAAAGAAGTGTAGCAGCAAAGAGCTGAATTGAGACATTGCTGAATAAAGGTGAAGAATTTAACAATCTAAAATACACAAAAACAACCTTTACATTATTCATTGAAGCTTCATGAGTAAATATAAAATCATCTGTACATTTTAACATTCATGACAAAGAGAACATATACAGGCATTTTAATCCTTATTTACAATGAAGCTCTAAAAGTTAAAAGCTTTTATTCTGGTGATCCAAGACAATTATTTTCACATTTCTTTCACCAACACTGATTGGCAATTATCACATTTACTCTCACATGCAAATACTTGAAGTAAACATTCAAATATGCACGGTTGTAGTTGGAAATTTGACCCTTCTAATTTGAAATGTCATGAAATGCATGATGATGGGATCACATGTTCATTTTAGATGCATTCCTGTTCACATCTTATCATTTTGAATGTTGTGACTGTTTTTAATTCATGACTGTACCATCTTTCTATTACTGTAGTGTTTTATTTAAACACCCTAGCACAAAATAAAATTAGATTAATTGGTTAAAAAAATGTTTAGAATAAAACATGTATTTAGTCTCAAAATGTAAAAGTTTAAAAACAATGAGTTATAAATAATATTCTCTTTAAATAAGCCAACTATTCTTAAAAATTTTCCTGAATGTTCTCACTAAACCTAAAACATAACAACTCAAATTTGCAGAAGTCATAAACTGTCTTTCATCTGAATTGTTTTTATTAATTTTACTCATCCAAAAATGTAGGCAAGACAGGAAGACCAAGCTTGCTGACCTTTATTAATTTATTACTTAGAAAATATCAGGAATGAGATAGATCCAAGCAGCAGAATCTGTCTAACCTCAGATTTTCTGAGTGCTCGTTGGAGTAACTTTTGTCACAACTGGAGGCCATACCACTTAAAAGATAACATGATAGATATGTACTACATAGGCCAATGATGCCCAATGAGGACATCTCAGAGAGCCTAACAATATCTTATCAGTAAACCTTAGTTTTCTACAACATCTATCTCAGGGGTGCCCACACTTTTTCAGCATGCTAGCTACTTTTAAAATGACCAAGTCAAAGTGCTCTACCTACTATAAGGCCCTGTTTACACAAGAACAACCTCTGGAAACGCTGGTGATTTTTCAACGTTTATTGGGGGAAATAAACAAAAACTGAGCAGGTTTACACGAAAAACGCTGTAGTTTCCATGTCAGTCGGGTTGCCAGATAACAAATTATTAACTAGAGTACTGTCGCTTTAAAGTTATAGTATTTTGAACTCAACTGTCATATGTGCTGAGTAAAGACTTTCTAAGATGATCTGTGTGTTTTGTTTGTTGAACCTGTGCACAGAAAAGAAGGGGGTAAATAAAACATTTTAAATTTATCTGGCAACCCTGATGCCGGACTCAGCGGCATTCATGCAGCATTCTTCTTTGTTTGATTTCACCAGACAAATCCTAATGTGATCACATATCTCTTTTACAAGGGAGGCCTGGGCCTGAAGGTAGCCTAACATGCATTTGTCTGTGGGAGGAAACTGGATTAGAGAACAACAACCCAGTGGTGTAGTCTACGCAATGCGCGGGCATATGGAGTATACCCACTAGAAAAGCTTAAGAATTTCAGTATACCCACTTAAGTTAAAAGTGCCCAATGATACATGACACATCATTGGGCATGTGTCATTTATATGTTAAACGGCAGTTACACGCTTCTGTAACAATCTATCAGTATGTAGTGCTTGTTTATTACAATAGTTTATCCAGTGAATTATTGTATAATTAATACTTCTGTACTTACTACGTAATACTTGAACATGTTTTGCTTTGATACTGTTATGAAATTCAACATGTTTTTAATACAAAACCAACTGTTATACAAAGTTTGTTGTACATTTATTCAAATATAAGCATCAGAAAAAAATTGGAAATGCTCAATATGCTTAAAAATCAAAATAGATTGATGATTACATTGTACTAACTGGTGTACATTGATTTCTAAGCACAGTATGCTCACTACAATAAGGTAGCCTACACCACTGCAACAACCATAAGAACATGCAACTTCCACACGACCCAGGCCCAACCCAGGGATCAAACCTACGTTCTTCAGGCTGTGAAGCAACAGTGCAAACCACTAATCCACTGATCAGTGATATACACTTTAAATGTTTTCATACAGGAATGCCAACTTGGCCTCATTCTCCAGGTGAAGTGAAGCATTTTAACATCGGAGTGTGTTGTTTCTCTCTTTTGTACTGATGAACAGTGAGCGATGGAAGCAAAGACCAGTGTTTGGCATTTGTTTTGTTTATAAAAGTGCATTAGACTGTCACAGTCTGATTCTCATGGTTGGTGAATTCAGCCTCAACATTACCAAGTTTTAGAAAATATCTTAAAATAAGTGATTTAAGCTGTTTTGCATGAATTTATAAAGTGAGACCAAATGAGGAACAAAACTTCCTCTTTCAGGTTTCAGGTTTGAACAAGTTTTATTAAACTACTGTATAAAAAGCATCTGGATGGAGGAAGCTTTATTGTTTCTACAGTTATTTTCTGTGAATATGAGGCTACTCAGTGGTTTCAGGTACACATTTTAAAAACAAAGAGACCTTTTTGTAAAATGCTGGCAAAAATAAAAAAATACTATGCTAAGAAGTTGCGGAAAAATAATACAATAATACTATTTCAGAGTATTTGACTTACAAGAAAGTACATTTAGACCATTTAAATTGTATTTATTACAAAGCTAAAAAAACATATGGCGTATTGTTTTGAACTATTAAGTGTTTTGCGTATTTCTTAGTTTATATCTTAGACCCTTACTGTTTCTTTTACAATTTATATTTTTGATGTTGCTGGATGTAACTGGGACCCTGTGTACACAAGTTGGTTCCACCTCATATACCACATGTGATGCGAATGACAATAAAGAACCTTGAACTTGATGAATCGATTAGGTTCCTCAGCTCAGTTTGTTGCTTGATTTAAAGTCAATACATCACAGAAATCTCAGCTGAAAGAAAGAAAATTTTGATTGCTTGCCTTTTTTTCCCCCCTAGTTTCACGTCAACAATATTTGGAAAATAATGAATGTTGCAAAATTCAAGCTTAACAGTTTCTTGTTTTCTTGTACACTCTAAAAAAAAAAAAAAAAAAAAAATAAAAAATATATATATATATATATATATATACATATATGTATATATAGTGAAATGTTGCATTTTCATTATCAAATAAATATTAGCTTATCGGTTCACTTAATGTACACAACTTTATAAGCAGTTGATAAAAAGCAGCATTTTAAATTTGTAAATACTGTTAGACAAATACAATTATATACAGTGTTCTTTCTGCACTTTTCTTTAAAATTAAAAAAATGTACCGACTTACCTCCAAAGTTTAGTTTTTCCAGAGTTCTTCAAAATAAAAAATAAAAAAAAAACACGTTTTATCAAGCCTCCCAGAAATTGTATGTGTGAGTTACCTTATTAAGAAAAGGAAATGAAAGAGTTATTTTCATAAAGGATGCTGGAACCACACCCCTGTGCAAAAAAAAAAAAAGAAGAAAAAAAATCAAGTGCTGGGCAGTGAATGGTGAATGTGTTACAGTATGTGACATCAACAAAAAAGGTTGAATCATGTCATCTGGACTTCGTTTTTTTGTTAAAAAGAAACGTTTCGCCCCTCATCCA
>JARVGV010001153.1:21185698-21199806 GCA_031762435.1 Hypsolebias longignatus | reverse complement strand
CCCTTATTTAACCAGGCTAATCCAATTGAGATCACAGATCTCTTTTGCAAGGGAGGCCTGGCCTTGAAGGCAGTCTAACATGCATGTTTTTGGTCTGTGCGAGGAAACCGGAGTACAAGCATGAGAAAAAGATACAAACTCCACACAGAAAGGCCCCAGGTTCAGCTGGGGCTTGAACACAGGACCTTCTTGCTGTGAGGCAACAGTGCTAACCACTGATCCATGGTGCTGTCCTGTAAAATTCAGTTGTATGTTAGTTTTGGTCAAAGCTTGAAAGAGCCGCTGCAGAGGGATGAAAGAGTCACATGTGGCTCCAGAGCCACAGGTTGCAGACCCCTGGGCTAGTCAAACACTGCTGTTTATTTTATAATTCTTTAGATTTTTTTTTTTTTTTTACTGACCAGTATTCACTGTAATGTTGGAAATGCCATTAAATTCTACAACTTCATAAACAGCACGTTAAGTACCAGCTTTATTTATAGCACTTTAAATTCCTGTTGGATAAATAAATATCCTTTCATCATCTCTAGTTACTCAAATGATCCACTCTGACACAAGAAGATTTTTAACCAGTTTTTACTTACAAGGGTAGACGGTCACAAGGAAGCTTTCACAGATGTACAAAAGTTACGTTTTGATTCTCGTCAGTGAGAATCGGCGCTGGACAGTGAGGCAGGAAGTGCTTTATAATAAACGCTTATCAGACAGAGGCGAGGTCAAAACAACCTCGGCTTTCCAGCTTACAGACTCGGAGAAGGCCTTAAAGTTGATCAGGTGCTCCTGCAGGCTCCTCTCTGAGTAGACAAAGGACTCTCGACCTCACACACACAGTTCAACATTAATTTAATATTAGTTAGTGATAACATGCGTGACCTTTACCTAAATTCCCCTAACAACACCCATGGGACCAAAGTGCTGTGCACATAATCAAACAATCATACAATCAACGTCAATAAAAAAAAATACTAAAATGATTAAAATAATGTAAGATGAAGTTAAAAAAAAAAAAGTAAGATAAAGCAATGTAATGACACAAAAATCCAATAATTTATATTGTATTTTTTGGTTCTCGAAAATGAAACAGTTGAAGGGTTTTCACAGGGTTGTATAAATACCGTAAAATTTTACTGAAGACATTTAAAACATGAATCATCGAGCAGAGGTGACAAGAACAGCTCAAACTTCCTCTTTGAGCCATCACAGCTCTTGGGTAATCGGCTCATATTTAGCTCACTGTTTACACCCAGATCAAAGAGCAGTGAAAGAAGATTAAACTCTGCAGAAGACACATGGTAACATTTTTATTTTAGACACAAAATCTTAAATTACTATTTAAACGTAGAACAAGAAACTCAAACAGAAAGGAAAACGCTTCACTCGTTGCACAAACAGGTGCACGGCCCTGTGCTTTACCTCCAAACTTCCTTTATTTTTTTTTTTTTTTTTAGATTAGAAAAATAATTTAGCAGAAAACAGAACTTCAAGCGTTTTAGTTAAATTGCAAAACTGAAAGGTGCAATACTTGATATAGTTTCCTGTCTCTCTCTGTTGTGCAACGCTCGCTGCCTCCCAGGCTTTGTGTTCTTCTAGTGATCCCTTTTGGTCATGTTTTATGCTCATGCTAACATTGTAAAAGTTGGAGAAAAATAAACGGACAGCGTAAAAATACCAAACAAGAAAAGCAAACCCCTTAAATCCAGTTCATTACCATGTCCGTACATGACCCACTTTTCTCCACAATGCTGCTAAAGATTTAAAGATGCTGCGTTTTCCAGTGTTGAGACATGTTCAGATGTTTCAAGTCGTTTATTTCAAGCTGGATAATCCATGTTAGCATAAATATTTTCTGTGTGTTTCACGTTTTGGCTCGTCTGATTTGTTGGTGCCTACAAAAACAAGGAACAGTTAAAATATCACAAGACTTATTCTGTAGTTTTCTTAGACAATAAATCCACACTCACTGATAAACACAGTTAAGCACCCAGAAGAAATGGTCTGACTAGGATGTGTGTTTAATGATGGGCATGTAGAGGATTTTATTTGCATGGAGCTGATGAAGTAGATAGAAAAGTCCACAGAGGGCACAAATGGAGTGACGCATTATAAAGCAGTTGCCAGAGGGTCCGAGTGGGTCAAAGCAGTAAGTGAAGATCAGCAGACGTGTTTCATAATTACGTTAGACAGCATTCCCAGCACTTGTTGGAGTTTGATAGGGGCCACATTGAGGGTTTGCATTAGGCTGGGTGATGTTCCCGAGACCTGATACAGTATTGGAAACCTGTGAGTAAGTAAGGGCACACTTAGGGGAAGGTTGTGTTATTGTGCACCAAGCAACAGAGAACATAATGACTTGACATCTAGACGCAACTGGACACAGGTGCCTTCCTCCTGGGACCTGGCACATATATTTTGTCCTTTATAGTGGACACATGGTTCACCTTCATCGTCTATTCCTTTTTTGAGTTACGCTATCAAGCCCTCCTGTACTCTTTAGAGGACATCCTGGGCTTTCCAGTGATATCTCATGTGAAAGGTTTGTATGCTGGAAAGCCCCTTTTTAGGAAATCACATATAAAAAGAAAACGGAAGACTTTTTTTTCTTCTGTTCTCAGGAGGATATCCAAGAGATATAGTCTGACAACGAGTGGTCTCGTTTTGTGTGCAGTGGTAATGCCTTGAGGAGTGGGGATCAACCCATGAGAATCACTGGTATTACAATTGACAACCTGGTGTGGGGGTGTTTGGTATGACTTCAGGCCACTTCTGGAGGTGATTTGGGAGACCTTGATGGCACATCTGTAACATCCTATGTTCATGTCCTCTTGAGATACCAACCTAGTACAGTCCAATGTTCAGAAAGTGCCTGGCCACACACGGCACATGCGTTTATGGTCTGTCTGCATCACAATGAGGTACTGCCATGGCCTGCCATGGCCCACGATCACTCGCCAATCAGTGATACTTATGATTAGCTTGGATGTCAATTCCAACCCAGTGCCAACCAGATGGATTTTGAGGACAACTATGGGCTGACATGGCAGAAGAGGAAAAAAAAACAGCTGTTTAATTTCTCTAGTTCCCAAAGTATACTGCACACCATACTAACAGAAGGCCTGCAGTGTGTCCATGCTGCCAACTGCTTCTTCTGATAGTAACTCCAATACAGTACAGGTATGAGACCTTTTAACATATGCCGTTTAATTTAATTCCCGCCATTCTTTCTGGGTGCTTTGCTTTCTATTATTTTGTCAGTGAGTGTATTTTCATTTAAAGATAAAAAAGTTACCTCAACGTTGGCATAGATGGGTTCATCTATGACTTTTTCAGTTGGCTTCATGTCCACTGTTGTGCAAGTGGCTTTGCTGAAAACATTTCAAAAAACAAACTCCTGTTTGAGTGCTGAACAAATTGTGTTGTGTTTTTATTTAACAACAGATCTGGACAAAAGACACAGATGTCTTTTCATATAAAATAAAAAAAATACTCAAATGAAACGTGTTTTAAATGGTGTTATACAAAAAAAAAACCATTAAATGATCATGTAAAACCTTTTGGGTGGGTCTGTAGTCGCTCTGCTGAAGTTGACATAATATCCAGATTCCTGCCGAGTTAACGTGTGTGACCTGGGAAGACCAGATACAGCTGTATTAAACGCTTAAACCATCCTCAAATGTTTCCACAAAACATACCGTATTTTCCGCCCTATAAGTCGCACCGCCCTATTAGTCGCATATGTCCAATTATGTGCAATAATTTTGAAAAAAAACATGTCGCTTTACCGTATAAGTCACCGGATATGCAAATTAGGAAAAAACTGCAACTTATATGCTGGAAAATACGGTAATATAGGTAGAATGTAACAGAACATGGATCTCAGAAATAGGTCAAATATTTTACTCCATTCAGATTTATTTATATGGCATGTTGTTTTTACACAGCACTATTGTCTTCTTTAAGTAAAAATGCTCTTTGTTCAGCAATGACATGAATACAATTATAGAAATGAGAGGTAGAGGTTTGGACATGTGTCACAAAACATCTGCAATTTGAGCTATTTAGCTCACACAAATTAAAAAAAAAAAATTTAAACAGTTTAAAATCTATCAAATTTGTTGATGAAATGCACAGTTCCATGCACTTCTATGCCAGTTTTAAACAACATTATATTATGTTAAGAAATAATGGAGTAGCTGTTTGGAAAAATGAAATTATTATGCATGACGTGCAATATTATAAAATATTTACATTTCATTTAACAACATGGTGGTCTTCTTAATGTCATATACAGCACAGATTATGTGATGCAAATGACCTGAAGCTACTACCACATCAATATTTAGCTTAATATTTATCAAATCTATTGAGTTACAGCTGTTTTTGTGTTTGCCATGGTTGATTATTTTTGGCAGCCATCCTGAATCAGGCTGGCTCAGAATAAAACTTTATTGTCATTGCACCGAGGTACAGGCTCTAAATGTTAATCAGCTGAAGAAGTCCACCCAGTAATTATTTTCTGAACGTTTCATTCAAATCCATCCAGTGGTCCATGAGTCATTTTGCTAACAGACAAACAGGATTGACTCCTAGCAACTAGTGCTACGGTTTTAAGCAAAGATCTTGTGTGCTGAGATGGTTGAGTGTATGTTGTGATTGACTCCCAGCTTTATCTGAGCTGAATTCTAGGTCAATGTCTGTAAAACAGTTACAGGCCTTTTGTGATTTTTAGGTTCAGTCGGCTGTGGCAGCCATTTTGAATCAAGTTGACACCGCAAATTATAAGTGGTAAATATACAAGCAATGAATAACTTCTGAGAAATATTAAAATTTGTGGTGAAACAGGTTGGTAACCAACAGACCAACACATAAACGTGCACACAAACCCACACATACACACGCACATACTGTAAGAAGCGTAAAACTTTGACCACCCTTTCATCTTTTGTGGTGCACAGTGAAAGTTTCCTCTGTTCAAGTTTCACAAAACTACAGTACATTTATGTACAGTTGCTTTATGTCTTATTTTTGGTTTATTATTATTTTATTTATTTTAATTCACAAAGATGCATGTTTGCTTAGGGTGTCACATGCAAACAGCAGCTTTACAAAGCCATTTGTGTTATGGAGTAAAAAGTGAGACAGACAGTGACTTCCAGCTGAGAACCATAAACTAACAGCAAGTTATTCATATCCTTGACCTTTGAAGTCACTCTACCATTCTGTCTTTTGCACATTTTTCTTTCTTCTGACATCAATTTTTAAAGTTAAATATAGAGACCTAGTCACATTTAAAAGGTAAATCAGCAGGTAAAGGTCAGAAAATAATGTTTCTGGTTCCATTGTGAAGGTGGGGAGAAATATAACAATAGTCTGGTATTAAAAACAGCATCTGTCCAATGTGATACCCAACTTATTTGTATGTGATAAAGTTGTAGCATCCTAAAATGTGCCATGGTCAACACAACAAGTCATTAAATACATGTAAACACAGTTTATGCTCACAAGTACCACATTTTATAAAAAAGAAAGAAAAAAAATGGAAAACTAGTTTTACCTCTTGCGTTTTGTGTAGGCAATAATTCCAAGAATGATGATGATCAGAAGAGCAAGAACTGGTATAAAAATGGCCACATAGATGTAAATGTTTCCAGGTGGACTGGGCAAGGAGATGGCTGTGAATGGTAATGACGACAGTTAGAAAGGCTCAACTACATGTTTAATTTAATCTAATAACTGCATAGATCTTTCTAAGAAACAAAGTAAATAACACTTACTGGTACTTTCTGGTATTTCGAGAGTGGCAGTTGTGTAACTTGAAGACACTGTTGTACAAAAAACAGCTATGAGTTTTGATGATTTTGCAATTAATCCAGTGATGTTTTGAAATTTAAAGTTGGGGGGGGGGGAGGGGGGGAGAGATTCAGTAACACTGCATGGGGGCAAAATGAGAACAGAAACAAAAGATAGACTTTTTGAAGAATAAAGTGGATTAAAAAAGTCATACCTGCCCCAATATATGATCGTGTGTTACCTGACCATGTGAGAGAAACATCCAAAATAATTATGTTATTATTATTGCATTTAGTCAAATAAGAATAGTTATTATTTTAAAAATACTGAATTTCTAACCATTCACAGAAATGACGACTTGGTCCTCCTCGTTGAAGGAGTATTTGTTTTCACTCGTAAAAAGACGCATGTAGATATTTCCACTTTCCTGAATGTTGGCGATTTCCAGACTACAGTCTCCATCCAACTTGTTTCCAATCAGATTTGTATTTTTGTATTTCGAAAGCACACAAGAGCTATTGGGGTGGAAAACGAAGGCTCTCTTATCATTGTCATCCTTATTGCATTTATCGGTACTCCTCTCAGTTGTTTTCCAGAAAACTTCTTTAACTATTTGGTTCTTGGGATAGGTGAAGGTGCACGGTATCGTTAGGGTTGAGCCCCTTGATACATTAAAACTTTTCTCGACTTTTATTGTCCAGTTATTACCTGCATTAGCAAACAAACCAGAGAAATGTCAGTAATAAAGTTTACACCTCATCTCAAATTTGTAAGCTCGTTGTCACCTACCTTTTGAATATGGTACCAAAATCAATACGAACACGAGTTCAGTCAGTTTTAACATCCACATCTGAGACAACAAAACACAATAACAGTCCAAAACTTTAACATTTCATCTATTTTACAGCTGAATCTAACACAACAAACTATCTGCATTGTTCTATTTATCAGCTAAAATAATACTCACTGTGCGAAGGACCCAGGCGAGATCAGAATGTAATTTTTTTTTTTTTACTTTATGTGTATCAGTTCCTAGCATATATGTGAAAATTCTTAGTTGTGCTTCTTGTTGCGCTGTGGTGACTTAAAAACAAGGAAGGAAGTTCAAGAAAAATTAGACTGCCCACAGTGTAACTGAGCCACTCACAGCTCTTGTCAATGTGAGAAAACACTGTGAGATTCTTTGCAACGATAATATCTGAAAAGTTAAAACATAATGCAATGTTAATCATTTGCTCCATCTGCCTTACAAATAATAACCATTAAGGTATTAGAATAAAACATATGCGTTGTCGATATCTCAGTTTTGAGAATAAATATAATACATAAGAATTAAATAGAACTGAAACCAGAGTTTTGTTGTTGTCCAAAAAAATAATAATTAAGGAGTTTAAGAAAGAACAAAGCTCCACATCACTTGAACAGATTCATATTTTGTATGACACATTTAACGGGAAACATAAAAAATAGAACATTTCAAAAGAAAATTTTAAGGGTTCTTCAACTTTTTTCTGTAAACACCAATGGAAATGTGAGAATTTGCTTTTTAATAGTCAAAGCTGACAAGTGCTTATATTTGATTGATAAACACACAAAACGTTTTAACGAGAACTGAGATCAAAACACGGGTTGAAGCTGCTACCAGTGACTTGCTGGAGTCACCACTGTAACCACACACCTGTGTTTCTTACACTATTCACACTCCTAATAAAAACAGGCAGAAACACAGATCAGAGCATAAGCCTAAATATAACACCAACTGTACTAAACTATAGGTTGTAGTAGAAACATGGGTGCCATATAATCTTTTTTTTATGTTCCTACAGTAGGAAATATGCAAAGTAAAAAAGACCTTTCACTTTCAGTTTGGAAAAGAAAATTCTTAGATCAAGTACGATGAAAGTCAGTGAATGTGAATGTGTGCACTCTGGGGGGTGTTTAAAAGAAAGATTAAAAAAGGTCCTAGAGCAGTGAGAGACACACAGGGTGAAAGAAGACAAGCACGCCTACATTTTGACTTATCAACTGAATAAGAAGTAAAATGTTTTTTGGGATTAGGAAGAGTTTGCAACAATTTCTGAAAGTTTAGGCAGCTCAAATGCCAGAGCATGTGGCATCAATGCACTCTGTCTTAAGTCTTCAAAATTCAAAACACCTAAACGGTGACTTTATGCATAGCAAAATATCAAAAAAGAAATTCTGACTCGTGAAGTCCAACCTTTTGTTAAACTTTAAATGATGTTTCTTCTGTGCATTTGTCGGAGCAACAGAGCAACAAAGAGGGCTGGGGTTTTGTTCACCAACATCTCATTGTTGTGTACATGAAACATTTTTGCATTATTTTGTGAATTGTATCACTGTACAATAGACTGCTACTACATCATATCCCAATTAGGATGCTTGTTTAAATGATCCCCACCACAGCCCTTTTTTTAAAATCTGCAGTAGTTATAGCAAATCAAAATTAATGATGACAATGAAAGAATAACAGATGTAATGCAGGTGTTTGGGTCAGGGCCAGCTGGAGGCTATGTGGGCTCTAAGCAGAATTGCATTTGGAAGCCCTTTACCATTTGTGTTGCTGTTGTTCAGTGTATTGCACTATTATTGTTTAGCGTGTTCTTAGTTTAGCATATTTCTTAGTTCGTATCTTAGATCTTATTACGTTTTTTTTCTTTTACAATTTATACTTTTGTTGGATGTAACTGGGACCCTGCGTACACAATTTTGTTCCACCACATGTACCATGATGCAAATGACAATAAAGAAACCTTGATCTTGACCTTGACCTTTAAGCCTATAGTACAACACATCAAATATCATTTTCAGTTATCTATGTGTCATCATTTGTGCATTCAACACAACGTTTTGCTCAGTGAACAACTATGAATTCCTCAAATGGACTTAAAGGGATAGTTTAGTCCTTTTTTAATTACTTTTCTTACAAAAAGTTATCAGTGAGTGAGTGACATCACTCATAGAGCATGAAGTAATGGGAAAGAGGCCAAAGTCTTCATCCAGGCTAGGCTATAGCTAAATGGTTGCAAATTTTCAGGCCTACCCAACAACTCTCTCAAAAACACTCTAGTATGAAAGTTATTATACCTTTATTTTACCAGGAAGAAATCTATTGAGATGATCAATCTCTTTTGCAAGGTTGTCCTGGATATACAGCAACACAGTCTTAAAAAGTAGCTACATTCACTAATATTAAACAACCATGTGTGACACTGAATGTTTGGCTTGTTGCTGTTTTCTCGGTGAACAATGTCCATGTTGGTAGCCAAATGAACATGTTGATCATTGTTAGACTGTTTTTAATTGTGATGGATCTGTATTATTCCACCGGAGTCAAATAAACTCCAGGACTGTGCATTGATCAAGTGGGCCGATATACTGACAGTCGCAGCAGCATCAACATACTTAATATGAGCTGGTGTTCTTTCAGATGACCAAGTGCTGCATACCTCATTACTTAAGTTTTGGTTGCTATTTTTAATGATTTACCTGCCAAAAAACAACAACAACAAAAATATTTAAACATAAAAACACCTGTAACGTCCCAGTTATTGTCTTGCTAATTTGAATTGGCCGAACTCTGCACAGAAAGGCTGTATTCTGTCTTTAAGACCCCATTTTACACATGATAACCTTTTGCTTGTTTTTTGGCAGCACAGCAGTTTAGTGGTTAGCACTGTTGTGTCAAAGCAAGAAAGTCCTGGGTTCATTCCCGGAGTGGACATGGAGTTGTTCTTTGTAGGGTTTGCATGTTCTCCTCGTGTTTGCATGGGTGCACTCTGGTTTTCTCCCACAGTCCAAAATGTTAGGTTGCCTTCAGGTCCAGGTTGGGCCCAGGCCACCCTTGCAAAAGAGATCTGTGATCAAAGTGGGATTTTTGTTGTTTAAAAAAGGGTTAATAAATAAAATTTCATTTATTTATAATTTTGTTACTTAGACCTGTCCAAAGCTTTTGCTATTTTAGATCTTGACATCTTACCATAAGCTGTCAAATATTGGTTTCTCAGATCACATTGTTGATTGGTTTTCTAACTATCTCTCAGATGGGCGACAATGTATTCGACACAACAATACTTTATCTAGCTATTTAACAGTCACTAATGGTGTGCCACAAGGTTCAGTATTAGGACCTACTCTTTTTTTACAATTTATATAGATAATGTAGGTCAAAACATTCCCGACGCCTCCTTGCATCTGCTGATGATACAATTGATTGCTGAGCTAACACAGTTGCCAAGGTTTTCCAGCTTCTACAGGATGCATTTGAGACCATTCAGTCTGACTTGTTCCATCTCAAACTGGTGCTAAATGCTGATAAAACCAAGGGAATGTTGTTTTCAGACAGAAGTTGGTGCCAGCAGCTCTTCCCCCTGTACTATTTGATCTTAATAAAGACAATTATCACTGCTTCACGAGCTTGGGTCTGTTTATTGTACTCTTGTAGCATATACACTGAATATATGTCACATCCGTCTATTCTGGGGCAAGCCAATGACGACAATAATCATGACGATTTACAATACAATATTGTAAATACAACACCCCCTATCTCATCCATGCTTTGTGTTCCTATCGAGTTTGTGGATTCTTAAAAATACTTGGGGATTTTAATTGATGCACATCTCTCATGTTGAAAGCTTGACAAAGAAACTATGATTGAAACTGGGTTTCTTTTTCAGAAATAGAACTTGTTTAACTCTGAATTGTAGGAAACACCTTGTAGTTGCTACTTTCCTACCTACCAGCTATTGACTTTGTAAATGGTAAATGGAGCTTACTTATACAGTATAGCGCTTTCTAGCCCCCATGAGGGGCCCCAAAGCGCTTTACAGTATGAGCCATCCACCCATTCATACAGACATTCATACACCGGTAGCGGTGGGCTGCCATGCAAGGCGCCAGCCGGTCCTACCGGGAGCAACTCGGGGTTAAGTGTCTTGCCCAGGGACACAACAGGTTATGCAGTGACCGGGGATCGAACCCAGGACCTTCCGGTCCTGAGCCGGCTGCCCTGCCTCTACACCATTAAGGCAGGTAGCTAAGCTCAAGTCAGTGTTGACCAGATCTGACCTTGAACAAATGAGTCCATGACTTCATTACTACCCGACTAGACTACTGTAACGCTCTTCATGTTGGGGTCAGTCAGGTCTCCCTTTCACGTCTCAAGCTCGTCCAAAATGCTGCAGCTCAGTTCTTAACAGGAACTTTTAGGTTTGAGCATATTTCACCAGTTTTGTCCTTTCTTCACTGGCTCCCTGTACAGGTCAGAGTAGATTTTAAAATTCTCCTGTTGACATTTAATTGCCTAAAGTGCCTTGCACCTTCATATCTCTGACCTTTTTCAACCTTATGTTCCTTCTCAGGCACTGAGCTCATCTGATCAGCTGCTTTTGGCTGTTCTAAAAACCAAGCTGAAGCTCAGAGGCTTTTTCAGTTCTGGGCCCTAAACTTTGGAACAAACAGCCCCCAACATTAGACAGGCCGTTTCACTTCCTGTTTTTAAATCTCATTTGCAAACATCTGTTTCCTCTGACTTTTAACACAGTGTGATTTGATTTAGTATTTTATTGTTCTGTGCTTTTTTTTTCCTTTTGATGTTTTTTCAGTTTTATTATTTTTTTCCATTAAATTGCTTCCATTGATTTTTATTGTTAAGCACTTTGGTAACAGCTGTTTTAAATGTGCTTTATAAATAAAATTGACGACAGAGTTTTATGTCAACAGAGCACTTTTATTCGACCTGGCCCAAAACAACTGTTGCTGTTTGAATCTGGCTCCCCCCACGTCGGCCTTGGAAGGTTGACTATCTCAAATTCTCCTGGATTTTACGTGAACAAGTTGCTCTGCTCTCTCCTCCTCTACCTGCTCCCTTCTCCAATCACACGGACCTGTGTCCGAGCTCTACCAAGCTGGCTGATAAACACTGCATCATCACTTACCAGGACTATGGCTGGGGGGGAGTATCTGAACAGTGTTCACAGACTACTTCTCAAATTCACTGCTTTTGCTGGCCTCCCTTTTGGTGCAAACTGCAATTTATGCTGCTAGACTCACAGTGGATCTCTCACAATGGAGCATTAAATTTCCACGTAGAACCACGTTGTCTTCATTTAAAGGTTCAGATCTGGCCTTGAAGCCCAACATAAACTCTGCTTCTTATTTTACTGCAACCCAGTTTTTGATAGTGACCTTTTCCCAGCTAGATGTAGCCGCAGACCAAAATGGACGTCAGTACCTCACCTCAAGTTATCATCTTCATAACATGCACAGATTGGGAAGAGGGTATTTCCAATTGCCCCTCTTTGCTCTGCAAGTGGGGACTTTAAGCACATACCTCTCGGGGAATGTGAAACTTGTCCACCACCTTCAGCTCGTAGTACATCTTGATGCCACATTTCACAAGATCCAGCTCAGTGTGCTCGAAGTCGCAGAAGTGAAACTCAAAAATCTCAGCTTTCTTAGAGTTTGGTAGAACTTCTGACTGAAGAGAAAAGCAGATGGTCAGACCCATGTTTGTTACAAACCGTGAGAATACTTTGATATTAGTTATTCACCATTATTATAGCATAAATTATACAAAACAATGGAAAACAGAACTGTTAAAGTTTCATTCTAGTTTTTGAACATACCAATCGGTCTTCTTCATGTTAAAAAAAAAATCAATTCTGGTGTTTTATAGTTTTAGTTGATGCACATAATAAATGTTTCAAGCACAAGGTGAATGTTTTGATTTTTACCAGAATCTCCTGGAGTTCCTCCTCCTCGCACTCATCTGGTTCCTTCCGCCACCTCCTCCTGGTGTCCTGGACAAGCATACATCATAAACTCTCACCTTGGATCAAACACAGCAGCATCAATCAGCGGACTTCTGATCTGAGGTCAAACACAGTCTTGTCTTTCAGCTTTTCTTCTCTCTCTGTTTGCTGACAAATCACCTCATCGAAACTCTGACAGCTTATTTCATCTTACAGATGCTGCTCGCCTGGTTTTAAATCAGCTTCATCGAAAAAGCTGTCTCTGAACTGGCTTGGTTTGTTTTGTACAACACCAACGTACTGTTCTTTATGTTCAGCAGTGTCTTTCAGGACCAACCTTTAGTTTTCTTCATCAGCGTCACATCCTGGATAAACTGAAAGTGTTTCATCACGTTTTTAATACTGTACACATACATTTCATTGTCGATCATTTAAAAAAATGCTGCAGAAACATTTAAATTTAAAAACATTGCAGGTGAACTAACGTACAATAAAATCAACTTAAAATAAAATACACTAAATAAATAAAATAGACCTGCACAACTGGTTACAACTGGGTACGCACCAAATACTTCCTTGGTAGTTGCTGGGTATATTTACTGGGTATGTACCTGTTGAATACCATATTTTTCGGACTATAAGGAGCACTTAAAATCCTTTAATTTTCTCAAAAATTCACAGTGAGACTTATAATGTGGTGCACCTCATGTATTAATTCTGGTTGTGGTTACTGACCTCAAACCAATTTTATGTGGTTATTGTGAATGAGTTGAGCAAAGTTCGACTCATCTGACGGTTTTGATTCACTTAATGCACCTTTTAATCTGGTGCGACTTATGTATAAAAACAGATGCCTTATAATATGGGGTGCCTTATAGTCTGAAAAATACAGTCTCAGGCATATACTTGGAAAAAACAAGCAAACAAACAGAATACCTGGTACGTATACCAAGGTTGTACCTCATAAGTACAAGAACATAATGCATCTGTACCAGGAAAGTATCAGCTACATACTTGGTGCATACCAAGCTGCATCAATAATAATAATAATAATAATAATAATAAAAAAAAATATATATATATATTATAATAATAATAATAACAATAATAATAATAATACTAATAACAATAATAATAATAATAATAATAAAGTGCTATGTGTTGCCATGATTGTATGTTTCCAAACAAAGACAAAATTGTCTCTCTGCATTTAACCCATCGCACCTGGGGTACTTTGACGAGGTGGACTTTAATGAGACAAAAAAAATGTTGTAGCTGTCATAAAGTTTACTATTTTCCAAATAAAAATGATTTCTGAGTTATTTCTTTTTCTATTTATTTATGTTCAGACTGAAGAGATTTATCTCCATGTTTGTACATCTGAGGCAGTTTTAGAGACTGAACTGTTTTCAGTATCCCCTGATGCATGCTCAATAATCCAGGTAGAAAAATCTAAAAAAGCTAAGTCTGATCCTCTGGACATTCAAAAAATCAAAACAAAACAAAGCAAAAAAAATTGTAGAAACGTTTCGTCTTTCGTCCGAAAGA
>JARVGV010001153.1:21169860-21185598 GCA_031762435.1 Hypsolebias longignatus | reverse complement strand
AATGACGTCACTAGGGGGCGGTTCGTAAGTCCGGAGCGCCGTAAGTCGATGGCACCGTAAGTCGGGGACTACCTGTACTTTAATTTTTTAAATATATTGCTTACAAATATAGTTTCCTAAAATGACTGGGGGACCAGTTTACATTTATAAAACATGGTGGCAGCCATCTTGGAGCCGCGCACCAAAATGTGCACCTCACTAATTTTCAAGTTATCCAACTCACAAGACGAAGCGGACAGACAGGTGGACGGACAGACGAAGTGGACATATGGACGGAGGCTTTTCCATGTTGTCTCTT
Organism: Hypsolebias longignatus; assembly: GCA_031762435.1. Taxonomy (NCBI): domain Eukaryota; kingdom Metazoa; phylum Chordata; class Actinopteri; order Cyprinodontiformes; family Rivulidae; genus Hypsolebias; species Hypsolebias longignatus. The sequence continues at coordinate 21,185,300 of JARVGV010001153.1, read as the reverse complement.
GGCTCTGTGACGAGGACAAGCGTTGTCAAAGACTCGGCGGTTAAGAGAACGAACACAAACCCAACAGAGCCTCGAGTCAACCGAAGCGTGGTTACGTTTGAACCAACAGTCCACCGTGCACACAAACCTTAATGACTCAAAGTTAAATAATAACTGTGGCTCATGTTCACTCATGTTCTCATGTTCAGAGGCAGCAGAGCTGAACTTGGACAGTTTGGGTCTCATTGGCGCGACTCACTCTTTTCACAACAAGACGTTTGCAGGTCCGGCTCAGTCTGATCCGTTCTGAGCTGCTCTGCTGTTTGGGTGCAGCTTTCCATCAAACGCAGCTGTGAGGAGGACCCGGGCTGCAGGATTACGCTACAGAAGATTGAGGAGATGATTCCGGCGGCTGATTATTTGAAGACACCTTCTCCAGATTACCAGGTTCTGTTTGCAGCAGAAGAACCCAACGAAGCGTTGGCAGAGCAGCTCGTCAGTTCGTGAACCAGCCAACGTTCAGCGTCACGTCCAAACAAGAACTCGGTCCACTGAGCGTCAGAGCTGGGGCTGACTCGTGACAGGTGGCTGAAGAACAGAGCAGAGCCGTGCACGGACAGAGTTCGCCCGATCAGACCACCATCAGCTTTGTGTTACGATGCCCTCACAACGGTGCGGCAGATGGCGGTCCGATCGTCACAGAACTCCGTCTACCTGGGGTTCTGGGCACAGCGGGGGTCATGGCTTCATGCTTGGACAGGGAGAAGAAACTGTTCATGTTCTCATCTAAACCCAAACTCAGAGACGAGGTCTGGGCTCGTTCTTGAGTTCATCGCTCACAGAAGCGCTGACGTTCTGCCGAGCCACGAGTGGGTCAAACGTGTCCAAGAACATGGGTCTGAGTGGGTCCGATGTGTCCGGTTGCTTCTGAGCTGCAGGGCAACGTTTACTGTTTGAGGGTGCGTTCCTTAGATTCAGCTGATCACGGAACAGGAAAGAGACAGAGTCTGGATCAGCAGCAGGGTGTCCCTCCAAAACTAAACCGTTAATGAAGAACCCCCACGTTCCCCCAGAGATGGACGTCTTGTGGTGGAAGGAGGGCAGGGGTTCATGTCCATCCCTCACATACCCGGGAAGAGCTGGGTTCTCTTGCGGTCGCCCCTGGTTACCTAGAGGAGGGGCTACTGCACTCAGAGGCGGGGCAACAGAACTGATGGGCGATGTCATCATCTTCCTCCTCTCTGAGAGACAAACCGACGAACAGGAGACAAAGACAGGCAGACAGAGGACAGGGAGGACACAGACAGAGGACAGGGAGGACATAGATAGAGGACAGGGAGAACACAGACAGAGGACAGGGAGGACACAGACAGAGGACACAGACAGAGGACAGGGAGGGCACAGACAGAGGACAGGGAGAAGACACAGACAGAAGACAGGGAGGACACAGAGACAGAGGACAGGGAGGACACAGGGACAGAGAACAGGGAGGAGACAGACAGAGGACAGGGAGGACAGACAGAGGACACAAAGACAGAGGACAGGGAAGAGACACAGACAGAGGACAGGGAGGACACAGACAGAGGACAGGGAGGACACAGACAGAGAGGACACAGACAGAGGACAGGGAGGGCACAGACAAAGGACAGGGAGGACACAGACAGAGGACAGGGAGGACACAGAGGACAGGGAAGAGATGCAGACAAAGGACAGGGAGGACAGACAGAGGACAGGGAGGAGACAGACAGAGGACAAAGACAGAAGACAGGGAGGACATAGACAGAGGACAGGGAGGAGACAGAGGACAGGGAGGACACACAGACAGAGGACAGGGAGAAGACACAGACAGAGGACAGGGAGGACACAGACAGAGGACAGAGAGGACACAGGGACAGAGAACAGGGAGGAGACAGACAGAGGACAGGGAGGACACATAGACAGAGGACAGGGAGAAGACACAGACAGAGGACAGGGAGGACACAGGGACAGAGAACAGGAAGGACACACAGGCAGAGGACAGGGAGGACACAGGGACAGAGGACAGGGAGGACACAGGGACAGAGGACAGGGAGGAAAGTTGGGAGAGAAAAGTAAAGACAGCAGAAAATCAGAGAAGGGTTGAGGGTTCAACTCTCCTGCTGCCCTAGGGTCAAAATCACTGATGAGGCTTGACGGCTTGTGGGTGATTTTGACCCACAGGGCAGCAGAAGTTAGACCTGCAGTACCACAGTCCACCACCAGAGGACAGTGCTGACACATCTGGACCTGAAGGACGGAGGTGAAGAAGCCTCTCACGACAGCTGATGTCACTTTTTAACAGTCAGAGGTGAAGAGGTGAACAAACTCACCTCTGACTGTGAACGTCTCTGATGAAGGAGAAAGGACAGGAAGAGGAGGATGATGATGATGATGAGGAGGGGGGGGCGGGGGAGGGGGAGCCAAGCATCTATACCTCACTTCAACACTAATTTAATCCTCCAACGTGCAAATCAGTGCAGTAAAGTCTGGATTTTAATCACTTTCATCCTGTTCAGCAGCTTTTTGTGTCTCGTGACTCAAACAGTAAACGAGTCAACAGATCTGTGATGTCATCAGGAGTTTGAAGAAACGTCACTTTGATGTGAGCGTCCAGCAGCTTGGATGTCTCACACTGACATCAATTTATGGCTTTAGATCCACAGTCTCCCCCGTTTAGATGCTAAATTACTCGACACAGAGCTGAAAACACGTTTGATGTTTGGACAAACGGGTTCTGAAGCTCAATTTCTTCTTGGTCTAGATCCTTGTTTGCTTCGAGCTGTAAGATCCTTCAGCGGCAGGATGAAGCTTTAAAAGACGCGGAAAACACAAATAAAACAAGTTTTTCTTTACGTTTCCTGCCTCACGTTTCAAGAAGGAGGTTTATTGTTTTTTAAATGAGCTTCGTGCTCCTCCGGGTCAAACACAGAAGAACTTTTGTTAATTGGATGAAGAACATGGGAGGACTTTGAAAATCATTAAACATCTCTTTAGCGTTAAGTTTTCCTTTAAGTTTCTACTTTTAGAGAAATGTTCAAGGAACACTTTATAAAAGCCTTAACTGTATCTCCAACTCCATCTTCTGCTGCTTATCTGTGATTGGCCCGTGGAGGCCCCAGGTCCAGGAAACCCAGACCTCCCACTCCAACTCCTCCTGGGGACCCCGAGGTGTTCCAGACCAGAGAGGATCTGTAGTTCCTCCAGAGGGTTCTGGGTCTGCCCCGGGGCCTCCTCCCAGTGAGAAATGCTCAGAAAACCTCCACCAGGAGGTGTGCAGGAGTCATCCTGATGCATGAACCACTCACTGGTGGAGCCAGGGGGTGGCCAAAGGTGGCCATGACCACCACTGATTAATCTTCAGCCACCTCAGTCATTTGAGGAAACTAGACATGTAAGCAACTAGACACCAATGATGCAGATGGTCAGTTTACATAAATATGGTGGACACCTTGGATTCTGACTTGGAAAGCTGGTAGCTCACTTTTTATTCAAGTTATCGTGTTTACAACATGTACGGTCCGACGGTGTGGACAATCAAACCATGACCCTAAACCTAACCCAGACACCCTGCCCTAAACATAACCCTCTGACCTTTGACCCTTTGACCCTGGACTCCAACCCTGGACTCGGACCCCTGGCCCAGCGCCTCACCCGACACTCTCCCCCATCGAAGCGTTCGTTTGACCTCCACCCAAGGCAAAGACTGCCCCTTGACCCAGAGGGGGCATGCCACCCGTTTCAAGTCATGAACCATGTCCTCAGACTTGGAGAACTGACTCATTATAGCCACTTCACACTCACTTGTGATCCAATCCAGTGCACGCTGAAGGTCTTGGTCTGAAGATGTTAGCAGAACCACATCATACACAAAAAGCAGAGATGAGACCCTGAGGTTATCAAACCAGACACCCTCCTCTCCACAACTGCATCTCGTCCTGTCCGAGAATACTTCAAAAATGATCAGAGACCAGGGACAGCCCTGGGGGGGTCCAACCAGTACTGAGAATGAGCTCAGCTTTGTGCCAAGAATGAGGACACAGCTCCTGTTTTGGCTCTGCAGGGACCAGATAGCCCTTAAAAGCAACTCAGACACCCCATACTCCTGCATCACCAATCCCCCCCTCCCCAGCATGCTTCGAGGAACATGGTCAGAAGCCTTTTCCAAACCCACAAAACACATGTAGACGAGAGCAAAACTTCCATGAACTTAACAACTCTGCAAGGATGAAGATCTGGTCCACTGTTCCATGACCAGGATGGAAGCCACACTGCTCCTCCTGAATCTCAGGTTCGGCAATCGGTCAAAGCGTCTCTTCCAACACTCTGGAGTAAACTTTCCCAGGGAGAGCAAGAACCCCATAATAGTTGAAACACAATCTTTGGTCCCCCTTTTCAAAATGGGAACCAACACCCCATTCTGCTACTCCACAAGCATTGTCCCATTCCTCCATACATCACTGAAGAGATGTGTCTACCATGGCAGCCCCACAACATCCAGAGCCTTCCGCGTCTCGGGGCAAATCTCATCCACCCCTGATGACTACCCTGGTGGCCTCTCCCATGAAAAGTACTTGTCTTCCACAGAGTCCTCAGTCTCTGCCTTCTCAACGGTAGACATGGTGGGAGATTAAGGAGATCAAAGTGCTCCTTCCACCGCTCAACAATATCCTCAGTCTGGGTCAGCAGTCAACTGGAAACTGTCAGAAAGGAGTCACAGACACACACACACACACACAAACACAAACACACACCTTGCTTCAGGTCTATATTTGATTAACAATTTGCAATTATATATTTGACACACAAGTTGATCCATGAATGGTTTGATTATTTAGCTTCAGCTTCATTCTAACAAACTTCAGCCCAGTTTGTGAGGGTGAACCTAAAACACTGCATTCCTCATACGTCTTCCTGCAGTTTGAAAAAATAAAACTCAAAAAAGATCAGCAGTTTTCCAATAGAGTCAAGTTGCTTATTCTGTTCAGCATTATAAGAATCTAGGTGAAATATGCATTTTTAAAAAATATGCATCTCTAACCAGCTCATCCAGTAATGGGGAAAAGTTTACGCCATTGATTGGAGGAAATCAGGGGGTCATGTCTTTGAGTTGAACATTACTGTCAACGACGCAGTAACTACTGGAGAAATAAGGACAGTCCAACAAAATTAGGAGTCCATAAAGTACAGATGAAGCTAAGTCCATGTGAAAACATTTGGCTAAAGTTGACTTAACCAAGTGGTTCTCAAACTACAGTGGTGCAGTGGTTAGAACGATTGTCTGTTAGCGAAAAGGTTGCAGGATCACATCCCGGGACCTTTCTGAGTGGAATCAGCATGTTCTCTTCGTGTACTCATGGATTTCTTAATTCTACGGGTCCCTCCTACAGAACAAAAACATGCATGTTAGGCTGATTGGTAACTCTAAATTGTCCCTAGGTGAGAGAGTGAATGGTTGTTTGTCTCTACGTGTCCCTGTGATGGACTGGAGACCTGTCCAGGTGTCTCCGCCTCTCTCACAGTGACAGCTGGAGAAGCTCTCTCTGCGACCCTGACAGCAGTAGAGGGTAAAGAAAATGGATGCCTAGATGGAATAATTTGCAGGTGGAACAAACGTTTGGACGATGCAACTTGGTCTCATTTTTATGCAACACAAACCAGATAAGGGTGGAATTCAGATGACCTATGGAGTGGCAAGCACTTGACTCATCCAGAAGTCATGACGAGCAGAGAAGGGCACTAGTGGTCATCAATTACAGATGGTCAAAGCATCTTCAATGTCTTCTGTCGTTCAGAACTGAAGTCAAAATGTCAGTTTTTGGATGCTGCCTTGTTGAGCCAGACACATTCAGGAGTGTAGCCTCAAATGAAAGTCCTCCCTAGATACCTTCCACGGTCGCTAACAGGCTAAGTCTCAAATAACTATTAACAAGAGTATTGTACACGCAACGTTACATGCTCATCCAAACTATTATACAACAATACGTACATGCAAAGACCTTGTATAAATGTTGATTTGTGACCTTGAACATAAAACTGGGGTGATGAAAAGTATTCGCTTTAGTCTGTCTAGTGTAGTGTCCAACCATGTCCCTCAGAAGTCCATAACTGTCGTCAGAGATGGTAACTAAATCTCATAACCCCTCTCTGTGTGACTCCTTTCTGATACAGGCCCCAAGTCTGTATGGTAATTACCCCCCCCCCCACACACACACACACACTTTGCTAACTCATCTTCTTCCTGGATCAGACAAAATGACTCCTCATAAAATTATACCCCCGGTAGATAATCAACTGTCTTTCCCAGGAAGAGACAGACTTGCGTCTCCAAATTAAGTCTATAACAAAGTACTGAACTTTGCCATACCCACAGAACTTTGGTTACCACAGCAACGAGTGGAAGTTACCACTTGAACACAAAGCTTCAAACAGGACCCTTGTTCTTTTCATTGTTGTGTGAAAAAAAATAAACGTGCATTTATGAAGGAAATCGAGTTTTTCTAAATACTAGGTGTTATCATTTACACAAAAGCCATTGTTCTCTCTTAAGACTTTGAGAGGAAGAGTTATAATCAAAATTAATTTATGCAGATTGTGTTCACATTCACCATTGGTAAAACAGTTTGAACCCTGCTCCAATGCTGCGGGCCTTGCTGCCCTTCCACTTGTCTCTTGGACACATAAAACATCTACCTTCCTTCTCAGCATCATGTCAGCCAGCTCTCTAACTTTGACTGTCATTATCTCCACATTTAGAGTTGAAACCCTCAGTCATACATTCTTGAATTTCCTCTTCACTCTCTGGCTCCTGACACGTTTTCCTGCGTGTAGTTTTCGACAGTAGCACAATCTCCGCCGGCTCTGTTTGTCAACAGCACCGGTGGCGGTCGTTATTAACCCAGTCCTCTATCTGAAGCTCTCAAACTTGACCTCTCTAAATGGCTTCAAACATCTGCTAAGTTCTAGGCAAAAAGCAATGCAGACATGTTCATGTTTTTAGTTTTCTTCAACGTTGTATAATGTAGCTTTTTTTTTTTTTTTTTAATACCGTTTTCTCTCGTTCTCAGTTTGTATGCTTTCTTTTATGATTGTCTACTGTTGTTTTTGTGGTCTACTGTTGTCATCATTCTTTGTTAAAAGCAGGTCTCTCTTGTAAATGAGTCCCCGAGGCTCAATTAGATTAACCTGTATAAATAAAGGTGGAAAGATTGTTTTTAATTGCCAGATTTTCAAATAGATATTTGTGGTAACATACTTCTATCAATGTTTGTTTAGATTATGGTGATTTTCAAGGTAAACCTGTGTGTGTCTGTGGGTGGTTGTCAGGCTTTAGTTCACGCCCGGTATCAAAAAGACTCGTTTGATTGAGGACAGGAGTTTTATTTTTATTTTTATTTTGGGATCGTCTTTCCGCTCCACACTCCACCACGTGGGGGCGGTAATGCGTCAGATTGTTGTGCGTCAATCGCCAAATATGACAAACACGACGACGACGAAGAAGAAGAAGGAGAAAGAAGAAGAAGAAGCAAAGCTAACAACACAACTAACCGAATGGACATCAGTCTGACGGTGAGTTGTGTTGTTCTGTCCTAATAAACACCGTCTGGTTCTGGTTCGATTATGTCGGTTCTGTTTATAACTCCATGGCGCGAAAATGAATGCACTGGAATGAGCGTTGCTCATGCTCAGTAGGCGGTGTGTTAGTCTAGCTCTAAGCTAACGTAAGTAGCGTCGTTTCTTATATGTTAATGGCAAACGGTAAATTACCGGTGTATTACCGCAGAGATTGAGTTTATTCAGTAAAAGTCCACCCATGCATCCATTATCTTTACTTTCTTTTTGGGTCGCGGGGGTCACTGGTGTTCATATCCGGCCATCACTGTCCTGAGCAGTGGTGGAGAAAGTACTCAAACACTGTGCTGTACTTAAGTAAAAGTACAAATAAACTGACAAAAATGTACTCTAGTAAAAGTAGAAGTTCCATATTAATATTTTTACTTAAGTAAAAGTAAATAAGTACAGTACTTGCTTTTAAAAATACTTAAAGTATTAAAGTAAAAGTACTTGCTGAATGTATTAACTAATGCAATGGTCTAGTATAATTAAGTGTGCCTTACTGTATGTATATTTTCTGTAATACATTAGTGTTGAGCCATTTCAATGATCAATGCTGCAGATAATACATGTTTTTATTGTGTTTACTCTGTGACACAGTTCACTTGTGATTCTGTGCATCAGACTTTCAGTGATGACATGAAGAGTTAAATGTCATTAAGCAAAATAAGAATGATTGCACCTTTGAAAGTTTTTAATATCACAAAGTTAAACCAATGTGTCATTTTAACTGCAGTAAAAACATTGAAGTAAAAGTTGTCTGTCTGAAAAAAGGAGCATTAGAACTAACAAAGGAACATCTGATCATTTCAACTCCAGTTTATCATCAACTCTAGTTAAAATAAGAATATTCATGCTCAATAATCTAGTTAAAATACTGTCTAGTCAACTTGTAATGGGTCAATAGAATATAATATTTAACTTCCTGACACCATTTTCAAAACTTGGACCTGAGAGTTGAGACATTTGGAGACATCTCTTGTCTCCTAACATCCATGAACTGACACATTTTAATGTTGCAGCAAGAATTTCTTGTTCAAGTTCAGAAGAAGTTGGTTTTCAAAGTTTTTTGAGTCCAGTCTGGCTCTTTTGTGAGAGAGAATCTGTCCTGCTGTATTGAACAGGCTTTCAATAATATTTCAATAATATTTCAATAGTCTTTCAATAAGGCCATAAGCAGCTAGAAGTTTGGGATTCTTCTCTCATGTTCTGTTTGATTTGTTCCAAACTCCATAAAGAAAATCTTGAGGTTTCTCCAAAACACCACTAGATGGCAGCAGAGTAATACTCACGGTTCTCCACGGTGGACTTTGGGATCCTGAGGGAACTCCACCTGGATGTGGGCCGGACTTTGAAAATGGTTCCCGAGGTGATTAACACGAGTGTTTGTTTGATTCCGACCTCGACTGCTCTGGGAGAAGTCCGTTTCACTTCAGAGAAGAGTGCACGACGTGTTGTTTAGGGAATAAAATGAGACGGGACTTGTGAGCGTGCTCGGCCCGTATGGAAGCGCAGAGCGGCGGGGAGCCGCCGCCTTCTCGGCGGGCGGCAGAGGAGAGGAGCTCCGGCAGCTTGGAGCCGGAAGTCCGCTGCTGGAGGAGGAGGGTGGCCGCGGTGAGCTCTCCTGCTCTGTCCGCCTCGCGGCTCACCTTACCCGGGGTCATGGACACAGAGGGGAGGGTGGACGAGTCCAGACTCAGGATGCACATCTTTAAAAATGGTATCACACTTTTTTTTTTAACTGTTGCTTCACAGACTCCCAAGTTTAAATATGTATGAAAACAACAGGAAATGATTTAGGAGGGACAAAATAAACTGAATTAATTTAATTTATTTTAAAATATGAAGTCAGATTAATCCTAATTCAAGTTCAAGTTTCTTTATTGTCATTCGCATCACATGTGGTACATGAGGTGGAACGAATTGTTTACTCAAGGTCCCACTACACCCAAAAATAGCAAACATATAAAGTAACAGTAGTCTATATAAGATCTAAGACATACACTAAGAAAAGAACGCTATAACGCCAAAAGATCTAAGATATGTGCTAAATAGGGGTGCACCGATAAATCGGCCCGATTTCCTTAATTTTGGGAAATCGGAAATCGTCCCATACTTGCATGAGAAACCGATTTTACTGATTTTTTTTTTATTTATTTTTTTTTTTTTGTTTTAACAACAGTTGCCTAAACTTCATTTATATTTCAGAGCACTACCTCATGGCCAGTTAAAACAAGTTTGTATTGTTCTAAGTATTGCTCAAGGGTATGTTTTTCTATAAAATAAGATTGGAAAATTGAAGGTGCATTGTGACCTTATAACACCTGACAGTGTCGCCTACAAAACACAATCAGAATCGGCAGGTCAGACTTTTTAGAAATCGGTGATCGACCAGAAAACTGTAATCGGTGCACCCCTAGTGCTAAACACTAATAATGTAAAAAATGCAGTATATTAAACAGCAGCATGTGTCTGTAGTGAGCAGATGGGTGAATACAGCAGCATGAGATCAGCAGCATGCATAATCAGCAGCCAGCGCCGATAAATACACAATAAATCAAAACACAAATTAGGTGTTGCACAATTTTTTTATTTTTTTAGAACGGGGCATGTTATTGAAATTGTGTAAAGTTGTTTCACTGAATTGACCATAACTTTCAAATAAAATAACCATATCATTTCTAAAATTTAACAATTCTCACTATTAATTTTGCTCACATCACTAGTGCAATGTTGATTTTTGTAGTCACTTTATATTAAGCATGTTTGCACATTTGTTAGGATTTGTTTGAGCTGATTTAGAAAGGTTTTAAGATAAACCTCAACTTGTAACAACAAAATGCACAGAATAATAATTTTAACTAATCATATTTTTGTAATCTAAATTACATGTTTTTAGCTGTAAGATGCAACATGTTCCAGTAATAATATTTTTAATGAACTCTTATGATGTACTTTTGAATCTTAGATGCAGTTCTGCTCCTAAAGGATGATTATTTTTAAAACTCGTTTCCAGTAACTGCGTGTTAAATTCACTTTTCTTCTTTGCTGCTCGATGCGTTTCAGTGCATCACTGGGCTGTGAGCGTGTAATCTACCCACCAAGCCTGAGTCAAGTGATGCTTTGCTTCAGGACTTGAGCTGAGTCACAATCAGACTATTCTCCTATCATTTTATTGCACGTCAACCCCCCCGAGCTAATAAAGCCCAGCGTGACTTCTGTGATAAAACAGAGCTTTTAGAAATACGAGTGGAATTTCTGGTTTGGTTTGAAAAATTTCTCAGGAAACTTTCAGAGGACATGAAAAGTTCTCTGTGGAACAACATCACATGTCTATGAGCAGGAATGTGGAAACACACTCCCCCTTTTTTATGGCCCCACTGACCTTAAGCCCCTCATTGAGGTAAACAAAAGGTTTTAAAACATAATGAGCAAAAAAAAAAAAAAAAAAATTTTTTTTTTTTAAAATTTAAATTAAAATATAATAAAAAGTTATTTCGATATTAATCAAATTTTTGTACATGATTGCACAGTTTCACGAATCATTCAGGATTAGTTCCAGTCTGGTTTCACTGGAGGATTAGAACTCACAAAAACCCCTTGCAGCCTCAAGTTCGAGCTTTAGGGTTATGTCGATGAATAATTAAGAGGTGTTCAATCCCTGTTTAGGTGGTGTTAGCTCCGCTGAGCGAGGCCTGGCGTGGCGTTTCCTGTTCGGGATGTATCCGTGCAGCTCGACGGCATTGGAGCGTTCCCTGCTGTGCGAGCAGCTGCTGATGCGTTACCTCGTCATGAAGAGAAAATGGCAGCAGTTTCTTCCCTCAGCAGTGAGGATCCAGCTCAACGGCACTGACGGTAACCACACGAACCAGCAAACTTACTGAGTAGACGGTGTTTTATGTATTTGTCTCAACCCAAATTGATCTACGGTACATACCTTAAAGAAAAATAAACTAGTAAAAATGTGTGTGTTGACCGGATCCAGCTGAGTTGGTCTCAGCTGTTGGGTACTTTGACCAGAGGGAGGCTCAGGCCCAGCAAGGGAGGCTCCGGCAGCAGACCCAGGACCAGTCAGAGGAGGTCAAAGACAGGCTGGCTTTCTTAGAGCTGCAAGCTCAGGTTAGACCAACATTTTTCTGATTCATAACTTTTTAAGTTTTGTATTCTTTGTTTAGTATATATACATTTTAAAGTGCTGCTCTGTTGGTTCTGTTGGTTTTCTCAATAGTACCACATTTTCTGGCGTATAAGTCACAGTTTTTTGCATAAATTTGTCAGTCCTGCGACTTATACGCTGAAGCAACGTATGTTTATTTATTTATTATTTTTTTTTTTTACATATTCACAACACAATTTTTGACTGATGCTTTAAAGTTCAAAGAACTGCAACAGCGAGTCCTCCCGTGTGCACACGTTTCACACAGCTGGTGAAGGGGGAGGAACGCTGGAGAGCTAGCAGCTCCGGCCATGATGGATGAATGGATGGATAGCGCTGCGGCGCCCAAGTGAAATGAAGCTGTTTTGACCATTAAAGTGTGTTTATAAAGGAAAAGTTCAACTGAGACACATCTTTGCTATAATGTCAAGCAAACAAATAATTGTTTTTAAGTGTTAATCTTGTTCAATTTCGAATAACTGCAACAGCGAGTCCTCCCATGCGCAGTTGCTTCACTCAGCTGGTGCAAGTGGAGGAGCACTGGAGAGCTAGCAGCTCCGGCTGCGGTGGATGGATGGCGCCACGCCACCCAGGCAAAACAAAGCTGTTTTCACCATTAAATAAACGCATAATAAATGCATAATAAACTCATAATAAACGCATAATTTACACATAAACACGACGAGTCAGCGGTGACACATAACAAATGTGACTTATACGCCGAAGTGACTTATATGTTGTTTTTCCTCTTCATAATGCTTTTTTTTTTTTTTTTTTTTTTTTGGACTGATGCGACTTATACGCTGGACAATACAGTAATCTTCTTTTCCACCTTTTCCTATACTGTTCTGTCATTTTAACTTGGGAGTAGTGAAGAAATATCCAAACAGGACTGAATTTTGTTAAACAAACTCACATTTATTTACTCTGGGATCAGTTGAGCTTTTCTGCATTCAGAGTGTGCGCTTTGACCAACAGCTGCTAGAGCCTGTTCGTTCAGATAACTACACTTCTTGTGCTTTTTCATCAAAAGTAAATAGTACATGTATTTTAGCAATCATATGTTTACAAATGTATAAACTCCACAAAAGCTGAGCATGCTATCTGTCAACGAGGGACATTTATGGGAAGTTTACATATTAAAGAGAATCAATTAGTCCTATATTACTGCCATTATGGATCATATTTTATTATTAACCTTTATTTAATCAGGCAAATCTTGAGATCACAGCACTCTTTTGCAAGGAAAGCCTGAGCCTCTAACTCGCAGATGTCTAGACTGTGAGAGGAAATGGGGGTTGGGGGGGGGGGGGGGCGCTCATTAAGGCTGCCCAGGTTTACAATCTATGTGCCACTAAATGTTGCGCATGCAAAGATTTTTTTTATAGATTTCAGCCCAATTGAACATCATGAAAACACTACAAGTTACATCCTTTCTTTATAATCAGCAAAAAGGAACTAAAAAAGGCGTCTTTCAGCTGATAACGTGCTAAAACTTTTAATTTGCCGTATTTCGTATTGTGTTTCAACACGTCCATTCTGTTTACAGATACTGTTTGAGCGTGTCACTTTTGACCAGGAGGAGCTGCAGGAAGCCATACGGATCATTGATAAGGACGTCCCTCGAACAAACAGAGACCTCAGCTACTACCAGTGAGTTACTAACGTCACCATTTGTTCTTGCTTTTCTTAAACTGGGCGTTCAAAGTAAGTTTGCAGAAGCTGACCCTGAGCACAGAATGTTTCGGGGTTTTCTTTTTTTTTCTTTTTTTTTTTTATTTTATTTTATTTTTTTTACTCTTGACTAATATTTCATTTGTACTACCCTGATAACAAGTAACAACAGAACAAATGTCTCATGTTCACATCAAAGTGTGGAACTTTGTGACTGTTGAGGACAAATCCCACTCTTTAGGTGCAAGTTGCAAGTTGTAATAAAATGTCTGACAGGCTTTGCATGAAATGCTGCAGAGATGAAGGAGTGCATCTCTCTTTCAACCATGAATTTCCTTTCACAGCAGCTGCTTTTCGTGTTTGAAGTGAGCTACCCCACGTCACTCCACCCCACCCTACTCCTTTCTCAGTTCAAATAAACTTCAGTGACGTGTCTTAACCGCACGCTGTAATAATTCCAGTCAGACCAGCTCTAAACTTGGTCTCTAGTTTGAACCAGAACTGTGACCATGGAGTGACGTCAGACTCGTGTAGCAAAGTAGCGAAGCAAATGGTAAAGTAAGGATTTTCTGGCGAGCAGCACGGTGGCGCAGTTGGTAGAGCTGCTGCTTCTCAGCGAGCAGGTCTCCCTGGTTCAAATCCCGGCCCAGGATCAATTTTTCATGTTCAAGTTCAAGTCAGGTTTATTGTCATTCTCGTCGCATGTGGTACATGAGGTGGAATGAAATTACGTACACAGTGTCCCAGTTACACCCAGCATGAGCAAAAATATAAAGTATAAAAAGAAACAGTGTATAAGGATCTAAGCTATAACTAAGATATACAGTATGCCAAAAGATCCAAGATATATGCTAAACGCTTATACTGCAAAACAATTTGGCGTAACAACAGCACCCCAAACGTGTTCTTTCTGTGTATGCGTGGGTTTTCTCCGAGTGCTCCGGTCTCCTCCCACAGAGCAAAAACACACATGTTAGGCTGATTGGTAACTCTAAAATTGTCCCTAGGTGTGAGTGAGAGAGTGAATGGTTGTTTGTCTCTTTGCGTCTCTGTGATGGACTGGAGACCTGTCCAGGGTGTTGTCCCCCGCCTCTCATGGGCACAAGTGACCCCCCTGTAACCAAAAAAGGAAGAAGTGGGTAAAGATGATGGATGGATGGATGGATGGATGGATGGATTACATACAAATCTCTGAATGTGAAATAGTTTTTTTCCAACAAATGATTTACAATTACTGTATGTTGAAATTTAAATTGGTGAACACTGTTTGTATAAGCATCACAAGGATGACGATACCTATTTAAATGCGCTACGTCTGCATTTTTTTCCATAATAAACAAGAAAGCATTTTACAAACTTGTTTTGTCACAGAGGACAGGATTTTATAATTTAACCATGAGTACGCAGTCTTTATATCAATGAAAAGCAGCTTTGTGAAATACCTTTCGTGTGCCTGCAGGGATGAAGGTTTAGGAAATCTCTTGGTGCTGAGAAATGTCCTCATCACTTACGCTGCCTTTCATCCAGGTAAGGAGCTCACGCACATCAGAGTAGGTTTCTTCTGATGCCCTGTTTACCTTCTGTTGTTGCTCCAGAGGTTAGTTATGCCCAGGGAATGAATGATCTGTGCAGCCGGTTCCTGGAAGTTCTCGACTCAGAGGTTGACACTTTCTGGAGTTTTTCTTGCTTCATGGAGAAATTCGCCCGGGATTTCAGAGCTGATGGCCTGCACAGAAAAATTGGTGAGTAATGCAATGAATGATAAATTGTTTGCAATAAATGTTTCAGCCCAGCACAATGAATTGTGTTTCCCATATAGACTTTAGGGAAACACTTAGGGGGAGTGGTGGCGCAGTGGTTAGACAATGGGCTTGTGATCGGAAGATTGCCGGTTCAAACCCCGGTACCAACAACATCATTTCGCACCACTCTGGGCCCCCGAGCAAGGCCCTTAACCCCCACCATCTGCTCCCTAACAGGTCTCTCTTGAAAATGAGTTCTC
>JARVGV010001153.1:21061063-21072240 GCA_031762435.1 Hypsolebias longignatus | reverse complement strand
CCTCGGATGAGGATCGAAACGTTTTCATACAACAAATAAAGTCCAGTTGATTCTGTATTGAACCTTTTTTGATTGTATAAGACAGCAGTTGAATAAACAATGTATTTCCATCAAATTGGGTTCTCCTCATGTCACTTGGAGTTTTGTTATTTTGCTTTTTGTGCTGTTATGTCATCCTTTTGGTTTTATTAAGGATTTTTTTTTTTTTTTTTTAGTTCTTTTACTTGAGCTTCTCATGTTGGTCTGCATTCTTGTGTGTAAACAGTCATAAAAAATATTGGGTTTAGGGAATATGAAACTGTTCTGTTAAACACATCAATATCAATGCATAATGACTGCACTGAGGAGAAATATGACATATTCTGATTCATCTGAAACTCACTGGCAGATGCTGTGGAGCTAAACCCTTGCAGATGTCAGACATAGCAATAGCAGGACGTAAGATACAGGCAAGTAAAGCATCCATCAAATGCCATAAACAAGTGATGAGAATGGCATACAGGAAGATCTGTGCTATTGACTGAGACTCTGCAGTCAAAATGGGGAAACTCCACCGAGGGTGTAGAAATGACAGAGATAAGATACTGTAGGACTTCCAGATCCATACTGACAAATATATGATGGCTAACCAACGTTCTAGTTATCAATAAGCTACAGAACAGGACAGTGGTGATAGATGTAGCAATCCAAATTATGGTAACATCAAGAAAAAGGAACATGAGAAGCTTGAGAACCATCAAGGGCTGACTGCGTGGAGAATGAAGACCTTAGCAGTGCCAGTGATCATTGAAGCTCCTGAGGCTTTGATTTCAAACTGGAAGAGTGGCTACAACAGACTTCAATGCAGAAGAGTGCAGTCCAGGAAAAGCTAAGACACTGCACAGAACCCTCAAGCAAGTCTCTAGTAAAAGACTTGAGCTTCATGAGCACATTTCTAAAAGATGCACAGAAAAGGTTAAACAAAACACATTAATATATTAGATAACGTCATCTAAAATGTATCTAGCATGATATGTCATAAAACATTTCAGATGCAGACACTTCTGATGTTGTTCTGTCCTGGAAGAACATGTTTTCAGAAAGTAAATCCAATCGTTTGATATATTCTTCTGTAGAGAAGAGCAACTTCCTCTGTTAGAAAAGAAAGCAAAGAAAAGAAAGAGAAAAATTACATTTTTGTTTGAGTTTAAATGTTTACAACTATTTCAACAAGTGAGGCTCATTGTGACTAAAACAACCTCTGACCCTTAAATTACTGAGTACCTCTGACAGGACTTTTTTTTTTTTTTTAAATTATTTTTTTTAAATTTGCAGTCAGAACATTTACTTGATGATTTTAAATGTTGTTTTACTTTGTTCTCAAAATTTCCAAGTCTAGAAATCATTAGAAATATCTCCGTCATAGATGTAGTATTGTAAAAGATAGGGATGAGTTTTATACCGTACTGTACTCTGAAGGGTACTGCTGAGGCAGCAGGATGATGGAGCTTAGCTCCAGCTGGAAAGGATATCCTGTATCTCCCAAAGCCTTCAAGTGCTGGCTGCTCATTGTAACTGAAAGAGTTCAGAATGATTCAAATGATTAAACAATTTCCAGTAGCTGGCAAAAGATAATGGCACCACTTTCAGGTTAGTTATTCTCTCTTTTAATTATAAAAGTCCTCTTTTTTAATTAAAAGCAACAACAGACACTTTAAGTTACTTGCATTAAGCTAATGTGTTTGTGCAACACATTATACTGGCATTAAATATTCTTGACAGTGTTCTCTTGTGCCTTTAGGTCTTTAATGGAAAGAAAAGTGTTTAATATGAAGAAAGCGCTTAGAAGTATTTTGCTGCTAGTAGTTTTCCTCCTCCTGTTTCTGTGATGAATCCTTTTACAAGCGAAGAGTGGAACGTGGACACCAACAAATGCTCTGGATCAAGTGGGACAGGAGAAACCACAGGGAGCTTGGGGTCTCGTAGGACCATCCAGGAAAGGATTCCAGGGCAACAGACACCTGGAACTTGTCAATCACAATCTATAACTGTGGTCCATCCCACCCCTTCAGGAGAGAAAATCCAGCGTGAGAGTTTTCTGATAAATGTAAGCTAGTGAGCTTGGGTTTTCTATAAATATATATATAATCAATTTTTATGTAAAATTAAAAAGCATTGCCATTTTAAATTGGCAAGCAAATGACTGTAGCAAAGACGAATCATACCACTTTAACACTTAAAAGGGTTTATTGTTTCAAAGATTATGATTAAAGTATATAAAATATTTTAAAGTAACTAAACATAGGTTACATGACCTATATGTTTATTATAAGTCTCAGTTTTCAGCTGTTGTTAGATTTAACTTGTCTTGTTTAACTTGTCTCTTTAGAAGACTGTAACAAGAAGTCTTTGAAATATTTGTGAAAATGCAGTGAACTGGAGTCACTGCACTTGACTAAATTACAATGAACTCTGTAAACTTTTGGCAAAGCTGTAGTTTTAGAGGGAAACTTCAACAAATAATTTTCTTTTTTTCAGACTGATCCAGGCCGGTCGCCACTAAACAAAACCATACCAGGGACTTTTCCAGAGCATGCAGCAGCTAAGAAACACCACAAAAGTGTGACTGATATTTCCTGTCCCATTTGCACTTCTGATGTCGCAGCTAGAGAACAAAATCTTTGGCATCGCTGTTCACTTAAAGAGACCAACCAGCTTTCACCGTTCCGTCGCCATGCCCTCAGTGTCCCCAACATGGGCTCCTTAAGTCCCTTTCATTTTAGTAACAGCAGTCCTATCCACAGCACACACCTTTCACCGGCCCACAGCAACATATCAAGCCCTGGCAGAGATGTGGAAAAGCTGGCCAAGGCTCGGAGCAAACTCCTGGAGAGTGAAAGCAACCAAACTCCCAGACTTCCCCCAGAAATCAGAGAGCAACTTCGCTATGTGTCCAAGGATGGGAAGTGTCGCGTCAACCTGTGCCACATTGACGAGAGGGGCCGTTTCTTGTCTGATATCTTCACCTCATTTGTAGACCTCCAGTACCGCTGGTTTTTGTTTGTTTTCATGATGTGTTACATCACCACATGGTTCCTCTTTGCTGGGCTCTATTACGTCAATGCATATTTCCGAGGTGACCTAGGACATACACAATCTTTTGGCACCCCTGAGAACCACCTCCTAGATCAAAAGCACTGTTATTTAGGCATAGACGGTTTCATTTCAGCTCTGCTGTTCTCTGTGGAGACGCAGCGTACGATTGGTTATGGGTCACGCACTGTGTCTCCTGCCTGCCACGAGGGTGTGTTGCTAGTTATGATGCAGTGCATTGTTGGCTCCATGATTGATGCCCTTATGGTGGGTTG
This sequence comes from Hypsolebias longignatus, assembly GCA_031762435.1. Lineage (NCBI taxonomy): Eukaryota > Metazoa > Chordata > Actinopteri > Cyprinodontiformes > Rivulidae > Hypsolebias > Hypsolebias longignatus. The sequence goes on along the minus strand of JARVGV010001153.1, from coordinate 21,068,893 downwards.
CATGTTTGTGAAAATATCCCGCCCAAAGAAGCGAGCCGAGACTCTTCTCTTCAGCCGCACTTGTGTCATCTCAAACCGTGATGATCAGTTGTGTTTAATGTTCCGTCTGGGAGACTTGAGAGAAAGCCACATGGTGGATGCAAAAGTCCGCGCCAAGTTAATCAAGTCCCGACAAACAGCGGAGGGAGAGTTCCTCCCACTTGAGCAGACCGAGATTGATCTGGGTTACGAATCTGGGTCCGACAGACTTTTCCTGGTGGAGCCTCAAGTCATAAAGCACAACATTGATGCGAAGAGTCCTCTGTGGGAACTGGGCCCCGAGCAGCTTAGACGGCAGCAGTTTGAGGTCATCGTTATCTTGGAAGGAATTGTTGAGGCCACAGGTGAGCAAATGCAAAGAGTAGTAGACAAAATATTGAAATATAGAAATGTGTTTTCAGTTTAAAAATGTAGAGCAAAAGTAGAGTTATAAAAAAGTTCAAAAGTTCAGCCTCATCTTATACCTTATACCGTATTATTTACAGTTAGTTTGTGACTCTTGCCCAGTTGCTCATCAGATATTTCCTTTTCATCTGTACTGGTTAATGTGCACTCCTCACATGTGATATATGATTCATTATGATATATTAACACTTTTCAAAACATAAACCCCATAAAAATAATAATTTCATTACAGTTAAGGCGATCAATCTTAGCTATGGTGTTTTAGACGTATGACACAAACACAAGCTAATTACCAAATCCTTTATCTCATTCCTCAGTAAGCTTTCCCATCACTATTTTTCTTATTCTTTCTTTTTTTTTTTTTTTTTTTTTTTTTTTTTGGTCCAGTTAATGGGTTTTTCATACAAAAAGAAAAATATGATCTGAGACCAAATTTTTGTGTTTTTGTAAACAGAGATAGGCCTATCTTTCTTTAAGTTTGCTTATGTATTTTGTTTGTTTTGGACATGGTTACCTCTGTCTCTTACTTAAAATGTTTTCAAAGCTGTATACGGTATTTTCCCTTTACGAGCTCCCCACAGATTAATTTGATTTGGTACAAAGATTACATTATCTGTGGGAGGGTGTTATGGTGAGCTGCCGCCTCTCAGCGAGAAGGTCGCTTGGTAGGGGGTGTAAATCACCAGCTTTACCACAATACGATATTATATTGATTTGTTTGTATGACGATTTGATTGTTCTTGATATCACAAAATCCGTCACAACACAATTTTGATTCTATTTGATTCACAAATCTGCGATCGATATATTGCAATATCAAATACCCATCATTTACATATAAATAAATTTGCAAAAACAATTCAAATATGATTTAACCATTTTGTTTCTGTTATTACAGGCACCAAAATATTTATTTCTTAATTAATGAAAAAGTATAGTCTCACATTTCTCATGTTTATGTGCATTTTTTAAACCAGTTAACTTAAAAGTGCCCTGATTACCTTTTAGTTATAAAGAAAAAAAATAGATATTGAGCTTACATAACATGGCTATCAATGCCATGTTTCTTTTTTTTTGTTGTTGTTGTGTTTCCCAAGTATTTTAACTCTGGCACCTGTTGCATACGGCATGAGTTTTGCCTGTTGAGCCGTCCTTCTGCTGGAATCAAAATATTTCCACAGTGATGATTTAGATCCAGCAAGAGAGTGAATTTCATTATCTGTGTTTTCTGCCTCGTCTGCCATGTTGCTGAGGTGGCTGCAGAGCGCAGCCATGCACAGAAGTGGTGACACCGACGTGCCTTGGGAATTTCAAAATAAAAGCATATTTTAAAGATGACGATGTGGATCGATGTTTTAGTTTTGCCACAATATAATTGAATCGTTAATCATTTAATCGATAAAAAGAAAAAAAGTAACTTTATGTCACTCTGAGCTGTTTTAACAATATTTATGAATAAATATTCTCCTGCTGGAAAAGCAAAATACATGTACAAGGGTTCCACAAACTGATTTTACTATAATGGTTAAATGAATATGTAGACAGTTGCACACTTTCCTTCATCTAAAAAAAAAAAAATTACTAGTTTGTTCCCCTTACTGTTGTATAGCATCAATCTTGACTTTATGTGTTGAAATGCAAACACATGGTGACACCATGTGGTCCACAATATGTATTGCAGTGATATTTGACATAGCCTAATCCGAACTAACAGCTTTCTCTCGTATGTTTGAACAGGAATGATGTGTCAAGCTAAAACATCTTACATTGAAACAGAAATTGAGTGGGGTTCTCGCTTTGAACCTTGTATGACACGGGAGAAAGGCTCGTTCAGAGTGGATCTGCGACGGTTCCACGCCACATACAAGGTACCACTGCCCAACTGCAGTGCCAGCCAAGCTCACCAGTTAATGGCTCTGACAGAGTGTCGAATCCAAGGCCACAAAGCCTGCAGAAACTGGGAAGCCTGGGTAGAAGGACTCTCCATGGAGGAGAAAGAGAAGTCTCCATCTCAAAAACTGTTCACTATTGGCGACATTCAGAAGGAAAGAATCTCGGAAGGTAATGAAAATGAAGCAAATGGAGAGAAGAGCATGACATAAAATGTTGTAATCTCTTTAAGACATTTTAAAAAATTATATAATTTAGTGCTTAATTAATCGGTGAAAATCTTGTACTGACAATTTGCATTGATTTTTCTTCCAATAACACTGAGATGTTACAGTAAAAACACAGGTGTAAATAAAAAACGTATATATATATGTTTGTGTAGATGTACTGTACTTATTTGTAGATGTACATTCTATGGTTACTTTTTGAATTTCCATAAAATCCATCCGGTGGTTTACAAAATATTTTGTTATCAGATAAGACATGCATATTTATACATGCAAACACACAGGCACGGGTATAAACATCACCCACCTTTCACTGTTCAGTGGTGGGCGATAAAACAGTTCAAATGCCTAAAAGTCCCTGCGGAAATGTGGGGACCGACCCCACTATGACATAAAAAAGAACCCATGCACACACACGTGTTTGTTTTTTTTATTGTTGTGAGGACCATGTGTTAACTTCCATTCATTTCTGTACCCTACACCCAAACTCAAGTCATACCTCCACCTTAAACCTAATACTGTACTTAACCCAAACATGGCATTTAAAATTATGAGGACCTGGCTTTGATCCCCTAAAGTATTAGAGGTTCCTGACAATTTGATTTGTGTTGGAAAAATAGTCCTAAAAGAGAAACACTCACACATACACACCTGGCACATTTCAGTTTTTATTAACTTTGAGAACATTAAGTTGATTATAACCACTAAAAGTCAAACACATAATGCTGCAAAAAATATTTTTTCTTTTTGTAAAGTAAAAGCAGATTTGCTGTCATAACAAAATGCAGGTACTGTATTGTAGATTTTCACCTTCAAATGGAGCTTTAATGGACTGACTTATTAAAAGCAGTAAGCAGGACCAGTCTGTGAGCAGTAAAAACAAAGCGTACATATTTACGAAATTGAGTTGCGCTTATTTAAAATACTTCTCAGTGTAATGTAAAACCAAGTTTCTGTAGGGTTTTGTTACAAAGATAATTGCCTCTCGTTCCTTGAGACGTTTAACATTTGCATCTTCATAATTTTAACCATAAAAATAATAAATACTGCTAGGATGCCTCTTTTTTTGTATTTATAATTTTTTAATTTGATGCATTTATAGTCCAAGACATGACATATTCATCTCTTAAATATGCAAGATGCAAAATAATAATTTATTTTCTATCCCTTGCATAAAGTGTATTTATGTTAATGTCTTAAATTGTCTTTAATTGAAAATTAGCGCGAAAGCTGTCAAAGCTCCTTTCGGGAAACAATATAATGTGACATATTGTCAACATTTTGATGTAATATATTTACTATATGGCTATAATATATACTATTTCACTTAAAAGTAACAATTTTATTGTACAAAAAAATTGAACAGTACTGTAAAATATGTTGACTCATTGGTTGAAGGTTCAACTTTTTGAGGATAGTAACAATAGCAAAAAACAAGGATCCCAACAAAGAGACAAGAGTGAAAAACTAGTTTTTCCAGACAAAATAGCTACGGTAATGCTGCACTGTTCTAACCACAAACCAGTGAAATAAACTGTCCTAAATAAGTTTTCAAAGTATCCTTAGAAAATTTTACACATAAATTATATTTGCTGCAGATCCAAAAATAATTTAAATTGAAAAATCCCCTTTTTACAAAATAATGAAAATGAAATTCACAAATTTTGAAGAATGAAATAAATAATAATTATAATAATAAAAACCTTTGAGTATATTAATTTGTAAAATGATAAAGACATATAACCTTGATTTTGAACAATTACATGTGCAGTAGACTGTTAATTAGTTTAAACTGTTAAAAAAAATAATGTTACTGTAGTTCTTCTACAGTTTTTATTTTTATTTGTTTGAACCCATCCAGAGGATCTGACTTAACTTTTTTTTAGATTTTTTTTATACCTGGATTATTGAGCATGCATCAGGGTAACATTACTGTAGTTTCTGTGAGGCACTTAACGGTCCTTTTATTTATTTTTTGGTAGTTTAACCTTTATGACAGGGAAAAATACTGTTTTATGTCCACTTGAGGGCGGAATAACCTTGGCTGAAACCTGAAAAAAGCTCAAAAAGCAAACAGGTTTGAAAGTCAGAGGGAGGATTCCTGCGTCACCCATCGAAAATAGGAGGCTGGTGTGGCTTTAAAGCTTCAAAAACACTTTCAAAACCCTTTATGTCACTGGAAAATTGTGCTGCAACTGTCTGCCCCGTTGTTGTGAATGCAAATAGATGAGTTTCAGTATGTATACATGTTTACACCTGTTACTTATCTGTTTGTGCTCATATATCTCCTCAAAAGTGGTCAAAAACTCTGCAGGCCTTTTAACAAATAGTCACCTTCAGATGAAACGGTATCACCACAGCTCTCTGAATTATAATTATTATGCAACAGTTCCAGCTACAGTTTGTGAGGAGCAGTGGCTCATATGTGGGAGATGTATAGGTAAGTGTTGCTGATGCTCCAGTTGGGGGGGAAGTCCTGCACTGCATGGCTCTTGATGTGTCTCTGCATGGCGACCAGGCTGCTGCAGAACTCCAGGCACACGGTGCACTGGTAGGGCGCGGCCCCGCCGTGCGTCCGAAGGTGCTTGATCATGGCTGAGTAGTCCCGCGAGCGTTGACCACAGAGTCGACACTCAAACGGTTTCTCTCCTTGAAGCGAAAAGGAGACACAGGAAGGAAGACATTAACAAGTGGAAAGGGCTGTAGTCACAAGAAAGGGTGGTCTTTACTACTATTGTACCATTTGATCAAATTGTTGACTTTTTATTTTGTTTTCAGTCAATAAATTAGTTGCATTACCACTGATTCAATATTACCTGTGTGACATTCCTCTTTTCTTCCAGAGATAAATTATATAATCGTGTGAAATCACAAACATGGGGATAATTATATGCAAATCATCAATATTTGCCTAAATCTACCTATGTTCAAAATAGTCAGCTTATTGTTTTTTTTTTTTTATTATTATAGGTCAGTGTAAAAATAACAAAAAGGGTCTAATCTTTCTACACGATACGAAAATGTTTTATTATTATAAAAATTAACAAACGGGATTCAACAGAAAGTCTTAAAAATGACTTGGGCATTTGTCTGATTTACTGTTATAGTAAAATATGTCACATGTAATCAACATATATAACTTCAGATAAATAAAAAAATTGATTCAGTTTTGGTGGTGTTCAAACGTTAACCCACAAAAAACAAAAAGTTTTCTTGTGTTCTTTACTATGTTCCAAATTGTATCTGATTTTTGACATTTCACAGTACAGCCCTTTGATGACTGGCAGTAAATGTTTATATTAATAATGACACCATTTAAAAATAAGACAGTTAAAAAAGTACACATGATTGACAAAAAAAAAAAAAAAAACAGTAGCATTGTTGCAGAAGATGTAGTTGTTTTTTTTTTTAGGAGCCTTGATGTTCACTGTTGATTGATATGTCTTCCACTTCATGAAAGTTTCAAAACTGACAGTTTTAGTGTTTTTTCTTCACCTTATTAAAATGAGTGGAAAACAGTTAGCTGCCTGGAATATGGTTGAGAACTAAAAATGTTTTGGTTTGGAAAAAGTATAGCTCTTACGCAAACAAAAGCCCCACTGAGGAGGGTAATGCCCAAAGAAGAACGTGAAGTAGGCCAAAGTCAGATGACAGTTTTCTACCCCAAGATTAGCAGAAGCTCCCATATGGCCACCACTTCAAGTGTTCTGGTTTTCTGTATGCAAAGGATAAATGATGATAAATGTTAGAAAACTGTCGGATAGTTTGCTTCTAGAACCTAATTCACTTGAACAGAGGATTCTGCTAGCTTGGTCCAGTATTTAAATGTACTTTTTTCCCTCTTGTTGGCCCAATTTATCCTACTTCAAGGTTCAAGGTTCTTTATGGAACTAAATTGTATACTCAAGGTCCCAGTTACACCCAAAAATAGCAAAAATAAAATATATAAAAAAAGAAACAGTAGTAAATAAGGGTCTAAGATATACACATATATACACATCTACACATATACACGTATACTGTACATATATACATCTTCCTGTCAGACGAGCTCCTTCACTGTCCAGATTTAAAACTCTTTTAAAAACACATTTTTACTCACTGGCTTTTAGCACAGACTGAATTTGCTCTGCACTGTTTTTATTGTTTTTATTGATCTTATGTTTTAACAACTGTTTTATTTTTATGTGTTTAAATGTTCTTGATTTTATGTGTTCAGCACTTTGTTGCAGCTATGGTTGTTTTAAAGGGCTTTATAAATAAAGTATTATTATTATTATTATTACACTAAACAATAATAATGTAATATAATATGGTGAATTAAACAGCAGCCTGATCACGAGTCTGTAGTGAGCAGGTTGGTATGAATATATCAGCTTAAGGTAAGAAATCAGCAGCATGGATAATCAGCAGCACTTTGTACTTTCTAGACACACTTTCCCTTTGTACATGGCTTGACACTTATTTTGGATTCTATTTAGAAGCTCTATTTTTGTCCATTAAATGGCTGCATGAACAGTGCTGCTCTTGTAACCTGAAGGCTGCAGTTCAAACCCAATCAAGCAAAAAATAAATAAATAAATTTAAAAAAAGAGCCACATTTCTTTCAAATTATCCCCAAAGGCAAATTCACTTGTTGTGGCGACCCCTGCAGGAGGGAGGTGTTGAAATAAAAAAACAACCTGTCTTCAAAAATTATTTGTCATCTTGCCAGATTTAACCATGTGACGTCACGTGTGCCACAGAACGGTAGCATTGACTGGAGCTCCGCTCCGCTTCGATTCACCCTTTTTTGTTTCCGTTCCTGTTGTTTTAACTTTTTCTTTGCACCTAGTACACTGTACCTTCATGCTATATATAACCGCAACACATTTTATGTTTTGTGTGCCCCGCTTCCAGCCTTGGGCTCAGGCTCCAGCCTGTCATGGCAGCCATCTCCATAATCCTCCATCTGCTTGCATGGACCCAACTCTATGTACCTGGTTGGTTCCACAGGGAAACCTTGGATGTTTTGTGTCTGCCAGGCCTGATTCTGGAGGGCAGTCTGGGAGGGAAATTGCCACGGTCGTTATTATTATCATGCTGCTAACAGGACCGCATTGTTAAGAAGACCTGCTAACAAGACCACACTGCTAACAGTACCATGGTGCTAACGGGACCATGCAGTCAACAGAACCACACTGCTAACAGTATGTGTGTGTGTGTGTGTGTGTGTGTGTGTGTGTGTGTGTGTGTGTGTGTGTGTGTGTGTGTGTGCGTGCGTGTGTGT
>JARVGV010001153.1:21035720-21046630 GCA_031762435.1 Hypsolebias longignatus | reverse complement strand
TGAGTGTAGACCACAGAGTCCTGGCCTGATGATGTAGATCTTCTGTGCTGGTCCATCCTTTTGGCCAGTGGCTGTTTTCAGGAAGGCCCAGTTATGTCCAGAGGACCAGAATTAACTTTTTTAAAATTTTCTACCTGGATTATTGAGCATGCATCAGGACAGGGTGTGAATGGTTTCTAAAGCCTTAATATATATATATAAATATTAAACTAAACACAGCGTCCCTACTTTACAGTTTTTCACTTATCACCGGGGGCTGGAACCTATAACCCCCACGATAAACGAGGGACTGTATAGGTGCTTTTTATACTTTGGATACATGCTAGTTTTCTGTTTATCTATAACTGAAATATATACAGTATTTATATTTTGAACTTGAAACCTGTCCAGGTTCCAACCTGCTCCTTCCATAATGACTGCTGGAGAAAAACACCAGCTCCCACTCCTTAAATATGAAGCGGGTAAGAAAATCGATGGATTTATGGATAAATGGATATTATTAAAATAACAATTACATAATCACACTTAACAATAATCATGCTTTAAGTATAGTTAAAGCGCATTTCATCCCCTAATATTTATTGACACCAATCAGCGCTAAAAAAAAAAAATAAAAAATAAAAGTAATAATAATAAAATTAAAAAATGAAAACCATGCTCAGGTAGTAATAATAATAAAAATAAATCTTAATTTGTACAGCACATATTTTACACTAAAAATATTCAAAGTGCTTAACAAAAACTGACAAAAATAGTTTGACTGCAATAAAGTGCAATCTAACAGCAAAAATTAAAGATAGAGGCTTAAAAATACAACAGATGTAACATTAGCTAACAATAACAGTAGAAAACAAGTTTTGGGATGCTTTTTAAAAAATAGTTTAAAAAGTCAACAGCTCTTAGGTTTGTTGGAAGAGAGTTTCTAAGCATGAGGCCATAATAACTAAAATAAATGTCCTGTCTCCTTATCTCAGCCTTAGACTAAGAGATTATCATTGAATGATCCAATGTTCTGACTGGAGCATATCTGGAAATCACATCACTCAAATAAATGTTGGGTAATGCTTTGGAGACTAAAACGAATAATAAAGTCTTAAAACCAATTCAAAAAGTTACAAGAAGCCAGTGGAGGGATAGAGGAGTTGGAGTGATGCAATAAAAATGTGGCAGCAGTGTTGTGACTTCATTGCACATTTGCAATCTTTTGCAATTTTCGGTGCACCTGATGTTTAACGTTACAGGACTTTAGTGCGTGTCGATGAGGGGTTCAAACCCTGCTGCTGCCAACAACCTGAAGCCTTTGGCTGTGTGATGAGCAACAAACGTAAAAATGATTCTGTCTTGCATTAAAGAAGACCACCTCAAACATTGAGTAACCAGACAAAATACAGTCAGGTTCCTTCTACTGGGAAACTGAAAGTGAAAATATTAAACTTGACTTGACTAAGGTAGAAGAACCAAAAGTCACTATGATGGTATTACATAGCAATGATCTAATTTAGATGCTTCAAACTTGTTGTTATCATCTTGTGATCATCAGACATAATAAATTACTCAGCTGTATTTGCAACAACTGAATTTTGTACCATGCAAGTGTTACTGGCACTAATAACAGATGTGTTTATGTGCAAACTTGTCAGTAAGCTACAAATCTGTTCAGCTTGATTTTGAACTAAAAAAGTGCTAAAACTGAATAAATCTACATAATTACTCCTATTTCTGGTGGTTAAAAAATAACTTAAGTATTACAATGGTGTGTACAATAGTAACCTTACAAACATATGTTTAGATTCATGGCATATTTCCTGTTAGCATATTCATACACAAATCAAGCTGACATAAATTCACTGATTTTGAACACTTTTTTTTTTTTTTTTACCCCTAGATGCTGTTAAATAAGGGGGAAATGGTGGCACAGAGAAGGCAAGCCTGTGATCGTGAGATCATCAGTTTGAATCCGCTATGGAAAATTTGGGTGGGAAGGGTGAAGCACACATCTGCCTCTACCCTCATCTGCCCCACTCTGGGCCCTCAACACCCCAGCTGCTCCCTCCTGGATGGCAGTCCTCTGCTCCACACTGAGGGCTGCTGTAGCTCGGTCATCGGAAGTTACACCAGGAAGAGCATCAGACGTAAAAACAACCAAACCTTTGTGTGAGTTATCTTGCTGTAGCGACCCCTGAAGCTGAGCAGGCCAAAGAAGATAAATCAATTGAATAATCAACTAAAATTGTTGTCATGAATATTACTGTACAGTATTTTTTAATTAGGTGAAGTGTATGATATAGATCAGAATCTGAATAGGCTACTGTATGGAACAATGTCTGTAGAATTTACAGTCTTCAAGTTCTGTATGTCCTTTAAATGTTTGTTTTAGTTGGACAAGACTGAATAAATTACATACAGTATTTTTCAGACTATATGTTGTATAAGGTGCATTAAGCAAAACAAAACAGTTAAGTTGAACTTTATTTAACTCATTCAAAATAACCACGTAAAATGGGTTTGAAGTCAGTAAGCACAACCAGAATTAATAGATAAGGTGCAACTGATTATAAGGCTCACTGTCGATTTTTGTGAAAATTAAAGGATTTTAAGTGCGCCTTATAGTCCAAAAAATACGGTAATTCATAGATTTGGTCTGAGGCTCTTCTGTTTTTGCTAAAACCAGTTTGCAAGCTTCATTGCAAGTTCTTCTTTGAGAAATGTAACAAAGATGTAATTATAGTGCCTTCTTCCAGTACAGTACTCATCTACAAAATTCAGTGTTTTACTGTGAAGTTTCTTTAATGAGCGCAATAACAAAAAGTGTGTCATATTAAAACAACAAAAATAAATTGTAACAAACACCGTGGAGTGTTTCAACAGTTCCACGCCCAATCGGAGCTTAGTCTCTACGTTTCTTTTTGACAAAAAGTTTTTTGTTTTCATTTGTATTTTTGTAGTGTGACAGAAGTTTAAAAAGGGATACCTTCACATGTAGCTTTTCTTAAAGGAAGTGAGCTGTTATTTTGGCTTCACAGAAATGAACCTGTGGTTTAAGGAGTCACTGCAACTCCAGGCTAAAAGCTGAGAGACACTTCTTATCTTCATCTTGATGTTTATCTCCAAGAAAGTTTTACTATCAAGTGTAATATTTATGTCAGCACTTGACACGCAAACGAGTAGAAACTATATTTTAGGCCAGAGCTAAATATAACCACCACATTATGCGTGTAGGCACTTTTGATTTGAGTTGAAAGCTGCATCTTTATGTGCTCTTTAGGTTTCTTTTTCCAGAGAAATTTGGCTCAGGACATGAACTGGAAGAAGAGTAGATTTTTAAGTGTGACAAGTTTCCTCCTTTGACTGTCCATGATTGACCACAAAGAGTTACAATTTTCAGTCTTCTGCCTGTTGCCTCTCAGTAAAAATCTGAATAAATGTTCCCCACAGTCAACATGACACCGTACCAAAAGGTATACATGTGAATGAAAAACAAAACACAATGAAACAAAGGCCTTAGCATTCCTTGAAGAAACACACATCGCCTGCCACCTTTGACAGAGATTCAAACACAAACCATCTCATGTTGAGGCTGGAATCATGGCCAACTGCATAAAAATGTGCAAATTTTCCTTCGTGTGATCTCAAGTAGTCTTATGAGATGTGCTACAGACATAAATATAATGTTGGGAGTGAGTATATGTCACTACCACCAAATTTACCTCAATTTCTGTAAATCTGACTGAGTTTTAAACTGTCCAGGATCAAAGCCAACCTGGACCCAGCATGCAATTGTTGCAAATAAACTCCAGCTACACTCCAGCATACATTCTGGACCTGTCCCAAACTGCAGACTTTTTGGCAATCTGTCTTTGACACCTTCTCTGGAATATGTGGCAAAACTGTTTACCCATCATCACCATTCATTTCAATGTTCAGGTGGTCCCTGTAGATACGTCCTTCAGCAGATGCGAGAGGGATATGATTGCCTTTGGTTCACTCTTGACCAGGAGGCTGATTTTGCACAACATATGTACATTGGATGAAAGAGGTGATGTACCATATCCATTTGGAAATAAACAAGACATACCCTGAAGGATTCTGTAAAAAGATTCTGGGACACGTGGCTGCTCTTTGTGTTATATGGAGAACTTGTCAGTACATGTTTGATTTATTTTTGTTTATGTATGTGTGGCTGTACTGGTGGTGGAGGGACCGGGTGGGAGGGTTTTTTGTTTTTGTTCTAACAATTTGTTCTGTTACTAAAAATGCAAAAATCAATTAAAAAAACCTTTAAATTTGACTGAGTTACAGCCAGTTTTGTGTTGGCTAAGGACGATTAATTGTGGCAGCCATCTTGAAATGACCAACACACACACACACACACACACGCACACACGGGCTAAAACATCAGCCATTTGTCTTTAATTGTGGACAATAAAGACAAGCAGAGACGACAGTTAAGGGGTCATTCACTTTTATTACTGTTAATTTAACCAGATTAAATTAGTCAAACTTCTAACAATACAGTTACACTGAAAACATTTTGCCAAATAAAGAACTGTGTTTGAATTGTTGGGAAACATGTCTTTGGTTAAAGGTTTCTAATGGGAATGAGGACCAGCTCTTCGAAATCAGACAACCGCTCTAAGCTTTATCACAAATCAGTCGTTTGGTTCAACTTGTGCTTCGTGCCACTGCTTGTCAATTAGAGGACAAGTATTTACATTTCTGATTATTTTCCCTTTTTATTTTTTTCCTCATACATGCTTATATGTATGTGAAACACATGACCCTCGTTCCAACTGATTATTACGTACAATTTAAATAAAAAATACAGAATAATTACATCCAAAACACAGCATTGTAAAAGGCAATAATGCAGCAATTAAAACCTCAATAACATAGTTTACATTTCATCGGGAAGGTATAGGGGACAGACCAACAAAGAAGTCTAGAATCGGACTGAGGACGTCGGTACAAATGTGACTGAACTAGGGTATACACCGTTCTACGTCTGCTAAATGCTGGTAGGAAACCTTCAGTGGTTTGGGAAACACAGGCAAGCTTCTTCTCATCTATGGTTTCAGAAGTATCATTACAAGATCAACTGACTTAAACTGTGAACATACAATGTTTTCATTCACTAACGTAGCTGTACAAAATATACAAGGGCTATGACTTTGTCCTCAACTTGTCATAACTCAGACACAACCCCGCTATTAAACCTGCCCGCCAAGACAAACCCAAATTATGGCAAGTTTAAACTCAGTACTTCACTAATCAGAACGTTTCACCTTTTTTTTTTTTTTTTTTTAATGCAAGAAAACAACAAACAAACGAAAAATACTCCACAAGTTGTAATAATTTACTCAACTTCCTTGAGGAATGATAATAATAAAAAAAGCAAGCTTCATAGAAAATGGTCTGCAAAACAAACCAACAAACAAAAACAGAAGAAAGTACAAGCTGATTTTGGTATGGAGCATATACGGTAAAAACCGATGACCCAAAAGTGACATTCTACAGTGTGACCTATTTTAATCAAGACGACCAAATGATGGAATATAGTGGGTTAAAAAAAAAAAAGAAAAAAAGAAAAATGAAGCCGACACATCGATCAGTAAAGAATTAGTCAGAAAAAAAGGGGACAATCCCTTTTTTACGTACTTATGCAGAGTTGGTCACCAATGTGAAAAACTACGAGTCATTCTGTGAAAAGCTCTTTCATGAGACAAGTAAATAAAAATTTTATAGAGTACTATCATCTAGTGTTAATGAGTTTAGTCAAAGTGGCATAAAAAACCTATGACCATGTGTTTCTAGGAGTCCTACGCCGACACTTTACGCTCCACCGCTTTGTGCAGGACGAAACATCGAATTAATCCTCGGACCAAATATACATTCGCAAAATGTGAAATGCTACACACGGTGATGACGAGTGGATCAGACATCCGGTCTCCTAGAAGGTTTGGACTTTACTACTCCCACTAAGGTGTACTAAAAGGGAAGTGATGAAACAAAAGAGGATGGAGTCTCAACGTCTACCTCGAATACATTCAGAAAGTAGTTGCTTTGTCGTCGTCTTGTGCTGGTTTTTACAACAGTCCGTTTTCAATCAGCCATGTTAGGAAAATGTTTCTCTTTCTCTTAACAGCACAATTATTATTGTTATCATTATCGTTATAATTATTTTAAATATATTATTCCATTACATTAATGCAAATTAATCATAGAAACGTCTACATCTAGTCGCATGTACTTCTTATATACAGTGTCCATTTTGAAACGGTGACATTTGGGACACTTCAAAAGGCAATGACAAGAACAACACAAATAAACACTGCGGCATCATACACTAAGATGTCATGCGTTTGGTATATTAGTGGACTTCTGATTAGTCGGTTTTAGACTTCTTTAGAAAGCAGAACAAACAAAGCCAACCAAATTCGTAATTAAATAAGCTGAAAGTTGTTTGGCATGTTTTGCCCAAATAATAAAGATTACACAAGATATTTCCTCCGAGAGAAAAGTGTTTTGTACCATCAGCTCATACTGTACTTCTGTGTCACTTACTGTGTTTTCTGTCACTTATTTTGAAGTCTGTCTCATACATTCAACCACCTACGGATCAATTTTTAATGACGTCTGATGTTGCAGTAAGCTGAAGTGAACTATAAGCTATAGGCTGTCATTCACACCCATCTACACTGGTATATATTTAACTGTGGTACAATCTCAACAGAGAAACTGCTACTGAAAAAACAAATATAAAGCATTATGCATCATTCAAAATTAAACTCTAGTGTAGGTCAAGTCATGCCACAGGGACGACATGGATTTTTCCAGGGTCATGAACAGGATGTGGCACAGCTAAACCTAAAATAAAACTGATTCCAACATGGTATCTCATTACAAGAAAGTTCATACTCAATAATCCATCAATAATAAGAGATGGCATCTCATTGTTCACGTATGATGAAAGGCTATGATTCAGTTAGGGAAGAACCCTATAGGGGAATCAGTTACTTAAGATTTGCAACACATCATAAAACCGTCAAAGGGAGTGCAGCTGGATTTTAACTTTATTGGGGATTGTGTATTGGGGGGGGGGGGGGGGAACATGTGGTCAGGCATGACTTGCTGGCAAAGCACCCAGTGCTTCAGTTCATCTGCTCGAAGAATTTGTAGGTGGGGTTTTCATAGCCGTGGTTCTGCATTTTGTTGAGCTGCCTTTCCTCCGGGGTCAGCATAGGGTCGACCTGCTATGAAAGAGACGAGAGCTTGAATAGTATTGGTAAAGACAAATTCATAAGGATTGCACCTGTCAACTGTTTCTTTAAAACCTGAGAGAGAAGGGTGTGAGCAACTATGGAGGATGGAGGATGGGGAAGCCCCCAAACATAAAAAACAAGGGTATCAAGACTTATGAAAAGATCCAGAGTCAGAAATGATGTGCAGCTGAATGATTTTTAATTTGTTAATTCTTCTGCTTAGCTTCTGATTCACTTCTTGACTAGGGAACTGCTGCAGCGTTCTCCTGTGCTCGTCCTTGTTTTCAACTCCTCTGTCTTCAGAAAACTTCTGCAAATAAAACACTAATGCAAACCTTAAAGGCATACTAACTCAAATACTTCAAGCACAAATTCGTTACATGTCTTAAGATGGTGTAAAAATGTGTGATGATGTACTGTATTTGTAAGCAAACAGGCCCAATTTGATTTGTATTTTTTGGTTTCTTCCTTTTTGCTCTACTTGTCTGTATCCTCATTGGCTGAACCTGTGAAGGTGCTCGGAGCAGACCAACACTGTGGGTATGGTCACAAAATCAGAAATCGGATGAAACTTCATTATCTGATTATTCAATTAGGTTTAATAAACGAAAAATGAAAAAAAAAACCAAATGTTTTTTTTAATTTTTATTTGTATTTTAATTTTATTTTTTTTCCATTTTTTGTTTTAAACTAAAAACAAACTGCCTGTATGTCCACGGACCCATATAGTTGCATTCGGGCCTAAAAAAAAAAAAAATCAGGTCCGGCCTGGTCCAAAATCGTAGGGTTTTCTTCCGAAACCAAAAAATAAACCCAACCTTTTTTTAAATTAAGCTTTTACTGCTTTTGTAAACAAATAAGTTTGACATGATATTTTAAAAACATATTTTAATGAAAACAAGGTATAAGATTTCTTGTTTCACCAAAGGGATATTAACATACAAAACAAATAGCCTGTTGTAAAGATAGGCTACTACTGTATATAGATGAACAAAAATATTTTTAGAGGAAAATCATTGGGAAAGACAGAGAACAAGGTTATTTTAACTGATCATGCTGCTTCCTACGGCTTTTGTACATGCTGCTACTTCCTTCAGCGTAGATGACAGCAGATGCAGAGATGCGTGCGGCGAGTGATCAGCTGATCCATCTGAACTTAACACAACTTTTTTTTTTTTACCTCTTTCAACCAGCCAGTCAGACCTGCCTCCTCTTCTACAAGTAGATTAACACAATTTTATATTGTGCATTCATATTTAGTTTTCTTTGTGCTGTATGATTTGTAAAACCGCATCACAGAAGCCTGAGCCCAAATGCACAATTATTGCGCAATGTGCCAGCAGCAGCGCTACTCTCTTCACAGTCTGATTAACTGCTGCACTCTTCTTTCTTTCCTCATCCTCTCAACATATAAACTTACTGCCAGTGCCTTCTTCTCTACAAGCAGATTAAAAAAAATTATATTGTGCATTCTTATTTAGTTTTATTTGTGCAGTATAATTCGTAAAACCACATCAGAGCACAAGACCGACTCAGCCTGCCCATCCAGCATATTGTTTTGGCCCGGCTTGGCCCAAATTTCTGGTTATTGAGACGTTTGTAATTAAATTCTTTTTTTTTTTTTTTAATAATAAAGATCTTAAAGTACTGTCTTCATTTCATGTTGCTGCCCGACGGTCTGTGCCATATAAATTGGGGGCTCGTCCAAGATTTGAACCTGGGCAACAACAATATTCTTTTGTGCTTAGTAAATTTTTGGGTCACAATATTCAGACAAAAGATGAATAGATGGGGATATTTACAATACTGACATAAGAATTTAAAAAATAAAATTTTAAATATTTTGATTCAGACAATCTTGCAAGATAATTGTACATGGGTTTTCCATAATTTGTGAAGTTTCTAAAAAGTTTATTACTATTGCTGTTAGGCATTTTATATTATTTTTTAAATTGTTCAGTTTCTGTATGCTAACCAACTGCTGGCTGTAAATTCAAAATAACAAAGTGGATCTAAAAGTATATCAGTTTTCCTATTCAACTTTTTGCAAAAAGGCAGTTTCCAAAATATCCAAGTTATTTTTTTTCAACTTCTAAAAGACCTTAATAGTTGTATCTGCTCTTGTTCTTGCACAACAAAAGCGCAAATGAAATTTTTAAATCATGATTAAACATTTGAGTCCAGCTTGCATTAAATTAGTCATTGCTTGAATATATATTTTAGTGTTGTTTAATCTTGTTTTATTTTTGTGGTTTTCAAAGCTCTCAAAGGGTTTTTAAGAGTTTTTACAACTTCTGTTGCAAGATGTTTTATTTTTGGCTAACTTCTTTTAGGGAATTTATCAAATGTAAAAAAGTTAAGAAGATATAGCGATGACGATAATGAAGCCTGCATAGTTCAAGCAGAACAATAATAAATATTGTTTTGGAAACCAATGCAGGCAGGAATAAAAATGTGCTTGAATTATTAGCCTAGCTGGGGTCCTACCTCTACAATTCCATGGCTGATAGTGCCATAAGGCTTCCTGCGCACCAGCAGCAGACTGATGACCATCACCATGGCAATAGCCACAGCCACAACAAGCAACCCCACCATGGCGCCACGGTTAAATGTCTCCAGCGCATCCGGTTGCTTTGGAAATAAATAAAAATGGAACTTTAAACAGTAGAAATATGGCTAGGCAAAATGAAACGTGACATTTTAGTTTAGTTTTAAATTAAACATAATTTTCTTTAAGACAGCAAACATTTTTATGTATGAAAAAATAAGTTCTTACAAGTTCATCCCTTGCAATCTCATTAGGCTTGATCGCCTGCTTGAGCTCTGCAGAGGTGTTGATCTGAAAAAAACAACAAAAAAACAGGAAATTCGTGAGGAAATTATAGAAACACTGAAAATAGATTGCGCTAAAAGTGCACTTTCTTGCATCAGTGCTTTTTGTATATTTATCTAAGACTGAGTCAAAAGTCAAAGCTTAAATGATGATCATTACCTTTTCTTCATTCTCATATGTAGGGCTACGCTCAGATGTGTTGTAGTCATATTCATCTTCTACAGACATAAAGCGAGAGATAAAAAAGTCTATTTGCAAATGTAAGAAAAATCGGCAACAATAAAGATTGAGTCAAACGTTTAGTTTTATAGGTTTTAAATGTGAGCTGACCTTTCTTATTAGGCTGCACATCTGTGGAAATAAAGGTGGAAACAAGTAATGAAAAAAAAATCTCATCTGAAGTGGTTCAATTTTTAAACGTTCACTTTAAAAATTAGGAAAGACAACAGATTGTAGCTTTGTAGGCATTTGCAGGATTATTAGTTGAATTAGTACCAATGTGAGGAGGATAAGGCCTCTCTTCTTCTTCCTCATCATCCTTCTCTTCCTCGCTCTCAGCCGGCAGGAGCTCCTCAGTGGTGCGAGTTTCAGAGATGGAGGTGGTCATCAGCTCGCTGATGTCACCTCGTTCCGCCTTTACTAGTTCCTCTAAAAAGAATGCACAAAAAAAAAAAAAAAAAAAAAGAAGAAGCAAATTTTCAACACCAAGATGAAAAATAACACTACTAACTGCAAAACAAGAATACAGGTCAACCCCGGTCTACGACCCTCCCGGTCTACGTTTTTTCGCGTATACGACCCGCCTCCCCAGTGACGTC
>JARVGV010001153.1:20937084-20947431 GCA_031762435.1 Hypsolebias longignatus | reverse complement strand
TGTATATACTGTGTGTATATATATATATATATATATATATATATATAGTATATACTGTATATAGTATATGTATATATAAAGGCATTTTAAACTCTTCCCACAATCTTGCAATATTCTAAACAATGTTTCTAAACTAAATGTTCTAAAAGAGCACAGAATGTCATGATTTCAGCTCCCTGCCTCCTCTGCTGTTTGCCACCTGTAAGCGCTTTTGGCCACGCCCACTTCTCCACGGCACGATGAACATCTGATCAGCTGTTCAGCTGCAGCAGGAAGTTTATCCTGCAGCAGTGTGGGGTGCACAAAGCTGCAGGAGGTGCTAAATTATTAAAAATAATTGTTTTAAAATAAAAATTTCATGCCGATCGTGCAGCTCATCCATCAGTCAGTTGTGTGTCATGTCCAATCTTATTTTGAAAAATCGCGATAGAGCGAATCCGTGATAAACGAATTGCAAAATAGCATAGAATAAATTTTAGAAATTTAGCTTTGTCCAGTATACAGCAAAAAGTATTCTCAAGTATTAGGCATTTGTTTTATTTTTCCTTTAAGTTAGATTTTTTTTTTTTCTTCTATTTTGTCAGCTTGGTTTATTTGTTGTTCTTTATCTTGATTATCTTATCAGCAAATTGGAATTCTCCCCACCTGCTTCAGCTTGTGTTAACTTGTTTTGGTTTTGTGTGTGTTTCCCAGGTACTGTGGAGAACTGTCTAATTTGGCTCTGACCAGTGACTCGAACGTCCTGGAAGTGGTTTTTCACTCAGACGAGTCCTTCACAGACAAAGGCTTCAGTGCAGAGTACAGCGCCTACGATCCTAAAAACCGTGAGTTAAATCTGTTATTTTTCTCGCTCCAGCAGTCACAGCAGTTTGTAGGATGGACGAAATGCTGCAACATGACGGTGACTCTGTTGGTATGTCATCAAAGCACACAGAAGGGGAGTAGCAGGAGGTTGACTCACAGAGGAGTTTGATCTGGACTCAACAGAAGTTTGACGAATCAGTGAACAGCTTTTTGATTGAACCAGTTTGAAATGAGCCGTCTGACAGGAGGATGCTGCTTCTAATGTTCCACATTCAGTGAAAATTAGTTTATAATTGTAATGATCCTGCCGGGATGTTGTACTATATTATCTCTACTGTTCTGTCTTTTTTTTTTTTTTTTCTGTTACGTGAGCAGCTTGTCCAGATAAGTTTGCCTGTGACACTGGCATGTGCATCGCTAAATCACTACAGTGTGACGGCTGGAACGACTGTGGCGACATGAGCGACGAGGCAAACTGCAGTAAGCCGACCCAAACATGTTTTCCTTTTCTTCCCCCTTCTCAACTGATCTCATCATTTTCAAACCCTTCCCTTATTTCTTGAAAGAAATTTGCCATTTGAAAAAAATTAATAAAAAAAAAAACGTGTTTTTGCTGAGCGTTTGATAAGAACATTGATACCACTTTCATATCATTCGTTGCCAACAGTCTGTTAGCTTAGCTCAGCAAAATGACTGGAAGCAGAGGGAGAGAAGGGGAGGTAGGGTGGGGGTGGGGGGGACACTTACCCTGCATCTGTCCTGAGATAACAAAATCTGAGGAGCATAAAAATGACAAGCAGTGGTTTTAATGAGTAAGATCATATCTTATCCACGTTTCAGTGCGATGTTACTAGACTCTTGGAAATCATTCAGTGCTAATAAAAATGCTGCAGCAACTTACTAAAACTTGTCTTGTTAAACTCCCTCCAGTACACTTATTAAATTAACCACTCTGAGGATGTTATGCAGGGAGCTTTGCTTGTTCGTAGAAATTAAGTTTGTTTGTTTTTTGTGCTAAATATGCAGTTTTTCACTGTCTGGACTGTTATTAGTGTCTAATGCTGCTGAACCAGTGATTAAAGTTTCAAACCACTTGTTTGTACAAGTTATTTATGGGTTTGACACAATTCCTCCCCCCCTCCCCTTTTTTTTTTTCAGAGTGTGAGAGTGACCAGTTTTCTTGTGCGAATGGCTTGTGCAAACCAAAGCTCTGGGTGTGTGATCGTGTCGACGACTGTGGAGACGGAAGCGACGAGAAACAATGCAGTAAGGGTTCCCATCACTTGGAGGAACTATTTTGTCAATCAAAGCCTGATTGTTGCAATAACTGGGATATCGTGAAATCAAAAGTTTGTTTTGTTTGAAGTAAGGTTCTGTGGAAAGGGGATCAAACATCAGAGACAGCTCTTTGAATGACCCCAGTCTGGGGAAATACTTTATTTTAGTTCTGACTAGTCTAAGGAACTAACTGCTTTAGCCTCTGATGTTCCCCACCTGTGTATGAATGTACAGTGTTCCCTCGTTTATTTAGGGGGTCACGTTCCAGACATGTAAGTGATAATTTTACAAGTGAAAAACTGCAAAGTAGGAATGCTATATTTATTTTAGTATTTGTGTCAATTTTAAGGCTTTATAAACCCTTCCCACACCACTGCAATGTTCTAAACTCTTAAACCTACATAATTTTAACAACATACATATATGTACCGTACGGTACTGCAAAATTTTATATGGGTATAGTACAGCCTTGGTCCTGTTCTGGTCATGTTCTGATTGGCTCTCTGCAGCAATTGAGCACCAAGATGCTTTTAGAGAGAGCCGGATCTTCAGATAGCCGGCACAAAACCACATAATGGTCCAGATCGAGTCCAAATAATACAGAAAAATCCAGATGAAAAAAGTCCTGGTGAGCACCAGAGAAAACATCGGACCTCCACCTAACACCCCCCTGCTCGAGAGGCCACACAGGCCAGCAAGCAGCGCTCGGATTGACTGATGAGGCTGGAAGTAATGTAGTCCAGGTCCAATTCCCGGTCAGTTCTGTACGGCTCTCTGCAGCCACTGAGTGCCAAAGTCACTATGAATAAGGACCAAACTTTTTAATCAGGTTCAGATCAGATCAAAACTTTCCCTCCATTTCAGCAGAAAGCAGTGGACTGGAAGCACTGTTGGCTTCTGGGTAGAGTAGTTATTTTGACTGGCGATACAGTATAGGCTTATTGAGAGAAAACTACAAAATGGTGGCGCCTGTCCAACGTTTTTTTCTTTAATTCGTTAACTTTTTACTGTATTTTACCGTACTGTTCCAATCACATGAGTAATATTGAAGTTGACAATGGTATGTCACGTACAGTCTTTTTTTTTTTGTCGTGTACAATCTTACGTTGAAAAATCGCGAAAGATCAAGTCTGCAAAAGTCAAACCGTGAAGTAGCAAGGGACTCCTGTGATCTGAAGCACTGATCAGACTCTACACATTATTTATTCAGATACACAGTACTTTGTAGGGCTGTAGTAGAGTGTTGAGTGAATGTGTCTGGAAGGGTAAAAAAAAAAAAAAACCTAAAAAATACCCACAACAGGAAAGATATTAAAACATAATATGTTCCACTGACTGTAGGCTGTGAGCCAAACGAGTGGCGCTGTGGGAACGGACTTTGCCTCCCTCAAGATGTTGTCTGCAACAACAGGAAAGACTGTGAAGACGGAAGTGATGAGGCCTCTTGTAAAGCCTGTGAGTGGTAATACTTGTTTCCAACCAGCTTGTGTCCTCTTGAAAGTCTCGATGAGAGTAATGTTTTAAAATCACTTTACACAGAACATTACTAAAAGGTTGTAAGCTTAACAAAACTGTTAAACTCAGTCATTTTCTTTTTTGCACAGTTTTTTTTTCTTGTTGTTCTTGTTTCATTTTCTTCTCCTTTACTCTTCATCAGTTTCCCCCTGATTCAGTCTCCCAGTCACAGACGCACACAGAGGGCACGATTGCATTTCCTTTTGAGTTTCACGTCTGTGAATAAAGAGGGATATTAGACCTTAATCCTAATCAATACGCCCAATCAATGCAATCTGCTCCTCAATCACTGTGCATTGTGCGTTCAAGCCTCACTTTGAAGCCTCGCTGATTGCACAGTATTTTACTGGTTAAATGTGTGTTTTCACTTTGAAACCTGTCCCCCCACCCCAACAGCCCCAGATCTGTGCTCTGACTTTAGCTTCAAGTGTGCGAGCGGTGAATGTGTCAACAAGGTGAACGCTGAATGCGACCGCGTCAATGACTGCGCCGACAAATCAGACGAGTCCATCTGTGGTGAGAAATTAATCTTTTTTTTTTTTTTTTCTTTTTCTCTCTGACAAGATTCACTTTTTTATTTATTTATTTTATTTATTTATTTATTTTAATAGCTGAAAGTGGACCTAATCTTGTCAGTCGTTCAAACTAGATTATAGAAGTGACGTTGAGCCACACGCCTGTTAGGGGGAGGAAGAAAAAAAGCCTGAAGGCTTTGGCTGTTTATTTATTTCATTCTTCTTTGAAGGCTTCTCTTGCCATGTCTGAAGTTTTTAATTTTAATTTTTTTTTTCTTCTTCATTTAAGCCTCAGGGCGTGTCTGCATTTCATTTTCTTTTTTTTTTAAATTTGTCAGTATGCCAATGTGTCTTATTAGGATCCCAAATACTTGCGGCCAATATTTGTGTCATGAGCACCTCAGAAAAAGTTAATCTCAATTTCACATTTATTTCACTGATTGGTCTTACTTTGCATTTTTTCACTCCAGCGTTCCACTTTCTTTAAGCGCACTATCTGCTGAGTTACAGACTGCGGCACCCGGCCCTACAAGCTGAATCGCATCGTAGGAGGGCAGAATGCTGAACTTGGGGAGTGGCCGTGGCAGGTCAGCCTTCACTTCATGGCAATGGGGCATGTTTGCGGCGCCTCAATCCTCTCCGACCGCTGGCTTCTTTCGGCCTCCCACTGCTTTATCACCCACCCCCCTGGGTAAGTTCCAGACCTCCAGCTCTTACAGACATGCACAAAACTCAATGATTATTCAGTATAAAATCAATTATTGTCATATAAATGCAACCTTTCAATAAAGTTGTGATTGGAAGGTCGCCGGTTGAAGTCCCCGGACTGACACCAAAATGTGAAGCACTCACACCTGCCTCCACCCTCATCTGCCCCACTCTGAGCCTTTGAGCAAGGCCCTCATTCCCACCATCTGCTCCCCTGGGTGCCCAGCTCTCTGCTCCACACAGAGGGCTGTGGTAGCTTGGTGGTCTGTGGTTGTGCCAGGAAGGACATCTGGCATAAAAACAATCACCAAGTCTTTATGCGAGTTGGTTCACTATGGCGACCCCTGAGGAAAGGAGCAGCTGAAAAAAATAGATAAATTTAAAGTTTTGATGCACAAAGTGTGATAAAGCTTCACAGTTCAGCCTGTGTGTTTTGTTCATCTCAGATTCCTGCTGGTGGTGCTCTAAACACACTGCTCACATGAGCTGCTTTTACCACGGTTTGGATCAGTGGCTCATTCAAATTCAGTATCGGTGATATGAGCATGTTGCAGAAAAATGTGCATACATTTCTTTAGTAGTGTCATAAGTAATTAGAGATTTTTCAGACATGTTTACCTACTTTTTGTTTTCGCCTATTAGACTAATATGTTAACGAGTGTATCACTATTTGGCAACACATAAACATTTAGGTGGTTTTTTTTTTTTTTGTAATAATTACCACATGTGCCAGTTTTTTAAATGTATTATTTTTATTACTTTTCACAGTTATTTTAGTAAACTTATAACTGGTAGGGGCAGTTCAAATTTTGGAACCTATAATATGAAGGGTTATAAACGGTTAATATCTTACCTGTTGTAGATAGCACTTTGAATGATCTGTGTTTGGAGGACTTGAGTTTACTGTAGTTTTTTTCTTTCACACCAGCTTCTTTTAAAAGCCTAAACTATAATATAAATTGACCCGTGTTTGGCTAACCATTAGCTTGTGCTGGATGAAGATTTCTGCCCTATTTTTCATGTTCTGTGTGCTATGACTAATGTTATGACTGATAAGATACTATTTGACTTCAAAATCACCTTTAAGGTTGTGGTTATCCACCTTGGTTTTAGCCCTGCTCAGACTAGCCATCAGCTTGTCATTCTAATCAGAATAAACCTGTTTCTCCAAACCGATGTTCTAATATCTACCAACAACAGATAAGGTATTAATTGTTCATAATCTTGCCAGAGAACCCCATTTCAAAAGCTCTGAACTGTGATTTAAAACATAGCTTTAAACGTACAGTAGTAGTTCTGATTGAGTTTGATGGTTTGTTTCTCGCGTGATTCAAATCAACACTTTTCCCTTTGATCTTGTTCATCTACAGCGACCACCTGATTACATCTAACTGGCTAACGTACAGCGGTTTGCAGTACCAGTACAAGATCTCTGATGCTCTTCAGCGTAAAGTGAAGAAGATCATCCCCCACCCATTATACAACCAGATGACCTATGACTATGACATTGCACTTCTGGAGCTCAGTGAGCCACTGGAGTTTAGCAACACCATCCAACCAATCTGCCTACCAGCTTCCTCCCACGTCTTCCCAGCAGGCATTTCATGCTGGGTCACGGGATGGGGAGCACTCCGGGAAGGAGGTACTGAGCAGGAATCCTCAGTAGAAATGAAGCCTATTTTGTTCTAATGCTGTTTATTGTTGCAATTTTAACGTTTAATTGTTAGTCTGGAATTACCAGTGAGACTCTCTGTATGTTTTTGTGTTCTTTCTTGTCATAGTTAAGAAGTCTACTTCCCCATCCTTCTCAGAGATTTGTTCATTTTTGTACTCCATCTTTTCCTCCGTGCAGCCAGTTCCTTCCCTTCATCTCTTCCTTATTTTATCATGCCATCTTCTTCTGCATTAACGTCTTTGCCATATTTTACCACTTTCATCATAACATATGTCTTCTGATCAGTTACCCTGCCTTCGTCTTCTCTTATCTGTTTCACTTAGGCCTTCTTGCATTTCCATAATTCAGCACAGATGTCTGCACTCTTGGGAAGTTTCTTAAACCTGTGTTGGTTAACACTATTTCAGCCCGTTAGCACCTTTGATGCTATGAACAGAGAGGTGATGTATCAAAGTACTGACCCTTTACCATGTGCTCTTGCAGGACAAGTGGCCATGACCCTCCAGAAGGCGTCTGTGAAAATCATCAATGACACGGTTTGCAATACGGTCACAGAAGGCCAAGTCACGTCCAGGATGCTCTGCAGCGGCTTCTTGGCTGGAGGAGTCGATGCATGTCAGGTGAGACTGCGCAATCTTTTACAGGAAGAAAGGAATGAAAACGTGCGGCTATAGATGGGTTTTCATGCCCATGTAATTATAACGTGCTCACATCCAAAGTTAATCTAATGACCATTTCCCCACACCCAACTGTGCTCACCAGGGAGACTCCGGAGGCCCCCTGGTGTGCTTCGAGGAAAGTGGGAAATGGTTCCAGGCTGGCATAGTAAGCTGGGGCGAGGGCTGTGCACGTCGGAACAAGCCTGGCGTCTACTCGCGCATCACCAAGCTGAGAGACTGGATTAAACAGGAGACAGGAATTTGATGATGATGACATTGAGGGCGGGCAACATCCAAGGTCTAAAAATAAGACGGGACATTTTGGTTTGGTTCAAGATTACCGGTATTCTGTCCAAGTTTTATTGTTTTTAGCAGCAGGCTGATTGTGCTGTTTGGGGCTCTGCTTACGCAAGCACTTTATTTTTGTTGCCAACACACACATACAAGCCCCTTCAATCAAATACACACACACACTAAAATCAAGTTACACATATTGTATGTTTGTATAGATTTTAAATACTTTTTTTTTTTGTTGCAGTTTATGCCCCATCTCGTGTGTATGTTGATTATATTGTAAAATGTGTTCAAATATGAAAACATCTTAGGATAGGAGGTAGTTCAGATCTTTCTAAGTGGAGAATTGTGAAAATGTGAACAATTATAATTTTGTTATTTGCTCTATAAAGCCTCAATTCTGACCTTATTGATGAGCTAACGGCTCTTCCAAGTACCGGTACAGCCAAAACAATTGGGGATTGGCACCAATCCCCATTTAAAACAACTCAAATTTCTTAGCATATAAGGTTTAATTTTACTACAGTTTTAATTTAAAAAAATCTACTTCATTATGCAAAGGTGGATTCTGAGTTGTTTTAAGATGGAAACAATCCACTTTGGTCTTGACTCGAGCTCAGACTAGCTGCTGACTCAGCAGTATGGTCAGTATTAAACTACTGTATTTCTCCAAACTGGAAGTTTTTAAAAAGCTATTTTCAACAGGTAAAATATTAATTGTTCATAATCTTTCCACTGGACCCCATTTATAGCAATTTGATCTATAGCTTTAAGAATAATTTACTCATTGCCCGTTGTTTAACTTTTTATTGTGGGTTTTATACAACTTTTAATGTGATTTTTTTTTTCTTTTAGTTTTTTAACTGTAATTTTCGAATTGGTTGTTTTTAAACTTTTTGTTGTTTATCTGAACTTTTATGTGGTCACATTTTCTTGCTCAAGTCAATGTTCCACCTTTATCTTCAGACTCAGGCAGGTTTTAACATAAATGACAAAGCTAAGAGCCAAAAATATATATATTTTTTTAAATAGGACAAATAGCATACTTGAACAAGGATTTTCATATTATGGTGAAATGCATGAAAACCAAAAGCTGCCTGGAAGGCAGAAGATGCATTAATCAATCTAAAAGCCCATTATTTGTTTTGGAAAATGGCCAGCAGTTAAGTAGACCTAGTTTGTAATTGGCAAGCGAAAACATCCAAAAAAATACCCGTGCAGTCGTTGAATAATGAGGCTGGACTGATTCCCATCAGTGTTTATTTATTATTTATTTGTTCTTACACTTGCGCTGGCCCTGTGTGGTTTGTGCACAATTTGACTAAATATTCTATTCAAATGGGGGGTGGAGGATAAGACGGTGGTCCAGCTGGCTTTAGCACGTGTCTTCACTTGAGCTCAGGGTGATCCATGTCTCAAGCCACAGACGCCTGAGAGTTCAAACCAATCGGTGGCTGTTGAGCCTTTTTAGTTTCTTCTCCAGAGTCTCAAACTAATTTAATCAACTTTTTTGTGTTTGCTTCATTCTGGAATGGAACAGTTTGATCCTGGATAAGCTCTCAAAAACTTCACGTGTTATTTATTGAAGGGTGGAAAATAAAATCATTGAGGATTTCTCTCAGGTTGCCTTTTTTATGAGTTTCTGCAGAAAATGCAAAATTATGGAAACAACAAACTATGGAAGGTGTAAATACCAGAATTAGTTGGAGAAGCCACAACTTTTAAAGCTTTTTTAATGGTGTAGGCTGTGATTTGAATATTAGACCTTTTATTTCTTTTATTTGCTGTTTTATCTGTTTTTATACAAATGAGTGATAACACCATTTTGAAATTGTTCAGGACCTAATTAAATCACCTGTTTCTCTATGATGGGTTCTCGTTTTGTCGCGCATAATAAATGCTTGTGTTGGGACGCCTTGTCCTTTGCTCTCAGCAGAATTGTAATAATGTAGTTCTCTCTGGTGGTGAGCAGCATGCACACCTGGGGACCGGCGGTGACAAGACAAGCTCATATCACCAAATAATACCTTCCTTTGTCACAACTCCATCTTATTACCCTTCCAAATGGGCATGTTGGCTCGAGGAGGAGGAGACACGTACAGTGGGGGTTCTTCTCTCTCATCTGTCTTCATTAAACACAACACCAGTGGGGGAATAGGAAAATCAACACCGACAGAGCTGCTAATTTATGTATTCATCACTTTTCCTTCATGGGAAGCTTTGTTTGTCACTTGAAACTCAGTGAGTGACTGATAACTTGCTACGATTCACCAGAGTCAACCTCACTGCTAAGGTCGGCAATTATGTTTCTTCCCATCGGTGTGTGGGTCTTGATTTTTGTCATGTTCGATAAATATCTGATGAACTGCTGAATGGATTTTAATCAAACTCAAAAGTCATCATTGGATGTACATAACAGATTTACTATCCAATTTAAGATGGCTGCCACAGCTAACTGATGTAAGCAAAGGCAAAAATGGCAATAGTACGAATACAGTTGTCTCTCTCTTCTTCACGGTTTGACTTTCGCGGACTCACTCTGTTGCGGTTTTTCAAAGTAAGTTTGAACAAGAGAAAACAAAAATTGTTCAGAACACAGGATTGTCAACTTTAATATTACTCACATGATTGGGACTGTATGGGATACTGTACAGTAAAAAGTTAATGGAAAAAAAAAAAAAAAACATTGCGGACAGGAGCTGCCACTTTAGTTTTCTCTCAATAAGCCTACACTCTGTCCTGCACATAACCACTACATTTCCCAGAAGCCCCATTGCCACCTTCTGAAATATGTAGAGGGAAATATGATAATTCTCAATCAGGATCATCTGGACAGTTTCTTTTTAGTAGAAACGTTTCACCCTCACTCCAGAGGGCTTCATCAGTCAGAAGTTCCAGC
>JARVGV010001153.1:20914456-20928593 GCA_031762435.1 Hypsolebias longignatus | reverse complement strand
CCGACCTACGGCAGAATCGACCTACGAACGGTCCTTAGGTCCGGAACCCATTCGTATCTCGGGGACTACCTGTATTTTTTCAAGAAATGCTACATTTTAATTAAGTAAGGGCTATTTGGTAGTTTTTGCTGTCTGGTATTTTCCCCAGTACTGACTGCATTGCAGATTTGAGTTTGTTTGGATATTTTCAACTACTGTATATGTGTGTTGTAAA
Source organism: Hypsolebias longignatus (assembly GCA_031762435.1). Lineage (NCBI taxonomy): Eukaryota > Metazoa > Chordata > Actinopteri > Cyprinodontiformes > Rivulidae > Hypsolebias > Hypsolebias longignatus. The sequence continues at coordinate 20,928,379 of JARVGV010001153.1, read as the reverse complement.
AAAAAAAGTTATAAGGGCAAAACGTTATTGGTTAAATGATGGTGCAAGTTTTTATGGAGAGATTTAAAGGCTAAAATAGGGGATACAACAAAACTCAAGTTTGAAACTCATTTGGGAAGTGGATTCATCCTCTCCCCCCCCCATATCAACCTCAAAATCTCAGACTTTAGCACCAGAAACCTGGTGATACATAACATACTCTTTGTTGGGCCATAGCAAAGAATTGCTTTTTGTCTGGCTGAATGTGAGGTTATGGAGACCAACAACCAATTCAAACACAGTGACCGCCATGCTTAAAAAAAAGTTTGAGTTAGTGCAGCATTTAATCAGTTTAATTCTAGACGGGGCAATAAAAATGCTGAGTTAAGTCTTTTGCTGTTATTTTTACTATTGCCAGGTGCACTGTGAATGCTGGCCAGCGCAGAGAGCTGCGTTCACAATCGCCATTTTCAGCAGAATTTATGAACGCCGTTTGTTGTGTTCATAAACACTGTCAGGTCTTTTAATATCGTGAGCAGGGGTTTATAGATCACACTCAAAATGACGTACGTTTAGGAGCTCGGAAATGTTAGTCAGCACTAGTGAAAAACTACTACAATCACTACAACTACTACTAACAGCTGCAAAAACTAAATGGGTAGAATCAAAACTTCTACAAAAACTTAAAATGCAAACATCTTGTTTTGTTATGCTTTATTTTTTTTTTTTCAGCTTTAAATTTCCTATCTTGATGCTTTGAAGTCGTTTTTGGTCGACCAGCATGCTTCCTTTTTACAACCTACTCATTTTGTTTGTACGTTGACACCGCTGACTGGGAGCAACCAACACCTTTTGCAACATTTTGTGATAATTCACTCCTATGAAGATATTTCATAATCCTCTCCTTTGTTTCAGCTGACATCATTCATGTTGGAACCATCTGCTTTGAACAACAGCTCTCCATTGTGCGATTACTCTTTTTTAAATTGAAGACAAATTAGCAGATTCATCTGATGTTGGTTTTTAGAACTAGGAGTTACAGACTGATTGCATTCTTTTTTTTTTTTTTTTTTTTTTACCGGAATTTGTCTAAAAACAATTGTGACTGATTAAATTGATTGTATTTCTTTATTTCTAGATTAATTCTTAAATGTCAGAAGGTTTCAATGTTGAAAAATGATAGTTTTGTGGCATAACTGGCATTTATTACATGCAACCTTAATAACTGTACGAACATCCTCCAAGGGTGATGATCTATGTATAGTGGTTGTACAGTAAAATTGGCCAAGTTAGATCTTTTTTTTGTTTTGTTTTGTTTTGTTTATGGTCAGCTGGCTGTGGTAGACATTTTGAATCGACTTCACTCCAAAGGTTAATTGTAACAAAAGGTAATTGTAGATTAACATTACCGTTGGATGTAAAGATGCATCCAAGAATTACATCCTGCATTTCATTAAACTCGAAAAAAAAAAAAGTCATTAAATGTATGCGCAGGCCTCCTGTCGGTGTGTACCTTGCTCCTTCAGTGTGACCAGGGCCGTGCCGGTGCCGAAGCGGTTCCAAGCGGTGCAGTTGTAGCGCGTTTGGAAATCCTGCACCAGAGTTTCAGACAGCACCAGGGAGGACGAGACCCCGTGGTCACTGGTCACGGTCTGCACAGAGAAACGCCCAGCGGTCCCAGAGGACAGACTCATGTCCCCGAATGTCCACACCTGTGAAGAGTAAACAGTGTGTGAGCTCCTGGTTTATGAGGAAACTCCAAGCGATGTGAAGGTCTGCAAAGCTTTTCAAGTTTAGTTTCCTGCCTCCTGCTGGGTGGGAAACCAGTTTCTGTCTCTGTTCTGCTTTCCCATTGCTGACCTCTGAGATGCTCCAGGGCTGACACAGCTCATAGGCTCATGATAAAGCTACCATCCACGTCTGCCCTGCAGGTGAAGCCTAAGGAGGTTTAGGAAACTGAAATGCAGCTCCTCGCTGCCTTCTCCAGCACAGGGCTAGCGGGGCACCCATCTCTCATTCCTCCTCACACCCTAATTATCCTCTCTCAGCCCAGCATATCTTCTGCAGTTCAACAGGGTCAGCTGAGTGATGCCTCTCGGGCCGTTAATTGAATGCGGTTTGGTTGAAACCTGCAAGAAACCCGTCTCCTGCTGTTCAGCTAACTCTGCCATCATTTCAAGCCTGTCTGTGCAATTACAGTGGTAAGTTTGTGTGAGCGCATGTTGTTTAATAGGTTGGTTGGAACGTGTCGGTGCAAAGGTGTGACACTGAGGTCAAGGCTAAACCTCCCCTGAGTTATTACTCTCATTTAGGTGTGACTTAAAGGAATGCTGAGTTTTCTTTGCTTCCACAGATTAGTCAATAAACTATTGCACAAATAAGAGATTTGCTTACAATCTTATCAGGAGGGGGGCTGCTTCCCACCCGACACTCTAGCTTGCCCTTGGAGTGCTTGACAGCATGCTGCATGGCGTCTGCTGTGATGATGGGTGGACCTGTGGTGAGGAAAACAGAAAGCCAAGAGACGAGTTAATATAAAATAAATTGTTTTTCATGGCTGACCAATAGCAAACTGCTTAAAACTGTTGGGATGGAAAATAATCTGTTCAAAGTAAATTTTACAGTTTTCCAGCATAAGTAAACAGAGATATTTATAGTTTGTTTTCAGTTTCAAAAGTGAAAGCGCTCAATCAGTAAAGGGATTGGAGATACTGGTTTTAGAATACAAAATAAATGTCTTATATTGGAGCAGAATCCTGTTGCCAGAAAAGTTTAACAGAACATGTCAGGGACTGAAAACAATACAAAAAGAACAAACAACATAGGTCATGCGGTTCTTTCAGTTCAGTAAACATGTACAATAGTACCTCAGTACTTTGCGGTTTGACTTTTGCAGACCCACTTTTTTACGGGTTTTCCTCTGTCTTTCCCCATCATGTCCCAGTGACACACAACAGGTGGGCATGCAACATACAGACTCCGAAAAAGAAAGGAGTGGGGTGGTGTCTATCTTTCCCGATAGTCTCCCAGAGACACACAACAGGTGGGCATGCAACAGACAGCCTCAGAAAAAGAAAGGAGTGGGGTGGTGTCTATCTTTCCCGATAGTCTCCCAGAGACACACAACAGGCGGGCATGCAACAGACAGCCTCAGAAAAAGAAAGGAGTGGTGTGGCGTGGGGGTGTATCTTTCCCCATTGTGTCCCAGAGACACACAACAGGTGGATGTGCAAGTCAAAAGCCAAAGTTTCTTTATTGGTCATTCGCACCGCATGTGGTACATGTGGTGGAATGAAATTTTGTACACAAGGTCCCAATTACATCCAACAAAATGTTTAAATTGCAAAGAAAAAACACAAGCTCTAAGATATGAACAAAGAAATACGCTTAACTAAGAATACTCTAAGCACTAGTAGTACAAAAACAATATGACTAACAACAGACAGCCTTGGAAAAAGAAAGGAGGGGGCAGGGGTTCTGTCTTATACTTGAGCGAGCCACACGAGTGGCATGGATTGTTTTATTTTAAATAATCAAGCGCGACCCAAACCGAGCCTTTAGGTACGAGAGCAGGAACAAGAATGCTGGATGCTTCAGGGAAGAGGGAGGCAGATACTGGGGGACGCTTAAGAAGTGCAGTGCACAGGTGCAGCAGGGAGATTGGGAGTGATGAGCATGAATGTGACTGCAGAGGAGAAGTGGGTGTGGCCAGTGGCAGAGAGTGGAGATCATAACACGCTGTGCTCTTTCAGAGAGTTGAGAACATTAAGAACATTGCAAGAGTGGGGGAAGGGTTTATAAAGCCTTAAAATATATTTGAATAGTAAAATAAATATAACGTTCTTGCTTTGCGGATTTTCACCTATCACGGGGGTGTCTGGAACATAACCCCACGATAAGTGAGGGACTACTGTACTCACATTTACAATAATGCTAGTGTCTGTGAGCAACAGGTGTTGTTTGTCTTTGCTTTTGGTGTGGACGAGGAATCAGACGGAAACACACTCAAAGTAAAACGGGAATTTAAGGGTCATCTCTAAATTGAAACATGTTGGTTTTACATTCAGTGCTATTGCAAGGCCTTAGTATATTTTTTGCTTCTCTGTTGTTGAGATGTTGTGTAATGTCGATTTGGTGGTTTCATAAAAAGATTTTCATCAGGAAAGTCAGAGTTTCTGCAACTTTTCAACTTTACTGAGCTCAAACAAAAAGTGTTTGTTCTGAAAGAAAAGTACGTTCACAATTAAATGTAATGATGCATTTTGTGAACAACAATATTCAGTTAGGCTTGCACATGTCTATCTGTGCATGTGTTTGCTTGTTTCCTGCTAAAATAAAGGTTTACTATTTAACGTAGCATTTGTGAAATACCTCATGAATCGGAAGAACGATTTAAACAAAAAGCTCTCAATAAACATTACTGGATGTACGTCTTGTAGGTTAGTCCCTTTTATGATGGCTGTCACAGCTAATCAACATTAGCTAACACAAAAATGGCTAACTCAGTCAATTTTACATAAACTGTACTGAGCTAAACTCTTGTGTAGTAGTAGCTGAGAATCACTCTCAACACATTCTGAGTGCAAACACATCTTGCAATGAGATTCTGCATAATGCTGTATATATGTGACTTGTATGTACTGCTGATCTCATGCTGCTATATTCATTCATACCTGTCTGCTCATTATAGACTCATGTTCGTGCTGCTGTTTAATATACCATATTGTTTTACATTATTAGTGCTTAACGTATATCTTAGATCCTTGCTGTTTCTTTTTATATTTTATATTTTTGCTATTTTGGGGTGTAACTAGGACCCTGTGTATACAATTTCGTTCCACCTGATGTACCACATGTGATGGTATGCTAATAAAGAACCTTTAACTTGAACTCTAACCTCCACTCCTTCCCAACAAAAGAGGATTTTAGTTTAAAACGGCATTTCTTTAAGAAATGCTTGGCTTTACTGTTGAAAAAAAAAAAAAAGCTCAACTATAAGTAGCTTCAAAGTTTTGCCGAAGAGAAATCCTTTGTTACTGTACAATGTTTTGCCCTGAAGAAGTCACTCACCGTTCACAGTTAGAGTGACATCTCTTTCTGCAACTCCTATCCGAGGAACAATGGCCTTGCAGGTGTACGTCCCAGCATCCTCCTGGGTAACAGCCTTCAGCTGCAAGGTGTTACCATTGCTGAGCACCTGGTGAGAGATCCAAGGAGACAAGTGTGAAATGTGTTAGAAAGACAAAAAGCGAGAAATGAGGCAGCGGAGGGGAGAGTCGGACAAAAGGAAACATGAGCCTTCATCAGTGGCCCCCTCACTGCGGAGGCAGCACAGAGGTGGGCTGACCATTGTAACAAATGCTGCCAGTTTGAGTTTAATTTCATTGTGAAGAGCTTTAATCACAGCACTAAGCACTCCAGCCACCGCTGAGTGACCGTGCTGCTGGGGAGATTGTTGTAATTAAACAGTGGGGACAGATCGCGGCTCGCTGTGTGTGAGTGGGCCCCGGCCTCCGGAGCTCCTCCACTCACTCACTCCTTAGCTCATTGATCCTGTCATTCCATCAAGCTGTGATTAATCCATTTATTCCCACTCTGTCTCTCTCCCCAACCACCACCCGCCCTCCCATCTCCACATCCTCCCTCTTACTCTCGCCGTTTTTTTTTTTATTTCAACACACTTACAGAGTAACCCAATTAATCCATTACTCATGGCTGTGTGAGGGACAGTGGCAGTGGGTGGATTAGAAAAATGCCTGTGCATTTTCCTAAGAGTGGCTGAAAGCACTCTTTGTTTGAGATGACTGCATCGCTTATTTTATCCAGCAGCAGTCGGTAGAGGGGTGCTTTCTTCAGCACAACTTCAGAAATTATATTAGTTGTCAGGAGAGCGGCTCCCGTGGGATGGGCCCTTTAATGGTGCACGCGCTAAAAGACTTTTACCAGGGTGCAGTAAAGTGAAGGTGGAAATGTTTCATTGCTGCACCTGCAGTGACTTTGAGAAGACTGAAGTACAGCTGAGCAGCAGCGATGTTTCTGTTAGAACCACTCACTGGGTGATTGACTGATCGATTGGCTAATTGATCGCGATGGAGTTATGACAGCGCGTCACGTGCGCTGATTATTCTGTACGAATCTGTCAGCGGACAAACGGTTTTCTGCCAGGGGCTCTCGGCCCTCGGGGGAGCACGCTGAGAGAGGCGTTGAAGATTCAGTCTGAGAAAAGAATGTGTCGAAGGGGGGAAAAAAAAAAGTGTGTGGGATTCATGCCTCAAGGCCATGTACGAACGTTTCTCTCTGGAGGACGAGTGTTGAGGCTTTTCCATTCAGACAAAGTGGCATTTGGTGTTTGTTTTCTTACCACGCTGGAGCCTTGCTTTGTCCAGGCCAGGGTCAGCGGAGGGTTTCCTGTCCATGCGCAAGTAAATGCGGCGTCCATTCCGGTGTCCACGGTCATCGGCTTGGGCTCCGACAGAAGTCTGGGACCAACTAGAGGCGCAAACAACCAGTTGGAATGAGTAGAGAGCTACTTAAGAGGCTTATTTGTTTTTCGAAATACAGCTACAAAATATAAAATGTTTCCTTTCATATAAGTTAAACTTACACTGCACATCTACCAGGGTGCTGACGTTGGTGCTGCCCACAGAGTTGGACACCTCGCAGGAGACCGGGTCGGTAAAGTAAGAGTAGTCCACAGTCACCTCAAGGCTGTCCCCATTTGCTTCAGAGATAGGCACTCCTCCTTTTGACCACCTTGGACACACAAATAATCACATTATACTGTTGCATTCGTTCAGGGAAGGCAATTAGCCACACATTTCCAAGCGGCCATTAGTTGATTTGAGGCTTGTGCCAATCAAATGCTGCCAATCAAGCCGCTCACGTAGCTCAAAGAGAACAACTACACACAGCTGCGCCATATTTTAAAGGGAACTGTAGAGCAATTTGCAGATGTTTCACTTCATTTTTAAACTGCAAGATCAAAGTTTACCTGTAACCAGTGATCTCTGGATTAGCTGAAGCAGAGCAGATGAAGAGAACCTTGGCTCCCTCGGTCACAGTTTGAGGTTGGACTGATAACGTCACTGAAGGGGGGTCTTTGAGAAGCAAAAACGATCAAGTTAGACTCTAAAGAGCAACTTTGCCAGTGAAGACATTGTACAGAAATAGCCTGCACTCTCTGGCTAGATTAAAGATCGTTTTGGACAAGTGGACGCAGGACTCACGCTGGACATTGATTGTGACTGATGTCTGTCGTCCAGCGGGGGCAGCTGGGTTGAGGACCCTGCAGGTGTAGGTGCGTCCGGAGTCGCTGTCTTCGGGAACGATTGGAAGCATGCTGACAGCTGTCTCCCTCTTCCCATCCTCCATTGGTGTCTGGAGAGGTGGAGGACAAGAACAAACAAAACCAGAAATCAGCTCAGTGTTGCACAAAATAGTGACTACCTCCTGGCACAGCAGGACATATTTTTCATGTATGAAGCCTTAAAATTGCTATTCTGTTTCCTGGCATGTCCGGTAAATCACATATTTTACGACGTAGCTGGGGATATTGTGCTGTTCCCACATTTCTGAGAGTGTTCTCTGTCAGCGCTCCTTGTTTGTCATCATCTTTTAAATCTATTTACTGCTAAGAAATCAATACTTCTAAGTGAAGAAAGGTGTGGATTCTTGGGATATGGCTCACCGCTTCCTCCACTTTATCTTTTTGGTTCTCCTAGAGAAAAGGGGAAAAATTAAATCTGCAGGAGCCACATTGATATGTGTTTGGTTTTTATTTTTTATCCATTTTCAGGGTGGTGACACTGAGAAAGAAGTGTCACACATCTTTAAAAAGCTAAAGCTTTTCCCTTGACAGCCAAATCAATGGAGAAGGTCCTTCACTTCCTCAGCCAGACACACAAAGCATTTTTATGCTAGATCAAATCACATCACTCTCTGTCAATGCCGCTTCCTCGGACAAAGCTTTTGTGCAACTCCTGCCTCAAATTTGAAAACGACGATGGAAATTCTCTGTTTTTCAACAAGGCTGCGTCACCAGTTACCTCTACAGTCATGCCCCTTCTGTTTTCCTCTCATCCCTCTCATCTCCCCTCCGGTCCTAATACCCCCCTCCTCCTTCTCACTGCAGGCTTCCCTAAACGTGGCATTTAGTGTCGTTTAGCGTGGTCAGAGAGCATGAAAGATGTGACACTTTCCCAGCCGTGGCCAGCTCACGCTTTGCTGACCAACACCACCACCCCCCCCACATTGTGTCTCCACATTGTTGTGGGTGAATTCCTTTCTGCAGAAACCCTACTGTATGAACCCCTCATGCCTGTCTGAGCTTTGGCATGCTCCAGTTATGCTGTAGTGTCGCTGCATTAGCGAGCAACTAGGGAGGTGGAGTAGAGGGGAAGGGAGGGGAGGCAGAAGAGAAGAAGGTGGGGGGGTCAGGCGTGAGTGGAAATGGGAGGGGGACTGCAGAGTGTGAGAGAAGAAATCTCACAAGGCAAGGGTGGCAATAGATAAAAAAAACTGTGATGAAAAAAGGAGAATGAGGGAAAAATAAACAGAAAATGGGTGAAAATGTGAATGAGTTGTTGCACCACAAGAGAAACCTGTGAAATGTGATTTTCTGCAAAAATACAATGTGAATGCTGAGCATTGAAAGATTAAAAAAAAAAAAAAAAAAAAAAAAAAAAAAATCTGAATAAGCCCGAGTTGAGTTGTTAAAGCTAAAAGCAAAATATGAGTTCTGTAAAGCAAACACTAACAAAAGGCTAGCTAAAAGTAGCGGAACATTAGCTGAAACTTAGTGTTATTATGCTAACCTAATGTAAAACAATAGCTAGCAAACATAATACAAACTTCAAGGTAAAAATAACAAAACATTATCTCAAAGCTAAAAGTTGCAAAACACAGGAAACAGGAAGCAAATCATGACCTAAAACTTTAAGTGGAAAATGTTACCTAAAAATAAATAACTCTAACTTAATGTTCAAAGTAATAAAAACTAACCTAAAATTAGCAAAAAAAAAAAAGATAGCCAAAATGTACAAGCAACAAAGTGATACTAAAAAGCTGTAAAACACTATCTGAAAGTATCAAAACACAATCTAAAAGCTAAAAGTAACAAAATGCTAACTAAAAGTAGCTCACAGCTAACCGTAAAAGCAAAAACTAGCTAAAGGCTAGATCAGAACTAAACGTAGCAAAAATACTAGATAAAAGCAGCACAAGAAAACAAAAATAAAGCAACTAAACTGAAACAGATTTCAAAATGTTCAACGTTGTATACAGAGTTACACATTGTAATGCATTTTTTTTTATAAAGAAAATGTACTGTATTCATATTAAAATAGTAGAAGTTAAAATAACTGTTAGTTGCTAAAAGTACCCTAATGACTTGAACATGTTGACAATAGAATGGGTAAAATAGCTTAAAGTATGCAGAAAACCATATAAAAAAGAAAAGACAAAGAATAAAGAGAAACAGGATCGCTATACTGTAGTGTGATCTGCATTTACACAAATATTCTTGCTTAGAATTGTTTTGCATTTATTTCTATCTTGTGCTACGTGTTGGTGATTGAATAGAAATGCTGCATGGATCTGTTTTCAGTGTACCTTGGAATAAATGGCGGTCTCCATGACCTCTCCATCTCGGTACCAGGTGATCTCTGCAGCAGGTTTGGCTCCTGAGGCTCGGCAGGTGAGATTGTGTGGCGTGTGGGCCTTGAGACGTACGACCGGGCTGCCTTCCACCACGGGGTCAGAGGGAGCAACTGCAGAGCCAAACAAACAGTTTGCAGACCATTTCAGGTAAGAACGGAAGAAAAACTGTGATTGAGCTCGTCGTTTCTCTTAGCTCTGCGTCAATACACGACAAAAATTGCCAAGTGTCTGTTAATAAGATGTGGTTTTACACCCGAGACAAGACGAAGAACAGCTGTTATTTCACAAGGAAAGAAAAGAGAAACACAACTTTATTTATTTCCTTTCTTGGGACTAACATTATTAGTCTATTTGCTCCTGCCGTGGCGGAGCGATGTTGCAGCTGAATTGCAGCTGAATTGCTTATTTGTTCATTTATTTGCATGGTTTTGCACGCACCACCGGCAAGCCAAGCATGCCACCCCTGATGAAGGCGTCCATCTCCCCAGGACCAATAAGAGAAGGCGCAAACATGGGGTTTGTGCTGGCCTTTCTCGCACCCTCCACCGAGCCAATTTCACTGTGTGTATCTGAATTGTCAGAGGTCCTTCCGTTGCAGCAGCACGGACACTAATGGAATCCGAGTGCTAGGTGATTTTAATTTCCATGCCGATTCCCCTGACTGCACTCCCACCGTTGACTCCTTTGACTGTGTGCAGGATTGCTTTGGTTTCATCTGGCCACATTGATTTATACACAGTCTCTCTCACACAGACACACACACAGGAAAGCCCCTCCTTCTTCAGCGCATGGTCTCACAAACTGCAGGCTGATTTCATTTATATGTCTGTGTCACACACATAATGTTCTTATTACTGCCAGTTTGGGTCTTTTAGAGGGGTACATATTGACTTCAAACTAAAAAGTTCAGTTGAAATGTTCCTACAAATCACTGGTGATTTGAACATCTTTAGCTCTAACATTTTTTCGTCAGCTAATGGCCGCTTTTAGATTCAAACATGGCAGGATTTGTAGTGGGAAAAGTTCTCATGGTCGTAATCTGCAGTTTTGCTCCAGGAGTAATTTAACTCGACGGGACCAATTAATGAAGTGGTATTCCTTTGTAAGCCACCAGATGCCAGCAGTGCTATGCGGAGTCCCACAAGATCTGTCATTCCTAATGCCCCCCCCACCCCACACACACACATACACACAAACCCTCCACTGTGTGAAGATGTAGATCACTCACATCACGTTAATGTAAAAAAAAAAAAAAAAAAAGCCGCCTGTGTGGTTGATAGATGTTATGGCTCACTGTGAAATGTGCTAACTGTGCAGATCTGGACTTTCAGGCGACTGTGCAAGTCGTCTGTGACTGCAGCAATCACATTATCTTGGACCTGAACAGTCTTGATTATTGCCTCTAAAAAGAAGAGGCTTTTCCTTTAATGTATTTTATTTATTTATATTTTTGCTTGCTTCCTCTTTTTGCCCGAACCTTTTTATGGCATGTTCTTAAAGAGGCTTTTTATGTATTTTTAACCAGAGTGTATTTTAATGTTATCAGTTTTAACATTGTTTGTGTTATAATCAAATTTAGAGTGGGACCAGCATTTCATGAAGGAATGCATATCGCTTGTCCACGCCAAAATTTTAGAATTTTAAATTTAAACAAAGCTCTTGTTAGCATTGTGTTAGGATCACTCTCAGCTACTACCACACCAAACTGTTGCTCAGTATCTGTCAACCTGATTCAGGCCTTCCTGGATCAGGTTGACATTAGTAGAACCGTACTTGCTGCCGTACACGTCACATTGCCATATAAGTCGCATCAGTCCAAAAATGTCTAATACTGTATAGTAAAAAAAAAAAAAAAAAAAAAACATATGCTGCTCCACATATAAATTGCATCTATTATGCTTCACTGCTGACCACCTGGAAATGTGGGCCGGTGTTTTGTCAAAAATCGATTGGCTGCCAAATGGCTACAACGCGGGAGCATGCACGGGAGGACTTTAACAAAAATTTGACAAGATTAACACTTTAAAACAAGTATTTGTTTGCTCAACATTAAAGCAAAGGTGTGTCTCAGTTTAACTTTTTTCCTAATACAGGTAAATGCACTTCAATGGTCAAACCAGCTGCAGTTCAAAAATCGATCTGCAGCTGCGGGAGTCCGCAGAGGGACAACTTGCTGTGCATTTCTTTGAAATTTACCAGGATAACAACCTAAAACGATTATTTGTTTGCTCAGCATTACAGTAAAGGTGTGTCTCAGTTGAACTTTTCCTTATTAAATGCACTTTAATGGTCAAATCTGCTGCACTTCTCCTGGATGTTGCAGTGAAATGCAGCGGATTTGATGTTTGCTCCAGGAGTTCCGGAACGAGATGAAGGTGGCTTAGTATGGCAAGCCAAGTGTCTCATTAATAGCCACTTTTACCTATTAATGAGTCACTTGGCTTGCCATAATTCTCAAGGGCCTTCTAGTGGCTGCAAATGGTAATGTTTAATATTTTTCATGTTACAATGAATGAAATCGCAAGATCTCAGCCAAATATCGCGTTATAAATATGGAGAAAAAAACATAAATACGTTGTTTCGGTGCATAAGTTGCAGGACTTTGTGCAAAAAGGTGCGACTTATATAGCAAAAAATATGATAATCAATTGAAAACACACATTCAGTGATTACTTTCTGAGTGTTTCATTAAAATTCAAACTATAGTTCATCAGATGTTTGGCTATCATAAGTAAAAACAAACACACTATTAGACAATTAACATGAACGCCTGATAATCTTGCTTTGCATTATGTGATGAAGACACTGATGCTTTTTTTTTTTCTTCCCCCAGAGCTCTGCCAGCCTGCAGCCTTGGCATGAGGGGAGGGGGGTGGATGGCTGCAAGGATCATAAGTGAGCTGTATATCTTACCTAGTACAGTGAGCTTGGCACGGTGGGATCGGAGCCCCGCCTGTGTAGCCTGACACTCATACACGGCGTCATCCACCAGCTCTGCTGAATCGATCATCAAGCTGTGCTCGCCTGATAGCGGGTCGCCCATTAAGGAGTAGCGAGTCCAGCCTGCACGAAGCCAGCACAGAGAATAGAGTAAGGTGCAAACAATCCAAAGGCACAGCAACCACATGGCCAAAAGAACTGGAAAAATAAACAGATTTGTGCTCCAAACAAAAGACTAAAGATAAAAAAAGAATGTGTAACAGTTCTTTTTTTTTTTTTTTTCCATTTTATTTATTTTTTTTGCCCCAAATGAAAATATGCATGCACCTTCCAGGGCCAGGCATTGAGCTGTTGTGTTAGTAAAGCAGCATGAGGCGATAAACATGCAACACGTGAGAGGGGCTGCTGCACAAAGACTGTCCTTTAAATACAGACACAATAAAAAATGGGGTTGCTAAGGTCAAGAGGAAGCCTTTCCGCTCTCTCTCTACTTGGCTACACATTTAAATGTCAGTGCAGGACAAAAGCCAATTGATTATCCTCCTTGCTACAAGACTCTTAAAATGCTAAGCAACAAATTAAAGTTTGGTGTGTGCAGCAGTAGGCTGATCTGTCAGCGGAGCGCTCTTCCTTCGCCATTCATTTGTGTAAAACCCCAACGGTGTGACAGAGAGAGGGGGCTGATTTCTAATGAGACCTGGCATTGATTGCAACAACACAAGAGACACGGGGGACAATAAATTCAGAGAGGGAGGGTGTTTAAAGTAAAGGCTAGTGATCGTACCTGGTAGATCTCGCTCTCCACCCAAGGCAAGACCATCTTTGGTCCATTGCACCATTCCTCTGTAGCCCACAATGACGCAAGGTAGGGTCACCGAATGACCCGACACCACCACCTGGTCCTGGGGCTGCTGGGAAAAGTAGGCTGCTTGGGTGGCTGCTAGGAGAAGAACAGAAAAATGACAATAAAAGTGTTATTAAGATTAAAAAAAAACAAAAAAAAAAACATAACTTTTTCTGTAAAGAGTATGAAAAAGATCAGTCAGAGAGAGTCAGTTTCTTTGTCGTTTGCACCACATGTGCACTGGGTCACAGTTACATCCAACAATAAAATTTAAGAGAAAAACAGTATTGAGATCTAAAATATGAACTAAGAAAAAATGTTGACTAAAAATATGCTAAGCACTAATAGCATAAAAACAATACGCTGAACAGCAGCATGAACATGAGTCTGTGTGAGTAGATGAGTATGAATGGAACAGTAACATGTAACAGATCAGCAGCAACATGAAACAGATCAGCAGCAACATGAAACAGATCAGCAGCAACATGAAACAGATCAGCAGC
>JARVGV010001153.1:20901734-20913678 GCA_031762435.1 Hypsolebias longignatus | reverse complement strand
ATGCTCCTCAACCTCCTTCCTGAGGGGAGCAGGGCAAAAAGTGTGTGTGCTGGGTGAGTGTGGTCCTTCATGATGCAAGTGGCCCTCTTCCTGCATCTGGAGATATGGATGCCTGTGATGATGGGGAGGCTGACTTCAAAGATGGCCGTGAACTGGACGGCTCACATTTGGACACTTGCTGAGCAAAATGAACAAGGCTGACACGTGTAAAGCTGCTTCTATATAATTTCTTTCCTCTTCAAACGTGGCTTCTAAAAGTAAGAGTTAGCAGAACCTCATAACTTATTTAACCGTTTCAAAAGACCATATGGTTATATGTTCACCCACATGAAGCAAGCACACTTTCTGGGGAAGAAAATAAATAAATCTGCCACTCTTTCAGTGCATTTTCTTGGTGTGTGTGGGAAAAAAATGGATGTTAAACAATCAAAACTCCATTAAAGTTCCCGGGGGAACTATCCGTTTGAGCCCGCTGAAAGTCAGCGGAGACACCTGCTGCCGTTTCGCTGGCTGTGTTTAAGCAAGGCACGCCGTCTCTCTGGATTGGCTGGCTCGCCTTCACACGCGCACATGTACGCAAGAAAACACAGCGTGAACACAGATTCTCAGCTCCAACTGTTCTGTGGTGCTATGCTAAAAGACCGAGCATTACAAATCTCGCTGGCTGAGCGAAGATGGCAACGCTCCAGAGGTAACAAATCCACAGGGAGGGGGGAGGCAGTTGGTTGGTTATCTAAGTTGGGTGTCTGTGACTTGGGAAGAGGATTTAAAAAAAAAAAAAAGAAAAAGAACTTTCTTCATTCTCCATCTTTATTTCTTTGTTGCTCGGAGGAGAATGGAAGGGGGACCAAGGAAGATAAAGACTAAAGACTGTTCTATTCAGCCACAGCTAAGTCCCCCCACCCCAACTGCTTCTGGTGAGAGCGCTTAAACAGACAGGGTCCCCCCCCACCCCCACCCCTCCACCAGCAAAGAAAGACACTGAAAGGAGGGCAACATACGGTGGCCAGAGACGCACTATTGTCCTCTTGTCCCTCTCTTTTAATAGGCCTCTTCATTTCTAATCAATCCTGCTAAATGCAAGTTTAATAGCTTTTCAATAGCAGCTTTTCCCCCCAGAGGGTAGATGGGATTTTCTTTCTGTCTCACCCTTTTCTTGTTCCTCATCTCGTCCCCCTCTTTCTCACTATTTTCTTTTCTTTTTTTTCTCCTTTTGAAAGAGGAGCTTCCGAGGTTGTTGGCGGTGTTTGTTCTGCACTCAATTACCCACTTCATCTCTGGGTGCACCATGGGTTCAACCTGAAACCCTCTCTTTTCGTTCACCCCTTTGGCGCCCTCCTGCCTGTGTCACGCAACAGCACAATTAAAGCTGCCAAACAGTGAGCTCATCAAGGACTCGAGTTCTCTACAACCAAGCCTCAGCGTTCCCCCGAAAGCCCAGTCTCACATGCACCCATTGTCTTTCACCCTCCGTCTTCCCCCCAGAGGAGGTGGTAATTGATGGTTGATCAGAAAAAGCAAAAGCTTTCCCATATTCGTCGCCTGTGCGTCGTTCTTGGGAAGAGTTGTAAAAGACAAATGAGCCGTGGGTGCAAACAGGTAGACTGTGTGTGTGTGTGTGGATCAAAAACGGGCCAATTTGAGAGCATCAATGAAAAGCGGAGCGTCTTCAAGCTCACACTATTAGGCACTTAGCGAAGGCTAGAATTTTCCTGTCGTATTATAAAAAAAACCTGCTGTTTTCAGTCTGCCTGCCTAACATTCAGCCTTTATGTGAGCACTGACTGTTTCTTCTTCCTTCTCTTGCAGGATTGTTTTTTCCTTCCTCTTTGTGCTCGCAACATTGATTGCAATTAAGTCACTCGCCCAGAATATCTAAATGTTTACAATGGACAATAATTCACTGCATTGGTTGATTGTTCAGATGGATTATACACAGTGAATTGTTTTTCTTTACCTCACCCACGTACAATTTTTCACACTCTCAAATGGCAATTAACGCCAGGCTTATATATACCATGGTACAAATATAAACTAGAAGGCATGTGCTGCAGAAAGTGTTTTCATGCTGTATAAGTGATTCATGGTTCTCCAGATCCCTTATTGAAAACGCTGAACAGAACATCTCGACTGGCTAATGACTCATGCCAGATTCCTTTAATTCCTCCTTGCTGAATTAGACAATTCTTTGACGGTGTATTAGCAGCTTAATTACATGAATACATTTTTGATGCCGGGAGAGAGAGAGAGAGAGAGATAGAGAGAGAGAGAAGGAGGGAGGAAAGGAAGGAACAGAACCAGACAAAGAATTGGTGGGGAAGAAGTCAGAAGAAGGAGCTGTGGGTGTGAAGAGGCTTGTTCTTGATGCGCAGCAGTGCCACGTACCCCCCCAAGAACACAAATACAGTTTTGAGTGTTTTTTAACGGACTAAAAATGAGGCGTTCGTGTCTTGACTGCAGTTTAGACACATTCAAGCAGAAATAATCCCATCTCCTTGAAAGTGTAACATTTTCCCCGTGAATTATTTGAAAAGATTTCCTGTGCAGAGGTGATCAGTGTTAGTGGTTTGGAGAAAGGTCCAGAACTGTCATAGATGGTTCTTTGAAAAACCGCAGTTTGTAAACAGTCTGACCTGAATAATGAGGTAACTTTTAGCCTTAGTTAGACCAAGACCAAACTGTGCTGTTGCCCAATTAAAATAACTCCAGTGTCAAAAGTTTCAGAGTTTTATGTCCATTTTGCATTAAATAATTACTGTATTACAACAGAAATGTTTTAATTTTTCCACCAAAGGTGACCACCTTACTGCTGCTAGCACTCCTTATCTAATAACCTTGAAGTTCTAAAAAAATAAAAAAGTGAACAGTGAAAGTGGTGTTTGTGTAAAAGTTCATAAAGTTCACTGAGTTCACATGAACACAGATTTTTAGTTGCTTTAAGACACCACTTTTGTCTTGGTCACTTTTGGACTAGCTTGTGAATTTGGTCAAAATACTTGACTTGCACATTCCTTGCAAGCATGCTCCAACAAGACCTGAACTAAAAAAGTCAGAAAAAATGGTTGTAAGCTCAGTCATCCAGGCAGATAACAAGAAAACAGGTTAAATCATGTCATCTGGACCAGTTTCTTTAATGTGTAGAGTGAGCAAGTTGGCCATCTGTCCTAAAACATTTGATTACATGATGATTGAGTGTTTTGCATGTTACAAGCCTACTTCTGAGATTCCAACTGGAGGTTGGCTTGAAACACAGCAGTGAAGGCTACTTATGGGACAGATCTGATTGGCAGGCTGCAGACTGACAAAGTCCTCTGGATGGGGGACAAAATGTTTCTCACTTAAAGAAGCTGGTCTAGACATGAATTAACCTTTGTTGTTGTTAAAGTTAGAGTTCAATCAGAGACAATGAACTCCTGTACTGATGACCTTTAGAGAAAAATAGAAAATATCAGTGAATATCAGTGCTATTTATTTTTAGTTAATGTTTCTTACTAACTTTTGCCATCTAGCAGAAAAAAAAAGTCAACATTCAGTCACTATGTGGTGGTATGGTATTTATTGAATCGTTGTTTTTTTCTGTGTGATTTTCTTCTGATACAACTTTGTGGGTCTTGGTAAACGTTCCATTTATTTCTAGTCATTTGTGTGTCTTTGAATCAATATTTGGACATTGATGGCCTTCGTCTCTGTCTTCTTCTACATCAGTGTGGAGGCAACAGGCCGAGGAGAGAAACCCAGACATCCTTGTGCCCAGCCACACTCTCCAGCTCCTCTGCCGAGACATTCCCAGGTCAGAAAATATGCACAGTTCCTCCAGTGAGTTTTGAATCTGCCCTGGGATCTCAAAAGTGGGACGTGTCCAGAAAACCTCTAAAAAGAAGTGTTCAAGAGACATCATAATCAAATGGCTGAACCACCTCAACTACGGTAACTCCTTCTTTTCTGGACCAAATTAGCCTGTTTTTAAAGACGACAATTGTTTAGTCTAGGGAGGCATTCTTGACTTTTTTTTAACTGTATACTTCTGGGAAAAGCATGCAATGTTGTCTCAGAATGACCTTTGACCCTTGCTGTGTCTGATGTGGCACTGGATGATAACAGGTTAGATGTACTGAGCTTTATTTCTACAAACTCAAGTAATTCAAAAAGCCATCTAAGAATATTATTTATAAGATATATGCAGTACATCCCAACAGAAACTTCACTTCATCAGATCTAAAGTATTACTTGAAGCTGTGAAAGTCTCTTTAAATAAAATCAACATTTAATGTGCTTCTTTTTTTATTTTTATTTTTTACCTTGCTTGGTGTAAAATGTGCATTTTTCCATCTTGCCAGTAACAAGGTCAAAGCACATTTGGCCTCTTACATTTTAATCCGCATTTCTCAAAAAGGAATATAATTTCATGCCACTGGGTGCACAAGAGGCTACGTTTATGTACATGTCTATTTGAAGTTTGAGCTGTGTGTGTGTGTGCGTGCGCGTGTGGTTGCCTGTCTGAATATATGCAGTTTATGTCCCTGTTTACACATCTTAATGTGTGAATGAAAGCCGAGGACAGGCCAGTGTTAATGGCCAAAGCGACTTGTCAGGCACTGGAGGGCACATTTAGCAGTTGCATCGACACAGTGACTTTTCCGTCACGTGGTTAGAGTTAAGTGCCGAGCAGCCTCCACAACTTGACCTCCACCGATTAAAGAGCTTTGCACTTGACCCCGCTTTCCCTCTCCTTCATTTGAACCGATAGGAATACTTTCACATTAGGAGAGATCAGGAAGCAATGGACAGATGTCGGCAATGATCCGACTACCGCTGGACAGCTGCCTCCATAGATTTATTCTGAGGCTGTCTCTCCAAATGTAAGTACACGCCACGGTTCGACGCTACAAAACAGGAAAAGATAATGGCACTGCGGCTGACCTTTAGATGAAATGTGAATTCGACACACACAATGCATTTAAGTCGCCGCGGTAACCATCTGACATAAAAAAATGTACCCAGAGCTGAAAGTTAATTTAACATGAAACCAGGTCTTTCAAATAAAACACAAACTACAGAAAACTCTGCTCTCTGTTCGTGTTTTGCACCGATCCCACCCCTGAATGTTGCAGATCCATTTTATTTCATGTCTTCGCTCCAGTTCAGTTCATTGTCTAACCTTTAGTGCTCATAAAATATTAGTGTTGTCAATTTTCTCGTCTGCAGTAACATTTATGTATTATTGCTCACCTGTGAAAAGCTGGCGGTAACGTAATTGTCTTCGTGTGTGCTTGCGTTTGTGTGTTTGTTAGTAAACATCTCAAACTAATGAATAGCATTTAATGAAACTTTGATAAAGTAAGCACTGACTGAACACCTAAAACTGATTTTTTGGTCAACCAAGAGTAGGCAGTCACAGTTAATCAATTGGAGCTAACACATAAATGGCTATATAGGTGTCAACTTTACAGATGTTGAGTTTAAATTTTATTTGATGGCAGGTTAGAGTAATTTGCAACGCCTCCTTTGAGCATGCACAGATTGCAGAAGATCTCACTTTGTTCTGTGAGATCTTTATAATTTATGCGGTTACGTATTTCTTCCAGAAATGTGAGATGCTGTTTTTATATCTTAATGAAAATGCACTAGAGTTTATTTGCACTTATTTCTCCCAGCAGCAAAGGCAGAATACAGCTGATGTACATTCTCCACAACGAGACAGAAAAACATGAAGAGGGAAAAACAGAAGGAAAAAAAAAAAAAACCTCATTGCAGAACAAGGCAATTGGCAAAGAAGTGTCAAGCTTGGAATAAACAACCTCTTCCCCCAAATGCCATCCATTGTGTCTTGTCTAGATAAGGCTTCTAAATCGGGCTGGAAAATGGGAACTCCATTTCTCTCTGCATGGAATTATCATCCCTTTGTTTTGAGTTGAGCTCTTTTGTCTCATTCTCGGCGCGGGTGTGCTTGTGTGCATATGTGTACAGACAAAAAAAAAAAAAACAGACGGTAGTGCTGAGTAGTTGAACCAAAGAGTCCCAGAGGGGATGCTGCACCCATCTCATGTTTGATCTGGCTACTAAGCTCATTAGTGTGACTCTTACAGAACTTCTGAGCGATTGAAAGGGGGTCTAACAACAGATACCACCCACCAGCTTGTGGCGCCCAATGCACGATGAGCTACATGCGTGAGAACCTCTGTTTTTCTATGGTGCGGTCCATTGCAAGCATCCTCAGCTTGTGTCTCTGCAGATGGTCTCGTCTCTAATGGTGCCCACTTGAACTCATTTCTATCCTTTCTTTTTTCCCTCACGTTGCATTCCATCTGCCCATACCACCCAGCCCATCGTTTTTCCGCTCTGCTTTTTGTGCCCAAATTGCAGTCTAACAGCTTTTTAAGAGCTGTTTTGCTGGAGCTTAATCCTCCTAGCCTCCCCTTTCAGCCTTTATTCCATTGTGAAAGTCTTGGCTCAGACCTATACACACTAAAAGCTGCTGGGTTAAAAACAACTCAACCCAGCATTGCACCAAATTTTGACCAGCTATGGGTAGTTTATCTGACAAGGTTGCGTCAGGTCCTCTGGACAGAGCCGTGCAGAGAACATGACTCAATTTGGTTAGATATTTCTGGATTTTTGAGCATTCATTATATGGGTGGTTTGTCTCAGTTTTGGATTATCAGTTTGACCAAGCATACAGGGTTTTTTTTTTTTTTTTTTTTTTTTTTAAATTCGGGGTAAAAAATGAAATTTTTTAATTAGAGCTACTAAAAAGTTGAGTTGAAAAAGACCAACCCCAAATCTAGATGATTAGATAATTAAACTTGAGTCGGTGCTAGCTTGCTGGTGCTATCAGCTTTTAGCATCAGCTAACTCACACAAACTAATGCTACGTTAGGATCCCAAACTTACTATCTACAAAGCCAACCAGAGTGAATCTTTTCCAACAAATTGTTTTTACCCTCTTTCCTTTTCTTACTGCATCCTAAAGCAGAAGTCTAGACACATCCAGTTTAGTCTTAAAATTGTGTACTGTGAAGGACACAACTTCTCTCCAACCCAACCACTGACTCAAACGTTTTTAGCCAATATTAAGTCAAACCAACACAACATTATATTAGCATTTGAGTTATCAAAATAACCCATTAGTTTTTTGTGTCTTTTTTTTTTTTTTTTCCCAAGAATGGACCACTCCTGGAAAACTCTCATCCACCAGCCCCAGTCATCCTCACCCAGGGCATTTTCTTCTATTCCTGCATCCAGCACCATCCTCTCATTCCTCTGCTCATACGCCTGCAGTCAGTGAAGCATGATCCCAATAATCAATGCCTTGCAAGATCCCCTCCCCCTTAGAGAGTTATATAAGGTGTTACTAATTGTTGATTTTCTTTCCCTGAGGCTCTTCCTGCCATCACTCTGCTTTTTTAGACTCCGTTAGCTGTCGTCTCTTCTCTGGAACGTTCTCTCCTCGTCCTTTTCCTCTTTTCCTCTCTCGCATCCCGTCTCGCTCTCTGCATCCATGGTGTGAAAATCACAGGGGTTCGTGTCAGGGCTGTCAACACAACACTCAAAAAAGCAAGTTGGAAGGGGTGGGGGGGGTAGTGGTGGCATCAGAGGAACAAAAGAGGTATACAGTTTAGAATGGTGAGGTAAAATGGAAAAAGTGGGCTTCTGTCAGCTTTCCAGTAGCAAAGCAGCAAGTCTTGGAGGGGGTAGATTGATGGAATGGTGTAATCAGTCTGTCTCCAAGGTCGTCACCATGAGACTGTTCCCCCTGCTGGGATGGGGAGCACACATCAGGGGCAGTGGTGATTGCATGGGCGAGCAGCATCAAAGTTTCTTTCTCCTACAGAAGTGGATGGTAAACAGCATCATATGCATAAAAGAAGAGATGTCTGGAGTAAGACAGGTAGACCAAAGAGTGCGGATGTGACACAGTCAATGTGCGAGTGTGTAAATGTGAATGATTGCCGCAGCTCCTGACAGCATGCACACACATTGCCCTGCTCACATGCACACACAGCGTTGAGCTCTCGTATCTTCAGGGTTTCTAGTGGGCAAAAGCAGCTCCCCAAGTGTATCATTCTAGCATGGCTTTTAAACTGGTTCCCTAGTCTGCAGCCCCGGAGCCAGAGAGCTGCGCCGACTCCGAGTAGGCAGATGCCAAGTGACTGGCTGGCAGGAGGACAAGGATCAAAAAGCTATGTAAAGTTTAAAACCAAGAAGAGAAAGGAAGAGTCGGGAGTCTATGGTGGTAGTATGAAATTGTCTGAACACTTCAGTGGGCCATGTTGACAAGATGCTGATTGAGCTAGTCTTGTCATTTCCTTCCTGCCTATAGCCATCCGCCCCCCATCACCACTCCTGGTGTTCTTTCACTGCAAGACAGCTACAAGCTGGGTTTGTGTCACAGTTCCAGCCCCTTTCTGTCCCTCCTTTTTCCCCTCTTCTCCTCTCTTTTCTTCAGAGTTTCCATCTCTCACTAGGCATGTTCACATAACACAGTATTACCAGGGCTCAGACAACTTCTGGCTACCACGGTGTGATTTCTGAAAGGACCAAAGCAGCTTGTTGGGTCCTAACCAGCCCATTGTTGTTGCCCCATTGTGCCACCAAGTAAAGTATTAACAAAGGCTTAATGGTCAAAATGTGAACAGGTGAGTCAGATTTTCATCAAAGTTCATGCTCAATAATCCAGGTAAAAAAAATCCAATGTTTAGTCAGGTCATCTGGATGATTTTTTTGTTGTTAAGATGTTTCGTCCATCCAAAGGACTTCATAAGTCCAAGAAGCCACAAACAAACTCAGTCCCATAAGCAGCACACTCACATAGTGGACCAACCAGTTTGCTGGTGATAAAATGGTGGCAGATTTGCAGCTCAAGCATCAAGCACTATATCATCACTACATGAGATGCAGTTAGTGCAACCATCTGACCATGGGATGTAAACCTCTACACAACGATAAACAGATTCACAACCAAGGAGAAAATCAATGATGACACACAGGAACTTTGCATTTAGTAAAAAAAAAAATAATAATAAAATAAAATTGGTCAGTCAAATTTCTGACCAAATGCCAACTACCATGTCATTTTATTGACTTGTGGAAATGGACAAAGCCACTGAAAATAGGTCAACAATTGCAATGTCCTTGTTGCCAGTTACAAAGTCGAACAATTTATCTGTATTGGGACACATTTGCACACAAATTTGTTAAAAAATTTGGTTAGGTTGAAATGGTAAACTTGCCAGTTTGGAAGATGTTTTGCAAAAGTCGTGTGAAGAGTGTGCAGAGATGATGCAGATTGACTCTAAAATCTCCACATAAACGTCCGTTCCGAGATTCTACACTTGTCCAGTTGTACCATATTTGTTTACCTACACAGACTACAACCAGCTTGATGTAGGTCAACCACGTGACTCGTGATTTTCTACAGATTCAGCTGAGTGCTTTGTTTACACTAAGCAAATTCCCGCATTTCAGCTTATGTATGTCTGTCTGGATAACTACTTTGTACTGGAGTCAACTCTAACAAGCTGCAACATATAGCAGCTTGATAGAGTTTATAATTTATAGCTCAGGATAATCTTTTAATGTATTTTTTCATGTCTTGCAATTGCCTTTAATGTGTAGCTTTGCGGCTAGCAACTGATTTCTGCTTCACTCTTTTAGTTTTGTGAAGCAAGCTTCATTTCTAAAAGCGCATCTCTGCAGGATGAGGTCTTCTTGATTAGGGATTGATGAACAGATTAAGTGACCTAAAGATGGACTGGTCTTTGTAAAAGTGCTTTCTGACTCTCTCCCTCCTCTCTTTTTATGACCAGTATTTGGCTGAAAGGTTTTTGGTACAATTTGCTCTGCTTTTAATCGTTATCTTCTTTTACTTTTCAAAAGCCTTGGCTTTAGTGAACGCATAACAGCTGACACAGTGGATGAAATAATAATGGGTCACGACACGTGACAGAGAGGCAGCTCAAAGAAAGAAATTCCCAGGCGCCAACATGACAAGTAAACAAAACAAGTAAATATACTGATAAATGATAGATTAAAAACTCACAAAACAATGCAGAGACAATATTAAGAATGCCCCCATCGCTTGTCGTTTTCAAAAAATTCTTTGGAAATTAAAACAAAAGGAATTCTCAGCATAGATTCTGCGCTGGGACTAAGAGCCTCGTGCTCTGGGGTATCAATTAATTTAGTCAAGGGATTTGCGGCCTGCTCTTCCTAATTGAGCCCAGTGGAGACCCCCTTGGCTCGTCGCAATAGGAAGCAGTGCGTTTCATAATTAATACTTTTTCACCCCCCCTCCCCCCATTATTATTATTTTTAATGAGGGTGATATTGCTGTAAATTCATGCATCTCATTAGAGTAAAAGGGCCGTCGACGACATTGTTCACTTTCTGCAGTGTTTGCTGCGAGAGTGAGATGAATAGGAGACAGCCTCATTGAGAGGCACAGTGAAGTCAGAGCTGTGTGCTTTTGTGTGTGTTTGAATATAAAGTGCAGCGAGCTCAATGAGAGTCTCATTAGTGTTGCCTAATATGTGTGCTTTTTAAAGCTTAGAGGTTAATGCCTGACTTGCCTCCATTTCATAGGAGTTCGCTTTAATTTCATGCAGAATTCTTGTTTTTTTTTTTTCTTTCTGAAGAGCCTCTTCACACAAAGTAGCAGAGCTCTGTTGTAAACTCGACATCCAACAGAAACACAAAGGCACACAAACACTTTTAATTAAACGTGTTTGAAATTGGTTCTTGTCACTCACTCCCTTGTGATTCATCCACATTACTAAACATTTTTTCGGAACTTTATTTCCAATCTTTCCTGTCCGGGAGCTGCTATAACTCCTGGCGATTAAACAAATGACCTCCTCTCCCAGGAGACCCATGGATTCAGTGGGAAACAACTAGAGAGTGATTTACAATGCTGCCACCTCTTTGGTCTTTACACACACCATTCAAATTGCCATTTGTTATCGCTCGCCGCCGAAAGGTGGACGATAAAACTTGTAGAACGTAATCATTGGGTGTACCTCTACAACTAATTAACTTTTGAAGTCTGATTCAGGATGGCTGTAACAATCAACTGACCTTAAAAACACAAAAATTGCTATGGTTTACTCAGTTTTACAGAACTTGAGCTACAGTCTGGTGTGGTAGTAGCTGAAAGTCATTCGCAACTAGGCCTGTCGCGATAAACAATAAATCAATTAATCGCATGATAAATGAAAATGATCAACCTCATTTTCATTAATTGGCTTCATCAGTTCTTTGTGTCTCTCTCTTTCTGAAGACATGGGATGACAACAGCTCAACTCTGGAGCTCTTCACTAATCCCTCCCTTTCTCTTTTCATTTAAAAATCAGTTTAAACCATCTAAAATTGTGTTTTTGGATCGTTAAAAGCAGCTAAGTGGAGAAGCTAAGCTAACAGGCCGGCCTCGGGAAAAAAACCTACGTCTTGCCAAAGCTCCATAATTCACAGTTGAAACCCATGCCTTTGTGTAAAAAGTTGTTTTTCCTCTGCAAAAAGAAGCTGAGAACTTCTTTAATGGTTTTTTATTAAAAACTTTGTGTGGAAAAATGCTATGCTAAAGAGCTGAAACCACACCGAGCATCTGCCATTTTGAGAACCGAAGAGAGACAGCCCATATCACGTCAAGTGGCTCCCTCCCATTTTTCTTAAAGAGACATGCTGCTCGCTCCCTCACTATCCATCCTTTGATTCAGTCTTATACCTCAATCTGGTCATCAAAAAAGGTACTACACGCAAAAAAAAAAAAAAGAACCACCAATTCGTCTTAAATTTGACAACAATTACCAATTGCAGGTGGTCCCCGACTTACGGCGCCATCGACTTACGGCGTTTCGGACTTACAGCGCCGCCCCCCAGTGATGTCATCACACCTTACGTTGCCTTTTTTATGCAGCATTTTATGTTTTTATCTTTTTTTTAGGGTATT
>JARVGV010001153.1:20830549-20844646 GCA_031762435.1 Hypsolebias longignatus | reverse complement strand
ATTTCTCATCATTTCAGTCATGGCGTCAACGGAGGAGGAAGAGATCACTGCCTTTTAGCAAAAAAACAAAAGAAAAGGCCAGATCAGGGATGAAGAAGGGGAATTTAATACATTGGTGTCACATACAAAACTGTCCGGCACCGGGCAGTTTATTGTGCGACACCGCATTTGCATACGCGGTCATAAAAATTGAGCTTTGCGCGTACATGCCCTGTGGGGGTAAGCTTGTACCTCTGCATACGTACGGCGTACCTCTGTGTACGGTCGTACTATACTGGGGGCTTTACAGCTCTTTTCTCTAAAACAAAAATAAGCTTTGTAATTGTTTTACATGCTTTCCCCAAACATCAATACAATAGATTAAGTGTGGAACAATGATTGTGTTACACAACAAATACAGAGATTTATCATTTAATAAATCACTGACTTTGTACAGTACTGCAATGGATTTAGCTATTTTTATTCTTACAGAAATTATGTTGTTTCCATGTCAGTTTGTCATCAATGATAACACCCAAAAACTTCACCTCACTCACTCTGCAAATCTCGTCATCCTCAATTTTAAATGGAACATCAACAGTATCCGTTTTATTACTGAATATCATGTAAATGGTTTTATCTAGATTTAATGATAATTTATTAAGTTTAAACCAAGTTTGTATTTTAACAAAGTCTGTCTTTATTAAATTCAACATCCATTCTATATCTTTACCCAAACAAAAAAATGTGGAATCATCTGCAAAAAGGACACATTTAAGGAGTCCTGACACATTTACTGTCATTCACATATAAAATAAACAACTTTGGTCCAAGTACAGAGCCTTGAG
The DNA here is from genome assembly GCA_031762435.1 of Hypsolebias longignatus. Lineage (NCBI taxonomy): Eukaryota > Metazoa > Chordata > Actinopteri > Cyprinodontiformes > Rivulidae > Hypsolebias > Hypsolebias longignatus. The sequence goes on along the minus strand of JARVGV010001153.1, from coordinate 20,843,819 downwards.
GAACGCCACATGTGATATTACAGAGGTCAGATCTTACATCATTTATCTGTACAAACTGTTTGCTGTCTTTCAAATAGCTAGTTACCCACTGTAATGCTGGTCCTCTGATACCATATTTGTTCAATTTTTCAAGGAGAATAGTGTGATCAATAGTATTGAATGCTTTTTTAAAATCAACAAAAATACTAACACAATATTGTTTTTGATCGATAGCAGTAGTTATTTGTTCCATTAATTCCATGAGAGCCATTGATGTAGAGTTTTTTGCTCTAAACCCATACTGACTGCTGCTTAGATTTTTTTTTTTAATCAATAAAGTGATCTAGTCTGGTCACAAATACAAAGTAGTTTTTCTAGAATTTTTGAGAACTGTGGTAACAAGGATATTGGTCTATTATATTGGTCTTTTTAAAAAGAGGAACTACTTTAGCTACCATCATATTATCTGGAAATATTCCTGTTTAAAATGATAAATTACATACAGTACTGTATATGTAAACGGCTCAATAAGATGACTCATTTCCTTTACAAACATCATATCCATGTCCACCCAGTCTTTTGATCGCTTGTCTGTAATTTTTTTTAACTACATTCATTATTTCTTCTTTGCCAGTTCCATTAAGAAAAATACTGTTAGCACAACTTATGACTGAATGGCTCACATCATTATCTACTTTTGGTATTTTAGCTGCAAGGCTTCATCTAACATTCACAAAATAATGATTAAATCCATTTACAATTTAATTTTCATCATGAATTTTATCGTTGTCCTTTACAAAATATTGTGAAATATCTGTTTTTACTTTATGATTTTTTTAGAACACTATTCATTACTTGCCATGTTGCCTTCATTTGATTTCACCATTACTTTATTTAATAAATCACTATAATATTCCTTCTTATATTTCCTTATAATCCCTACTAATTTATTCATATACTTCTTATATTTCTCTTCTGCCTCTTGTGTTCCCAATTTCAAGAAGCATGAATACAAATAATTAATTTTTTACAAGCATTTCTCAACCCTTTCGTCATCCATGTTGGTCAACAATATTTTTCTTTGTATAATTTTTTGCACATAATATTTTTCATACAGAGCTTCTAAGATATTCATAAACTCATCATATGATCTGTTCACATCATCAACATACATGTCTTTCCGGTTTTGTCTATCGAAATTATTTTTTAATCTATACAATGCTTTTTTTGGATATTTTTTTTTCTTAATTGTAACTGCTTTTGTAATGCTTTGATGACTTTTATAGATTGTGAAAACTGGTAAATGATCACTTAAATCAGTCACTAAAGTACCACTTATCACATACCCATTTGTTATATTTGTGAAAATACAAAGTACAGTACTGTAGTATCAATTATTGTGGCACTATGAGTAGTGATTCTATTGTAATTTCTCAGAGAAATCTGCTGCCAGCATAAGTTGATCTTGTGAGCTTGTATTCCACAAATCCTCTAAGTATAGACTTTTATTTTAAAGGCATTTAACATTATGTTTTAATCCATGCTATTTCATGGAAGCTGGTCTGCTGCTCTCATGCCCAAGACCCAAGGATGTAAAGATGAACTCACAACTCATCACTGGTGGATTGTTTTGAAATGGCCCAAACCTAATCTGTGATACATTTTCTCCCCAGTTCCAGGAGAGCAGCACAAAAACAAACCCCAGCTGAGCAGGTGTAATCTTTAGATTGAGATAGCAGCAATATACAGAGCGAGCCAACACCAGCAAAACACAGCTCCGACATGGCAACATGACAACATGCACACACGCACACGTCTCACCACAATCAGTGTGTCCCTATCCTCTTGGGGCTGACAATCTCTCCATCAGTGAAGCGCTTGACTTGCCAAATCAATTCAGCTGTGAGAAAAGAAACAAACCACATGGACAAGACATCTTAGGTGACAGAGAGCTTTTATTCATCCTCTTTCTTACTTTCACCTCCTAATAGATGAGACACCAAGATATCCACAGGGGATTGTTTGCGGTATCTGTGTAGGTGGGTGAGGGTTGCAGGTTGTATGAGGTTGCATCAGCAGTTGTGCTGAATGAAGATTCCTGGATTTTACTCACGTACAGCACGACTCTTGAAAGGAAACAGGTGGTGGAGTACAGCGCGTGTGAAGGGGGGGGGGGGGGGTATTGTAATTAATGCTACAAATGCTGATCTCTGTAGCGCATCTGGAAAGTGCTCTCATTTTCAAAAATCTCCTCAAAGTTCTCTGAAAATCCCTGCAGGCGTCTGAATTTTTTCTTAATCTTGTTTTTCTTTCTTTTCCTTTTTTATTTTTATTTTTTGTTTGTTTTTGTTGTTGTTTCTTTACCATTGGCCTTTTTCCCTCCTGTATCATTTACTTGGCTTCATTTTCCTTCCCTTAAAATAATTTTTCAGTTCTGTTAAAGTGGGGTTTTGCACCTGCTTTGAATGTTATCAACCATTTGATCAGCTGGATCAGACTGTCCCTCTTGTACCTCCTAGTAGGTTTAAAGGTGTGTTATCTTATAGCTGATAATAGGGTCAGGGGGTTAGGTTTAGGGACGGTGCTCTGGGTCAGGTGTAAGGTTAGGTTTAGGAAAAGGGTTAAATAAAGCTAAAAAAACTGTTTCTAGACGCAGGTGAAGCTGCATATTATCAGCGATAAGAACGTAACTTTAAACCTACTAGGAGGTAGGAGGGACAGTCTGAACGCTACCTATGGGGATGATCACAACTATGGTAATAGACATTTAATGGGATGATAATATTCAAAGCTTTTGTGGAAAAGTCATGAATAATTTATATTTTGCCTGTCATAGATAGCTCTTTATAGAGCCTCAGGATGTTTTCACACCTGCTTGTCCGTTAGACTCAGCTATGTTGGGGACCAAAATTCAGAACATTTGTATACATTTCAGCTGGTGCGGTTCACATTCATACTGCACTGAGTCAATCGAGTCAACCTGTCCCCCCCCACCCCCACCTGTGGTGGCGCTGCACCAAGAACTACTGAAGGAAATGACACAAAAACCTCTGAAGCAGACACTTCTTCTTTTTCTGGAAATAAAAACAAAAATGGAGTGGCGTCAAATTTTAGCAGTTTCAGGATTTCTGTTTAGGCATTTTTCTACAACGGACTCAGCATGAGCGGAAGATGAGGCAGAAGACCATGGAGAATGTTGTTTTTCACACAAGGTGGCTGACGACTCCGTATGAGGTAAGAGAAATGTGCGTTTGTTTTGGTTGTAATGTCCTACGCTGTAGTCCACTTCCTGCTTTTGGAGCATTGTCTGGTCCGCTTACATTCACACTGCATTTGAACCACGCCAGAGTTCACTTCAACTGAACTAATACCATAGGTTTTTTAGGCAGACCAGAGTTCGCATTTTTGGTCAGTATCAGAGTTCAGTTGCACATTCACACCTTCCCAAACGAACTGGACTTTCTAAGCAAATGGACTAGAGTTTGATTAAAGTGGACTAAACAGGGCTGGTGTGAATGCACCCTTAGCTTGAAGAAATAGTGTTTCATTTTGACTGGATTGGGCTAACAGCTAGTCCAAGCTGGGTCAGGATCAAAGTGGATTGTTGCCATTTTAAAACAGCTCCAGATTAAAAACAAATTAATAAAATCTCAGCTATGCAAGTTGTAAACCTTTAAACCCCCATCGTTTTTACAATACACAGTAATACTGGCAGAAATACTTTGTATTCCTATAGTAAGGAACTGGAAGTGCTTCAGCCCCTGCTGCCACCATTAGAGCTTATACATAACTATAAATTATGCGTTAAAAAAGTGTAATGTGAAACAGACAATGATGTAAACAAACAAACAAACAAAAAAAAACAAAAAAAAAACATTGTTCTCATGAGGTTTGAGTTGTTTTTAGATGCCAGCATTCCACTTTGGTCTCAGTCCCACTCAGACCAACCATTAGTTTATCAGCTCAATCAGAATTAATATCTCTCTTTCTCTCGTTACCCAACTGAAGCCAAAGAGTGTCATACAACAGTAATGATTATAATTATGATGATAATTTTTTTGATAATCTTTCCACAAAACTCCACTTAAAAAAGAACTGTCCTTTCAGATTAATTTATTTGTTTCCTGCCTTTTAAATTATTCCATTTGTCCAAAAATATTCCTTTTAGGACCATCTGTGTCCGTATCACCTTCTCTGAGTTCAGACAAGCTTGTGCAGTCACAGTGATCGGAAGCCCAGTCTCCTCTGATTACACTGTCCTCAGGATTAGAGGGAATTTGCTCTAACATATTCAGTCTGGTATTATTCTGATATCCCCCAATGCATGCTTCACAGGAGCACCACAGCTGGCTCAGGGCGCCTCCTCATCTCAAACATTTTCCAGAGATCCAGGTGGAAAGTAGCCATCAAAGCTGACCAAATAAGTATACAAGAGGATTGTGTTTCAAGGCAGAGAAGAGACAATAATTCATAAAGTTTGCATGCATTAAAGTGGCTTTCTTGGAACTTTTTACATTAAATCATAGGGGGTTGTACAGAGATTGAGTAATAATCAACATGATATACTGTAATCTATAACATATCATCTCTTTTCTGCTCCACTGCCATTTAGTTTTACTTCAACATTCAGTCAATCCTGGAGGGAAAAGCAGACATTTTTTTGATTTGCATTCTTTCACACATCAAGGGCACATTAAAATAAGTGCAAAGAATTTTGAATTTTCTCTTTTCTTATCTCCCTTAGCTCGACAAGCTGTGCCAATGGAGCACAGGGAGAGGAAAGCGTCTTTGCATAAAACAGCAAGCAGGCAAAATCTAAAACAGTTGGTAAGGAACTCTAAATAATCATGGTGCTTTGGAAATGAACGCATTAGCATAACAGTCCCGCAGAAGTAATCACTCGTCTCGGGGCGAGAAGAGCCCCTCTGGGCTTGTCTCAAAGTTCCTGCTGCTTCTGTCCCCCTGAGTTCAGCCTTGGCAGAATGACTGACCTTCTGAGACCGAGGGGTAGATGGGACATGTGGCGGAGGGAAACCAGTTCATCACCCCTGTTGGGTGGTGGCAAAGTGCCTTCGGCAAGCGATAAAGGAGGATGAACCCCCTACAAACCATCTTTGGGTTCTTTTCTGTCCCCATTTCTCTGCAGGAATGACCAAATGCACTGAAGACTCAATGAAGGAGTGACCATGTTGACATGTATTATAGAGAAACCAAATGTAGATAGCTTTCAGAGGGCACAAAACACTTTTAATCTAACTTTAATTTTCCTGTAATCACAATTTGAGCATTGGAAAATGTCAGCAGATCTACAATGTGATTACTGAAAAAGAAAGATGGAATTTTTTAGCATCTATTTAAAAGCCGGGTTATATTCCAAGTGAGTACTGTCAGAATTTAATATATAGTATTTGATATTTTGACATCACATTTACCTTCATTTGTCCACTGCAGCACATAAATCCCATTATTTCTTTGCTGCCCCTGCTTGTTTTGCATCTTGAGCTCCGTGATGATTTCATCCTCTCCTCTTGTTTGTAGCCAGCTGGTCATGGGCTGTCCACTGCAGCTCCCCCCATCAGAGGGTCCATCATGTAGTCAGTGTTATTGAGTTTACTAGAATATGTCAGTGAATTTCCAGCTGTAATTTAAAACATAATCACTTGTTCATTCCAGATGTTTCCAGTATTTTCATTAATGGTGTTCATGTTTTATTTTCATGACATGTAAGCACTTCCTTTGGAAGATGTCAGTTTTTGTTGTTGTTCATCTTTTATGTCCCACATTCAGACAGCACCGTTTTATTTCTACTTACAGTTGAAGTTTAATGGTCTTTGGTGCCTGGTGAGCAATGTTTTTTCAGCTGAATGAGCTATCCTCATGCCAAGGGTACATATTTTAGTTACCGGTATGTTGCGCACTCTGTAAAATGTAACGTTGTTGCAACTTAAAATTACAAACGTGAGGGCTGCTTTAAAATTACAACTTAACTGAGAATGGATGAGAGAACATTATTTTAAGTTAATTGACTAAAATATATTGTGTAAACCTCTTGGTTTATTTGGATTTGAGAACTGAAGATTTTAGATAATAACTGGAACTTGCACATCTACTTTTAGTCTAACTAAACTGAAGTGAACTTGTTCTCTTTCCAACAACTGCTTCATTCCTGTAAAAATCTCATCTGGAACCAGTTTTACATGGCAATCTTTAATTTGCCAATGAGCAGCAAAATAATCTCTTGATTAACCTAACACAAGTAAATGTCCTGTATGCATTTATTCTATTATATATCAAGTGAATTTTATTACATTATAGTCATAAAACTGTATGAATCAACACTTTTATTAATGTCATTAATATCCCCACCAACACCTAAACTTGTCTCGACAAAGTAAAACAATCCATTGTGATGTCTCAAAGAAAACTGTTGGAATTATGTTGTTTGTACTAATTTACTTAGAAATCAGCAGTTTACTAGATTATGTTAAGCCTTCTTCTTGTACATAGATATTATAGCTATAAAACATTGATTTTTTTTTTAAATCCAACAAATTAAAACAAAACATGTTTTTGTGAACATCATAACAACCCACAGACTATTGTCATTTTAATGTTTTTTTTTTTTTTTTTTTTTGGTAAAAGATGGATTGTTCACAATTTCAGATACTGAGACATATAGGTCGCTATGGCGACCCCTGAAGAAAGGAGGGAAACAAAAGAAACTTACACCCTTATTGTGATTATATTACTCTTTAACTTATAAGTGTATAAGTACGTTCTCAGTAAATTAAGTATAATCTCCACGTACACAGGTTTCCTCACACAGGTGTAAATGGTTCTTTTGTTTGTCTCTATGTGTCCCTGTGATGGACTTGTGGTCTGTCCAGGGTGTCCCTCATCTCACACTCAAAAAGGAAGAAGCATGTAAAAGATTATATATATTAAGAAAATGTATGTTTGTCATTTTACAGTAGTATTATGAGTTTGAGCCATTGGCAGTTTATTAATTCATTAATATTTTCCTGCGATACTGTCATAATGTTGTGTTTTATGAGCTTCACAGGACTCGAGCAGCCAGAGAACCAAACAGGAACACACAGACCTACTGCAGTAATGGAAAAAATAAATTAATAAATAGATTAGTCATATTTACAGGGAAGGGGTAAACAACAAAATCTTGACTTTATCCTTGTCTCAGTTTTGGAGGAAGAGGCACAAGCAGAGGACAAAGCTGAATATCCAACCTTGAATGCTTTCTAGAAGTGGAGGTTCCAACTGAGATGAGGTTGATCAGAACACAGGAACATTACCAGGAAACGACTCATCATGGACCGAAGAACCAACAGAACCATAGATTCACCTGGAGTGTCAGCAAAGGTAAGTTTTCTTTCTTGTAAACTAAACCAATCAAACTTACAAGAAGGTTTAGCAAAACTCAAGCTGAGAACGTCGCCAGCAAATGGACTACTGCCAAGAGTTGGATCAGGTCTGCACAGACACCCTGGTGGCGATCAGCTCTGACAGGTACCACCTGTGTGGGACCTACACTCTCTCAGCTTGCCTGAAATATAAAGGCGGAAAAAAACTGAAGGGCAAAACACAAAAACTGAATCCCCACAGATATGACAAAAATGATCAATTAATACTTTGTCTTCATCGTCTTAAAACAACAATGAATAAAACGCAACTCTACTGAATGCACAACTAGCAAGAGTTTGAGGAAATGATAATCACCAAAAGTAGGCAGGAAAGTTTTGTTAGTATGTTGAGAGCTCTTTTTATGCTTCGGTATTCATAATGTCAACTTGAGCTATTCCCAAAGAAGTTGCCTTTAATTAGATTGTGCTGAATCAACAAAGGCTAAAAGTGAAGAATTCCACCGGAGCTTCTGATTTAGGGAAATAGAATTCATTTACAAATGACAAGCAAAGACTGCACATTTTAGTAGTTGTTAGCAAGGTCCTCTTAAGGTTTGCTCTGTCACATGTACATATAAAGTAACCAAACAATCATTTATTTTATCACTGAAAGGTCAAATCTTACACAAATTACATTTACATCAATTTCCATCCATCCATTCATCCAGCCAACCATCCATCCATCACATTTACCTGCTTCTTCCTTTTAGGGTCACGGGAGTCACTGGTGCCCATGTCCAGCAGTCACTGTGTGAGAGGCGGGGGACACCCTGGACAGGTCTCTAGTCCATCACAGGGACACATAGAGACAAACAACCATTCACTCTCACTCACACCTAGGGACAATTTAGTTACCAATCAGTCTAACATGCATGTTTTAGGTCTGTGGGAGGAAACATGAGTTCCTGGAGAAAACCCACGCATGCATAGAGAGAACATGCAAACTCCACCCAGAATGGACCACCAACCGGGATTCGATCCGGCGACCTTCTCTCTGAGAGGTGACAGCTCTACCAGCTGAGCCACCATGCCAGTCTACATCACATTCCATTCATCTATGTTGTTTTCCAGTGGATTGTATGCTACCCGATGGTGAGGGAAAACACGTTCATCATGGCAGTTGTTGCTTTTTTGTAGTATCTATTTTTCCCACATCATATACATTTTACCTGTTTCCTTTTTTCCCCCTGTTGAAATAGCTGCCAGTTGACTCCCCACAATCAGACAGAATATCTGAACATTCTCTGACAGGATAAAAAACAACACTTTTTTAAATTGGTTTTTGATTGTTACAGATCTCGTGACACAACACAATTCTGAATGCCACACAATGGTGGATGCACAAGGATTCCAGTAAATATTTTCACATTCCCAAAAAGCAACAAGAAATAATTTTAAAGATATCTGGATAGGTCAACTTTCTCATTTCTGAACTGTAAAACAAAAACTGTGCACAAATTTTGACCAAGTGTTCCAGTTTTGGCACCTGAACCTGTTGGCAACTTGCTACTTTTCCTCTCAGCGGGATGGTTTTGCATCTTTGTGTTTGTGTGAGCATTTTGGAGGTCTTAACTCCTTGTCTTGGTGTCTTTGGATGGGCTGTGTGCATGAGCTGAGCTGGGAATGGGATCAGGATGGAAAGACATGTTTGCTTTCAAATGCACTGGCAAGACAGAAATGAGAACAAGGAAGATGGAGTGGAATGGAGACTGAGAAGAAGACAAAAGGTTTACACAAATGCAGCAAAAACCAGTTCTCCATGTGTGTGTCCACCCTCTGATTTTCCAGGTGTCATTGTTCCTTCCATCCTCCTTATGTGGCTGCCAATTTCAGACATTTCACTCCAACTGTGTCTGTGTGTCTCCCTGCTGTATTTTCTCTGTTTCCTTCAGTCTGAGTAAATGTCAACGCAAGCTGCTGCTCTTCCCAGACCGTACCGCGTGAGACAAACCAAGCTCATCGCCGTGGCAACCCTCTGTTCTGCCTCAAAGAAAGAGGCCATGGGAAGAGAAGAAAGGAACTTTTATTCCTCTGCACACCCACAAGTTTCCTCATTCTCACTTGTCGTTGTGTGGAGGGTAGCTCAGGCCTGAACCATGTGGTGAAACTCCCAGGCTCCACTGTGCAACATGAAAGGAGGAGGAAAGAAGGGATGAAATCATTAAGGAAAGGAGGCTTTTTGCACATTAATTTAGGAAATTAAAATATTGTATTGCAGTGATATCTTCAGATACAGGCATTTTTTCCCTTTGTTTTTTGACAGTTTCTTGAAATTTGACAAGAAATATGACATTTTAAAGAGGAGGGACAAAAGAAATCTAAGTCATTTCATATAGAAAGTAAAGAAAACTTCTCTGGAATTATCATCAAAGCAAAGAAAATGACACTATTAGATTTCCCAGAGTAACTGCTTTGCTCGGAGCCATTGTATTTGGTTTCAATCTATACCGGCAGGAGGCTGTCGGATACCTTTCTTTTCTGGTAATGGCTTTCTTTTCCAAGCTGACTTGTCACCTCTAACAAGAAGTGCACCTTAAGGGATTTCACTGGTCATAAAGAGTGGTTGTAGTAGCCTGGCCAAAGACTGTCACTCATTTCCAGAGAAAGAACTATTTTTTTTTTATGACAGCACAATCGGTTGTGGCACAAAGTTGAGTTGCTGAAATGACAGCACTTAGCTATTAGTCGTCCTGAGGGGGAGGTGGGAGACTGTTGGAGAGACAAAAATTGAGCGAGGAATAGAAGTGTTGTGGTCAGAAATGACGAGCCATCTGGTTGTTGGTTAGAAACCATATTTTATACTGGCAGAAGCCCAGTTTTGTGTCTCTGTTGCATTTTATGGTTTCTGTCAGAAAGTTTATCCTCAGTCTTACTCTAATTGGTTTTTAAAGCTCCATTTGTTAAGCCCATCAATTCTTATAAAGTCAAATAAAATACTGTATTTTTCTTTTACTTGTATATTTACAATCCATCTTTTAACAAAACACACTCTTACTAACTATATTAGATGTTTAGTCCTGTATCAATGTAAACTACTGTTTCTTTTATCAGTTCTTCTGTCTCTTTCTTGGAAGCAATAGAAAAAGTGTCTTTGATACAATAGCAAGTTGGTCCTTTCATAAGATCAGTTCACCCACACAAACCTCACTGGAGGCTATTACAAGTTTCAGTTGTATCTGTGGAGAAGGGAAAAAGGGAAGCGGCTGTTCTCTGTTCTGTGATCGTAACTAGACTTGTTCGCAGTTAATTAGTGTGTGTAAGTATAAACTTGTTATAAAAGCAAGCCAGCTGCCAGAGAAAAGCTTTATCACATTCTAGGAAACCACAGATGTGCTATCTGAGGCTGAAACGTATTACAGCACCGCCATAGTTCTGAATTCTCAGTCATGAGGCGTTTTCACTAAATGCCCCTCCACAAAATGGGACTCCGTTTCCTGAAGCTGATGCACCATCGACTGTTTCTTTTATGTAGTACTGTTCCAATAATATACCAGTAAATATGTATTTGGTTTCAAACAGACATTCAGCACGCATTGTATTTTTAATGCTCATTTGTAGATAATATGTCAGTAAAGTGGAATATGTTCAAAACATCAAAGTTCATGCGCAATGATCCAGGTAAAAAAAAAAAAATCCAACAAAGTTAAGTCAGTTCCTCTGGACAGTTTCTTGTTTTATTTATTTATTTATTTATTTATTTTGTTGAAGCGTTTTGTCCTTCATTCAAAGGACTTCATCAGTCCGAGGAGCCACAGCAAACTCAGTACCCTAGGCAGCACACTCATAGTGGACTAACCTGTTTGATGGTGATAAGATGGTTAAGTCAGGTCCAGCTGACCTGACTGTGTTAGGTTTTAAATGAATACCCAAAGAGAATGGACTGAGAGGAACAACTCAAGACTCACAGTAGAAAAAGGAACAGTGTTTATCATGTACAGCGAATAATAAGGTTCTGTCACTGGAGGAATCCAGAACCCTGGAGAACAAGGGGAGAGGTGAGTATGGTTTTGATTTTTATTTATTTTATTTAAACTTTATTTTACCAGGATAAAAACCCATTGAGATAAAAAAAAAAAAAAAAAACTCCTTGTCAAGGGAGTTCTGGGTAAGAGGCAGCAACAAAATGATACCTCAAAGAGATGAGTATAATAATAATCTTCAGCTCTTACGGTAGGGATTGAAGATGAGAGCACGAGCCAATATTTAAAGGTTCCAGAACACGAGAGACTACCGGTAGTCACAGAATAATCAGTCATTGTGCAGTGGTTGGATGGTGAGGAGACAGCTGGAGGAGTCGCAAGGAGGTCCGAGGTCGCCAGGAGGCAGGAGAACAACAGGAGTGTAAACTGCAACACGTGAGAACTCAAATATTAGTTCACTCAATAATTTAGGACACAGGTAGTCAGCCAGGAGCATACTCAAGGTGTGTAACGCAACAGCGTAAGAGTTCTGCAGCCTCCAGCCTCTCGTTACTGGTGATGGTCCTCACGTGCGGGTGGTTGAAGTCACCATGAGAATTGTAGCTGTGGAGAAAATGCTGAACTCCTACAGACTGAACTTTGGATCTTTCTACCTGGATTATTGAGCATGAACTTTGATGTTTTGAATCACTTTGGCAATGCCTGCGTCAGAGGAGTCAATGGGGGAGAAGGTAGACTCCAGAATCCATCTTATCACCATCCAACTGGTTGGTCCACTATGTGAGTGTGCTACTTATGGGACTGTTTGTTGTGGCTACTTGGACTGACGAAGTCTTGTGGATGAAGGATGAAACGTTTCAACAACGAAAGAAACTGTTCAGAGGAACTGACTGAATTTTGTTGGATAGCGGAACATGGTGGCAGTCGTCACAACAGAAAATATTTAGCAAAGAAACAACGTACGGTTAAAAAATTATTATTGCCTTCACCGTTTGGCAACTGATAAAATTAACAACGATAGCAATCAAATTAATGACACTTGGAACAGACCCATCTTCTGTCTTGATTGATTTATTTAACCATCAAGAGAGTTTCTTTTTTTTTTCCCCCTTCTCCTTCTCATTATTTGCCTGTTTATTTTAATATCTGCAACAACCAATATTAAAAAGCATCGGAGTCCAAATAGCTTGCAAACGTAAACATTTAGCGTTAGCTTTTCTGCAGTAATTAATTAACTCCTCTGCTTGAAATAATCACATACATGCTCACATGTTCTCTCATTAGAAGTAATGGGTCATGTTCAGAGCTGAGAATCCACATGAGATATGCTGTTGTTAATTTTAATAATTCAACTGTTTCTGAAGTCGTGCACATTTTACTGTAAACATTCCAACAAAGCGCTCCTGCGTGAAAGTGTGTGTGCTTAATGGTGTTTTCTGCTCGGCTAGCTGCGCCGGTGTGCTCCTCTGTTCAGGTTGCACATGACCCCGGTTCCTCTGGGAGGTCCGAGTCTTTCACGTCCTCCTGTTCTGTTCTGCCTAGAATCTGGGTCAAAGGATAAAAGAATCACCCCTATTTGCCCTGACCCTAACACACACCGACGCACGCCGTCCGCTCTGAAAAATGGTTTTCTGTAGATTTGAAGCATTGTTGTGAAGGACACTGCTGAGAATTACAGCAGAAAACTCATTGTCCTGAATCTGGACTCTTGTCGTGTCTGTCTGCTAACAAGGGTTATTCACGGCACAGGTTACTCATCCAGTCCTCCAATGACTAACATCACTTGGTTTGTTTCAGTTCAGCTCACGGTTAATGGGATACATGCTTTACAATAAATAAACTATACTAACATTATTAAAAATCGTAATAATGAATCCAATAACAGTCAGAACCAGAACAATAAGCAGCAACAGACTGTTTACAATCTAACTAATCAAGTTTTAAGTTTTTGTC
>JARVGV010001153.1:20642592-20654535 GCA_031762435.1 Hypsolebias longignatus | reverse complement strand
GCATAAAAAAGGCAACGTAAGGTGTGATGATGTCACTGGGGGCGGCGCCGTAAGTACGGAACGCCGTAGGTCGATGGTGCCGTAAGTCGGTGACCACCTGTATATCTATTTAAACAAACAAAAAACTGACAATCTCAGGATAACCTTTGACTGCGTACCTTATCCAATTCAGGAAAGGAACCATTTTGACAAAGTTAAGGAAATCAGAGAATAACATTTGGACAAGTGAACTGAAATATAGAACCGGTATACCAAGACATCTTGATTAATTGTTTCAAACCTCACATCAGGGAACAAATATACTCCAGTTATTTTAATAACATATTTTACTGTAGAGACTCTAGATGTCTCACTGGGCTGTGACTACCGGCAAATAGTTGGAGTAAAAAAATGTGAGAAAATACATGCATTTTTACTGATTTAGTAGGGTAGCACAATGGCACAGTTGGCAGAGCTGCCACCTCTCAGCAAAAAGGTTGCTGGATTGAATCTCAGCTGGAGACCTTTTTGGGTGGACTTAGCATTTTCTCTCATGGCAAAGTTGTTTAACTTCCAAAATTCCATGCAAAAAGTTAATATTTAACAGATGATAGATTCAGGACCCACAATTTTAACAATTTCATTGATTTATTCATTTTTACATAATTTGGGCTTCCAGCTCATGAAACCCACAAAAACAGGATGTCAAAAAATTTGAATACTGTGAAGACATCAACCCACACTACATCTCAGTTTATGCAAAAAACAAAACAAACAAACAAAAAAAGACAAAAAAAAAACACAAAAAAAAAAAACAAACAAAGAAAAGACATTTGGATCACAACAAATCAATCAAAATATGGCACTTTCAAAACAATAAGTCAATCTTCAATACTTGGTCCCTTGGCCTTAATCACTGCCTCGATGCAACGTGGCATTGAGACAATCAGTCTGTGGCATTGACTGGGAGTTATGGAAGCCCAGATTTCCTTGATGCTGTCAGCTCTTTGTTGTTGGGTCTGGTGCCTCTCATTTTCCTCTTGAGAATACTCCATAGATTCTCAATGGGATTTAGGTTCGGCGAGTTGGCTGGCCAGTCAAGCACTGTGGCATGGGCATCAAACCAGGTTTTGGTGCTTCTTGCGGCATGCGCAGGGACCAGGTCCTGCTGGAAGATGAAATCTGCATCTCCATACAGATCCTCAGCAGAAGAAGTCATGAAGTCCTCTAAAACTTTCTGGTAGACTGTTGCAGTGACCTTGGATTTAAGAAAGCAGAGTTTACCAACACCTGCACTGAACATTGCACCCCAAATCATGACTGACTGTGGAGATTTCACACTGGACCTCAAGCAGTGTGGGCTTTGTTCCTCACACCTCTTCCTCCAAACCCTTGGACCTTGATTTCTGAATGAAAGGCGCACTTTACTTTCATCAGAAAAGAGGACCAAGGAACCTGACAGTTGTAGCCCATCTGGATGCATCTCAATGTGGTGGTTTTTGAAGCTGTGACTCCCGCCTCATTCCACTCTTTCTGGATCTCTGCCAGATTCTGGAATCTTCTCTGTTTGATCATCCGCTGAAGCCACAGTCATCTCTTTTGCTGGCGCATCTTCTCCTGCCACATTTTGCCTTTCAACTAGACTTTCCATTGATATGCTTGGACACAGCACTCTGTGAACAGCCAGCCTCCTTAGCTATGAACTTTTGTGCTTACCATCCTATGGAGAGTATCAATGATGGTCTTCTGGCCAGTTATGTCTGCAGTCTTCTCCATATTGAACCGAACTGAGACAATTGAACCAAACTGAAGCAATTTAATGGCACGTGGAGAAATCTGTGCAGGTGCTTTGAGTTTAGTAGATGATTAATATGTTACACTCAGTTTAAAACATTCATGCCCTACAAAATGTGGGCTGATTTTTTAACAGTATTCTATTTTTTTTTATCCTGTTTTTGTGGTTTTCATGAGCTGGAAGCCCAAATTATGCAAAAATAAACAAATAAATACTTGAAATCTTTTAAATTGTGGGCCCTGAATCTATCATCTATTAAAGATGATCTTTTTGAATGGATTTATCGAAGTTAAACAACTTTTCCATGATATTCTAATGTTTTGGAAAGGGTCTGTATATCTATAGATATATTAGTTTAAAAATTTGTCATGCAACGTGATGGACAATATGTATTCCTTCAAGAAATGTCACTTTTATACTGTAGATACGTTTCATTCATTTTCATTTTGATTTATAAAATCAAACAGAATGAGATTTTGGTGTTATGTGGAGATTTATTGAGCTGAGTATTTTTAAAAACATCTCATATCTGTTCAAATTCCAGATTGTTCAAATTTGTTTAGTGAGGTGGCAAAAAAAAATTAGACTTGAGTTTACAGCACAGAAGACAAAAAAAAAACAAACAAAAAAAAAACTAAATGATGATTATATTTAAATAATTTTTGCTTAATTATTTGCTTCACACTTTAGATTTCTTGAAGCCGTGCTTTGAGATATCATCAGTCAGTATCTTCTCTGCAGGAGAAAACACCCAGAACATTCGTTATAAGAATCAGTAAGAAGTTCACTCAAAGTTTGAGCAAGGCAGATTTTTGCTCCTAACACATCCATTATCAAACATTTCAAATCAAAAATGCTAACCTTTAACAGTGGGTTAAGTAAAGGCAGTTTATATATATTTTACATCACCTTGTTGTCCATCAAATCATTGCTATGCCCATCGATGTTTAACACGCTCGAGTTTTTTTTTGCAAGATTCACACAGGTTATTACTGGCAGCAGCTCACAGACAGTCTTCAGAGAAAGTAATCAGACACAGACTTCTGTGTAAATAAGCATCTGATGCAAAAAACACAACAGTATATATTAAAAAAAAAAAAACATTCACATAAATTGTTGTACAATGTTTGACACGAGTTGTTTTAAGAAGACAGAAACCTGTCTTGGAGCTAACGTCAGCCACCTGTGTGGGGTTTATACAGACCTGCAGGTGAGACTGCTTTGCTACCATCTTCAGATACAGGAGATTAATTTCTCTCATGAGTGCTTCTGGTCATAACTAAATTAACTCTATTGTGTCTGAAAGTTGTTAACGACCCTGCCACATCACATCAGTTAGCATATTTGACCCCTTTTCTGCTAATGGCACTTAAAGGCCACTCTGCTGGATCTCTGATGAGAAAGTGGAAGAACAGCACCGTCTGCTGCATGTGGGTTTATGGTACCTAGTCATTTATCACATGCAGTTTGGAATGTCTTCAAAACACAGTGCAGCAAGCTGATTATAATTGTCTTGTTATATATGCATGCATGACATGCTTTTTGATTAGACTGCGACAGATGAATTGTATTAAATCAATTATTCAGTCATTTAGCATTTCTTTGATTCAACAGGTTACACAGGCCTTTTTAATCGGACACTTACATATTTACATACAGAGTAACAATTAGACGGGTGCAACATGAATAGTTTTTTTTTTTTTTTTTTTATGGTCCAGAGGTCTCTTGGCATGTACAGAAGTTTTTATCAAACGTTTTGAGCCATCAATCTTTCAACAAGCAGATGACCACACTTTTCCCAAATCTATAGTTTATTCAGAGTTTATCCAAAATCTAAGTTTAATTATTACGTGACATGATGCTGCAGTTAAGTGTTGAACCCATGTATACTGGTAAGCTGAAAACATGGAACTCCAAGAGCAAGTAAATAAAAGTATTTATTTAACAACAATGCTGACAGGGCAGCCAAAACCATACAATTTGGAGGAAGCCAGGACGAAGGAGACCAGAGCATGTCACCGTGGCAGGAGTAATGCCTGGATGCCCAGGGAGTGAACAGACAAAGTACATATGGTGAGAGGAGAAACGCCCGGGGTGAATGGGATTTGGATCAGCTGTGTGTGAGGAAAAACACAGAGGTCCAGGAAACACAGAATACAAACAGACTGGTCTCATTATGTTGACATAAAGTTGTCAAATCCTCTGAAGTTTACTATTTTTATCGTTCAGACTCAAAATACTCACAAAGAAAAAACTGAGTTCTTAAGTATTTTTGACAATCTATTCAAAGCAATATTTCAGACCTTTAGAAGAAGGTGTTTGTGGGTAGGCTGTGAAGATTCAGCATCTTACCTGTTGTAGACAGCTCTTTGAATTACCTCACGTTGGAGAGACTAGAGTTTAAATCTAAAAGGATTGGTGAGTTCATGGCAAAGTCCTATGGGACCAAAACCCAAATGGGTTCCTACTTTCTTGAAGCAAACCTAATCTCAAGAAATATGGTAATTTTCAATCTTTCATCCATCCATCCATTATCTTTACCCACTTCTTCTTTTTCAGGTCACAGAGGTCACTGGTGCCCATGTCAAGCAGTCACTGTGCGAGAGGACACCTGGACAGGTCTCCAGTCCATCACAGGGACAAATAGAGACAAGCGAGACAACCATTCATGCTCTCACTCACACCCAGAGACAATTTAGAGTTACCAATCAGCCTAACATGCATGTTTTTGATCTGTGGGAGGAAACTGGAGTACCAGGAGAAAATCCATGCATGAACAGAGAGAACATGCAAACTCCACCCAGAAAGGTTCCCGACTGGGATTTGATCTGACAACCTCGCTGAGAGAAAACAGCTCTACCAACTGAGCCACTATGTTGCCAATATGGCAATATTGCTGTCAAAATATTTGTTTCATATGAAATTGACAGTGATATGCTGTATTGTTGCTGTTATCATCATCCTTAGTTTGTAGCCAGGTCTCACTTGTAAATGAGTCCTCGAGGCTCAATGAGATTAATATGCCTAAATAAAGGTTGAATGAATGAATATGTAGGGCCACAAAATATGTCTGTGTGAAACCTTTGAAAAAAAATTCTGATTAAAGCTCAGACTCATGATTATCAGTCTGGACAGAAATACGTAGTCTCAATTATTCTTAACTTAGGTTGTTCCTAAAGCTATGTATCTACTGTACATGCCATTTTTTTTAACATAACTCTACTTCAAAAGATCTGAATCATCATTTTAAAATGAAATGAAAAACATTTTCTGAAAGTACTTAGACCTTCTATTGTTGCACTGACAGTTGAGTTTTGGTCTGTTAGTGCTCCTTTTGATGCTTTTAAAACTTCATGACTGTTCAGCTGTGCACAGTTAAATTTAATGTTTGCACCGGCACACAGACGTCTCTATCAGGTCTCACAATGAAACATTAATGTACTATGATCAGGGTGTAGAGAGCTTTTGGAAGAGTTGTCATACAGGAGTGTGTTATGACAAAGAGTTGTGACAGATTGCAAAAAAAAAAAAAAAAAAAAAAAAAAAGGTCTTTAAAACTGACTAAAATTACCATATTCCACAACTCCACCAACAGTCCATCAATCAAATCTTCATGGGAATGTGGACAGGTAGTTTGTCAAGTGTGTGCTAAAATCTACCTTTGCTTCTAAGATCTTGGGGAGCAAATCCAAGAAAAAAGAAGAAACAAAGTAAAGAAAAGAAAAGAAAAGCATCACCTCACTGATGTAGCCAGACTCGGTGAGGGCAGCATCACTCTGAGGAGGTGTGACAGGAAACCGGAAATTCATCTGTAAGAGTATAAATATATATACAAAAACATTGTGCAGACCTGAATAAAACCTTCTGGTGCAGAGCTTAGAGCAGGGGTGCCCAAAGTGGGGCCCGCGGCCCAAAGTTGGCCCGCCAAGCTGTCCTCATTGCTCTGTTAAAATTTCTTTGAAGAATCAGTGTGACGTTTAATGTTAGATTGAAAGTTGGCCCAATGATGTCACTACACAGCTGGAGTGATTAATTTATGCATTAATTTTTTTAATGTTAATAATTTATATTTTATTTTGACAGACTTCATAACGTCTCTCTGCAGTTTCTTGCTGCTGAATAACATTTCCTTTGACAAAGCTAAGCATCATGGAGGTGCCCATTACACACCCTTTATAAGCAGCACCCCTAAATTTTAACTCAGCATCTCTGAAAAATTAAGAAACCATCATTAGGATTTTGTAAGGAAACATTTTTCAAACCTTAGATTCACCAAAAATATTGAATAAATGTTGAATAAATATAATTCAATTTACTTCAATTCAATAATACTTTATCAATCCCTGAGTGAAATTAAATGTTGTTGTAACTCATCCTCATTTCATTAAGATATTAGTTTATAGATACTGATGACAGTAGGCATAAAGGACCTCTTGTAAAAGTCTGTCCCACAGTGGATCCGAAGGAACTGGCCGCAGATGCCGCCCGAGCCGTCCACCCAGACTCGGCTGGCCTCTTTTTTCCCCAGGCTGCAGGACCACCCAAATGCCAGGCAGAACTCCTCCCAGATCGATGGCCACTCCTTCCAGCATCTTGCCGAGCTCATCGTCATCACGGATAGATGGCTGCAGGTGCCAGAGGACGATCCCAGCCCTTCTGCTGTCATGAGCCATGTTTTGTGCCAGTTCCAGGAGCTAGAAGATCTTAAGATCTCAGTGGTCAGGCACTCAAACACTGCCGGCAGGTAGACGGGAATGCATCCATAGAGCCTCCTTTTCAACTCATTTGAGATTTGGGGCTGTAGTTGAGATCATATTTGAGCTTTTGAGACAGCTGCTCCTGGTTATTAAAAAAATCACCTTGCTGTCATGGTTATGCATCATAAAAGTAAAATTGTTTCAGTAAACATTCTTCCATCTGTGCAGCATCCAATACCAGAGGAAGTAATCATTCAAAAATAGTGATTTACATCCAGAAAAACATACTTCAAATTGTTGATGATTTTCTGTGTATTATTGTTAGTTATTGCAAACAAGTATCAAACATGAAAATGTTGGATAGCTTTCTGTCTGCTCTGCATCTCAACAGCCTGGCAGCTATTTCTACCACAGCTTATATATTGTTGGAGGTGTCAGCAATTTCAGAAGCTTATGTGAGCAGTTTTACTCTTTAATGTTGATCGTTCCCTTTCTCTACTATCAGCAGCCTCCTGCCCACTGAATAGCCATTATGTGTCATGTGACACAGCCTGCCCTGCCACCTGTGAGGGCCCATTCGCTTCAAATCCCTGAAACCCAGGCTTGTGTGTAAATGTGTCTTTTGCAACCGTGGGTTCATCCTGGATGGTGACACCTGGGTCCTTTTGTCATAGTTTGACTGCACCAATAATGGTGACCGTTGCCACAGCAACCATCCATCTGGGCTAATGAGGGATGCACCAAACAATGTGTTTGTGACCCTCCCACCCACCAGAGAGATTTAATTTCTTGTGGCACCAATGACTGCTGCTGGAAAGTGCATTTAAATACGAGTCTCCTTTCCATTGGTGTGAGTTGCATAGACCCATCAGTGCCACTTACAATAATTTTGTTTAGTTATTTTGACATCTATACCTGGATATAACTCAAGTTTATGAACGGACTCAGTACTTTCTGTGTTGGTGAAAAATGGGAACAGATTATTTTGAGTCTATGCAGCACAATCAGAAGACAAATACCTTTAAGGTGACTAAATGTTTCCAGTTTTAGGGGGGTTATATCTTGTCATAAAACAGGTTTCTGATTTTTGGTTTAATCCAGTTTTTTTTTTTTTTTTTTTTTTTTTTTTTAACTGTTTTGTGTTAAGGTTCCAGGTGGTGGAGGCTGCATCCCAAGCAGAGTAAATGATCACAAAAGATTATCTTTTAAACATTTTATTGGTAAGTTGAATCCAAATTTTGAAGCCAGTGGTGCTGTCTTCCTCACTAGTGCAACCAGTCTTCAGTGAGATATTCTAACTGGTTTGTCAAAGCTATTAGTCAGAGCGGGTCCAAGACCAAAGTGGATCAGAGCTGTCTCAAAATAACTTCAGTCTCAAAATTTTAACAGCAGTTCACATGATGCTGACAGTTTTACTTTCCAGGATTATTTGATGAGAAATATTTTAATCTTCCGGCTGTAGGTGTCCAAAGAGGTTAGAGGAGGTGGGCCTGTGATCGGAGGGTCGCTGCTCAACTCCCCGGTTTAACTCTCCAACCTACAACATCAAAATATGGGTGGAAGAGATGAAACATGCACACCTGTCTCCACCCTTATTTGCCCCATGGGCTCATGAGCAAGGCCCTTAACCCCCCACCCCCCCCACACACACAGCTGCTCCCCGGATGCCTTAGATGGCAACCCTCTAATTCACGTGCTCACATGTGCAATGGGAAAAATGCAGAGAATTAATATCCCCATTGGGGATTGATAGAGTACAATAAAAAAAATAAAAATGAACCAAGCTTAACCAGAAGTGCTACAGCTAGCTGCTAGTGTTTGTGCTTCCATTCCATCCTAAACAATACGCTGTGAAACTGGCAGTGACGTTAAGGTCTATAAATATAATTTGCACAAGCTGCTTCAAATTGTTGAAATAAAAGTTTGGAAACGGCAGCGATCCACTCAGGTCTCGACCCCGGTCGGACTAGCCATCAGCTCATCGTTTTAGTCGGATGTAAACTATTTCTCCAAACTCTTGGAGTTTTCAAAGAGCTAAGGTTAACTGTTCCTAACCTTTTCACAGAATCCTACTTCAAAACACCTAAACCGCCACTTTAACCTCTCACAGATGAGCTCAAGTCTTTCGGCACTCACCCAAAAATCATTTTGGAAAGCTTTGGAGAAGGCCAAATCCATAAAGTGTTGAAGTGTGTCTTGGAGGAATGTGTTCATCTGAATCTCCTCCTCTGACCCCAAGGTTTTACAGAATGGAGGAGGTAATGGAGCATTTAGACAGTGTCATGGCAAGGTGGACCTCTCTAGCTTTTACAAGTGCCATGCCACTGACCTGGATCTTGACGGAGGTCTCCGGCGTGCTCTGCCTCACTCCTCACTCCCTGGCAGATTATGCTGCTGTCTGCTCACTCCCCCACAAGGCCCCACTTTATGCCTGGAGGAGTCCGGGATTCTGCCGGGAGCATTAATGTGCTCCCAGTTCTGCTGTGCAGCTGAATTGAATTAATATCCTCTCTGCAATTGTTGCTGTGCTGTTTGGAGTTCAGCATCATTGCCCACTAAATGAAATATGAAGAGCTTGCAGACGCCTTTGGAAGCAGATAACATTTCATCATAATGAGATTGTTGATATTGATTATGGGAAATGAGGAAAATGTTGTGCGTGTGTGTGTCTGCGTTCAAATCAAACACACGTCTGAAGGTTTTTGTGCGTGGAGTTTGTTTTCTTGTTCGTTTAGAAAAACAGACATCTGCAGCACATTACCTATGATGGATTGTGACTCATTAGTGTAGAGGCTGTAACCTTTCTGGTGCAGTTAGGCCACTAGATGGTACTAATGCATCACTGGTCAACCCTGACCTTTGCAACACTTCCTTCCTCCACCTGTTTCTGTTCCTCTTGTACTGCTTAAACCGTTTCAGTTTGCAGGAAATAAATATAGTGGAGAGACCTCAGAACATCTGACACAACTGTCTGTGATGTAGATTTATTTCACATAAAAGTGGCGCGAAGAGTTTTAAAAGTCAAGACATTTCCACATTTAAACAAAGATGCTTATGACATTCAAAGTGCCATATTCACGAAGTGGAGAGCGAGGGGCTTGTTCAGGATGTGCACACTGAATCCAAAGCATTGCACTTGATTGAAAGGGATCTGAGTTTTATGATTCTTCATACAACCTTGTGCACTTGTCTCACGAATCTGTATTTGTAGGCTGTCACGACTGCAGCACGAGCGAGTCAAAGCCAAACTGTAAGTCAATAAAATGCATTTTCAAACATAATGTCCAATAAACATCCGGGTAAGTCGTGCAGTCGCTTCATAACCTTCAACATGAATCATTCCTTTCCCTCAGCACTCAAGCTGATGTATGTTATATGGCTGAATTATTTCTCCCAGGTGAAAGGAGTTGTGTGAACCTGACGTTCTTGTCAAAATCACTTCACTGTGCATCAGTAAGAATGGATGGGTAACCACCACCGCCACCGTCAGCACAAGCTCAGTGGAATTTATTTCTAACCCAAATTTTTTTTGTCACATTCAAGTAAAAACATTTACTATTGAAGACATGTGGTCTTCATGTAAAATTTAATTTATTTATTTATTTATTTTGAATTTGTTGCACGTTTTTGGAAGTGTTTGACCCTAACTCATGCTGCATGTGACAAACGCTGTCAGACTGATCAGCTGGTCCTTGCTGTGGCTAAAAGAGAACAAAACACTCTGCATGGAAACACCGCAGAGGCAAAAGGAATCTCTGACTTCAGGATGAATACCAGAAGCTAACAGTCTATGATGGACCATGATGCGTCAATGACTCGGAAAATCGCCAAATAAGCAGCTGGTATGTGGTGCTGAATATACGCTACATTGTTTTGGACTTACAGCTCACAAAAACATTCAGCTAGTGCCAAACCCCCCCAAAAAAGGACATTTTTAAGTGACAAATCATTGCATATGGGGCAAGAGGAGTTTATAAATGTCTTTTGAAATGAGGTTCTGTGGAGAGATTATGAACAGTTGTTATCTTACCTGTTGTAGATAGATTTTCAATTACCCTAGTTTGGAGGAATAACGTTTTATTTTGACTGATGAGCTAACAGCTACTGGTAAAATAGATTTTTTTTTTGTTTGTTTGTTTGTTTTTGAGATGGGAGTTAAATACACTCTGAAATTTCACAGAGATTTATTTATTTATAATTTTTAAACTGTTTGATAAACCTTTATTTATTTACGGGACAAACTCAGTACCACAAGCATAGTGTGTTGCTTGATGGACTGAGTTTGTTGTGGTTCCTCGGACTGATGAAGTCCTTTGGATTCACCCATTTCCTTTACTCACTTTCATTCAATGTTTTGTTTCAGTGACATCTACTATAGGAGACAGTAAAATGATGTCTGTTGTGTGATGGGTGAAATGTACTGATTGAAGTATGTACCTACTCTTTCCCTGAGCAGCAGCCATTTTGGATTCTGAACTGAGAAGATCCCACTTTCTGACTGGGAACTCCCACTTCAGGGGACGTACAGTTGACATTTCCCACTCAGAATTTGTAAACTTCTCCTCCCTAGTACAACTGGAATGTACCAAAGATAGTGCTTTTATGCAACAACAAGCTTGGTGAAGTACATGCAGCAACACCTTGCATATGAAACAGTACCGAGTGGTTCGAACTGGTCACGTGATTCACTCAAGAGACTAAAGCAGTAGCTGTTTTGGAAGTCATCGGTCACGGTCACATGTCTTTTTCCGCTCCAACGCACGCTTCAAAGCTGTGGTTCAAAGAGTTTGAAGCCTGTTTCAGGGCGTCGGTGTCAGACGGCTGTCAAAGGGGCGTGCTGGTGCAGACGTTAAAGGTGAGCCTGTGATCGGAAGATCACTGGTTCAACTTCCAGTCTTGACATCAAAATGTGGGTGGGTGGTGAAACACCCACACCTGTCTCCACCCTCATTTGCCCCACTCTGGGCCCTTGAGCAAGGCCCTTAACACCCCATCTGCTCCCCCGGGCGCCCTTGATCGCAGCTCTCTGCTCCACAGAGGTCTGTGGTAGCTTGATGGTCTGTGGTTGCGTCAGGAAGGACATCCGGTGTAAAAATAATTGCCACGTCTTCGTGCGACTCAGTTCGCTGTGGTGACCCGTGCAAAAGGGAGCAGCCGAAAGAAGAAGGAAAAATAAAGGTGTCAGATGGCTGTCAGTCTGGTTAGAAATAAATCCTTATTCTCCAAATAGAGATGTTCTGCTGCTTAAATCAAGTGATGGCCGTCTGACACTGATGTTCCAGTATGTGCTTCAAATCCAAGGCTGCATTTTCCTTGAATTACAGCTTTGGAACTTGCTTTGGACTTTGGAGCAGAAAAGATGTGACCAATGGTGTCCTCTGAAAGAATCACGTGCCTGAACACAAAGTTTGTTTTCTCAGTCATCCAGGTATATAACAACAAAAAAGGTTGAATCATGTCATCTGGACTTCG
>JARVGV010001153.1:20617450-20631133 GCA_031762435.1 Hypsolebias longignatus | reverse complement strand
AAACCTGCACTAACGGAGCACTAACCATTCTGACTGTTTGCCGGATTTTTTGACTTGGGTGGGGTGTCAGCTTCACTCAGCTGATATGTTGTCTTAGTTCCAGGGTGTGTTAATTTGAAGTAAAACATAAATGTTTGATTCCTGGTATATGGTTTGTATTAAGGTTCACACCTATGTCAACATCTAGCAGGACCTAAAATTTATTCTGCTTGTATTTGTTTTAGAGGAAGGGTATTGCTGTACCAACAGGCTTTATCCCCCTCACTGGTTGGCTAGTTGATTTTTATTTTTTTTTTTAACCTTTTGAATCTATAAAAAGGTTGAACGGTACAAAAAGATTTTCACATAGCCACTTAATAAGTGGGTGTTTGAGACTCCCTGTTCAAATTATTGCATTTGCATCATTTACAAAGTATTTTAAATGTTTAAATAATTTATAGTAGAACGTGTTTTTTCTCATACAGCCATGGGGAACTTGTTGCTGTTTTATGTGTTGGGGGCTTTACTGACTTGTAAGTAGAATTTAAATTTTACATTTTTAATTTGTGAACAATCAAGTTGTTGTTTTTTGTGTAAGTTAAAAAAAAGTTAAATGAATCAGTCTATTTATTAAGTGTATTTGTTTGCCAATGAGCCAATCTTCTAAGCAATATCAGTTTTTAAAATATATTTGCTACTATGTATGTAGTAAAATTTGCATGTGGCTTATTGTGTGCTGTAACTATCTAAAAGACTTTAAGAAAAGGGATTTGATGAGGAGCATTCAAATCATTATAGGCAATAATTCATCCCTGTTTCTTCTTCCTTTTGAAATGGAGGTCTTTTGTCTTTTTTTTTTGTCATATTGTTTTGGGCTATCCAAGAAGCCTTGCACACTTTTTAATTGCATGTTTATAAACTCTTTCATTGTCCTGACACAAATGGTGCCATTTTCTGTATAATTTCAGCATCCTTAAAACTTGTGAAGCCTAGTGTATCAATTATTTTATGAACACTTAAACAAAAGCCCTTCTTTGAATCTCCTATTTTTCACTTCTCATTTTTCAGGTCCATCCAGCGCTGGTTGGGTGGGAAGGGAGTTTGCTGTGTCATTTATGCTGAATTATGCACCACGCTATGAAAATCCTAGCTTTCAGCTGTATATCACAGCTGTTCAGGCCAATACTCAAGTGACCGTGCAAGTGCCTTCCTTAAAGTTTAAAGAAGAGAAAATTCTGAAGGCTGGTGAAGGGGTTAACATCAAGGTCCCAACAGCTGTAGAGATGTACGACACCACAAAATCTCCAAACACTGTGCGCATCGAAGCATCCGCAGATGTGTCTGTGACGTCCTTGAGCTACAAGCTGTACACAACAGACACCTCTGTGGTGTATCCAACCACAGAATGGGGTACAGAATACTTCATCTTCACTCCGTCTGGAACACCCTACGGCTCCTATAAAGAGTTTGCTGTGGTCAATGGAAAAGACAACAACAGGGTGGAGATATTCCCAGAATCAACAATCGAGTTCCAGGGTCGTGTCTATGAAAAAGGCAGTAAATTGGAAACTGATCTGCAGCCGTATGAAAGCGTGCAACTGCAGAGCAAGTACGACCTGTCTGGGAGCATAGTTTCCTCCCGGCTTCCAGTCGCTGTGTTCACTGGTCACACATGTACATGGCGTTTTTCAAAGTGCAACCATGTTTATGAGCAGCTCCTTCCAACAAGAAATTGGGGGACCATCTTCATTGTGCCGCCTCTGAGCTTCCAGAAGAATTATGATACTGTTTACCTCCAGGCCTCCCAACCCACTCGGGTCACTGTCAACCAAGGCAACCAAAAATATGATTTCAGCTTCTCCAGGGGGCAGATAAAGGAGCTCAACTACCACATTCCTGAAACCTTGTTCATTCAGTCTGACCGTGGCATCCAGGTCCTCCTGCTCTTCAATGGCGTCGATAATGGCTTTCTCCAATACTATGACCCCTTTTTATTGACCATTATGCCCACAGATCGCTTCTGCTCATCCTACTCACTTGGAGGTATTGATGGCTTTGACAATAAAGCTCTGATTGTGGCAAAAA
Organism: Hypsolebias longignatus; assembly: GCA_031762435.1. Taxonomy (NCBI): domain Eukaryota; kingdom Metazoa; phylum Chordata; class Actinopteri; order Cyprinodontiformes; family Rivulidae; genus Hypsolebias; species Hypsolebias longignatus. Next base: position 20,629,069 of record JARVGV010001153.1, on the reverse strand, counting down.
ACAGTGCAATGGAAACACTGCGTTTGGACAATGGTAATCTGCCAAAAGATGTTCAGTGGAAAAACATTGCAGGGACGGATTTCTCCTGGGCAGAGATGTCCTACAAACAAGCCCCTGGCAATGACGTTCACTCTTTGTCCAGCTCTGGTTCCAGCTTTGGTCTCTACAGCATAGGAGTCAGTCAGATGAATGGTTATGGTGCTGCAGGGCACTGTACACAGCCAGGTAACATGCTCATTCCATCAACACAAATATTTTGTATTAATAAACTCAGTGTAGGTGTTAACTGTACATTGTTTTGTCAGGAAGTGGATCTCTGTCCTGCAGCAGTATCACCTGCAGTCGTGATGAAGTGTGTGAAATGAATAGTGGGTATCCTTCCTGTGTCTCCAAACCTGTGAAACCAAGGTTTGGTACCTGCTGGGCCATGGGAGATCCTCACTACAGTACCTTTGATGGAAAACGCTATGACTTTATGGGCACTTGTGCCTATGTCATTGCTAAAAAGTGTGGAGATGGCAGTCTTCCAGCCTTTGAAGTCCTAGCTATTAATGAAAACAGGGGAAGCAGCAAAGTGTCATATGTTGGCCAGGTCATTATAAAGGTCTATGACCTCACAATCACAGTGGTTCGGTCTGAGAATGGTCGTGTGCGAGTAAGTGTTCAACATGTGCCAAAATTAACAGAATTTTTAGTTTTACTCATTTGTGTAACATATAAAAATGTATTGTGTTTTTGTTTCTGCAGATTGACAATAGTTTGTGGAGTTTGCCCATCGTTCTGAGCAATGCCAAATTAAGCATATTTCAGAGTGGTCGCTCTGCAGTTATAGAGACCAGTTTTGGTCTCACAATTCGTTATGACTGGGACCATAATCTTGTAGTATCTCTGTCTGACAGTTACGCTAGAAAGACCTGTGGACTCTGTGGAAACTTCAATGGCAACCCCAATGATGATTTTGCCACACCCTCTGGAGTTCAGGCTGGTGAGGTTGTGGCTTTTGGGAGCAGCTGGAAGGTGCCAGGCATGGGGACAGATCCTCAGTGCAGAGATGACTGTGTGGGTGGGTGTGGCAGCTGCGATAACAATATGATGAATAAGTATGAGGGTATTGCATTTTGCGGGCTCATCACAAAAGAAAATGGTCCATTTAGCAAGTGTCATCCAGTTGTTAACACACAAGCATACATAGAAAGCTGTAAATATGACTTGTGCATGGGAGGTGGTCTTCGACAATTTCTCTGCAATGCCCTGGAAGCTTACGTTGATGCCTGTCAGGATGCTGGGATCCAAGTTCAAGACTGGAGGACGATGGCAAAATGCTGTAAGAAACAAAAACTGAACTGATTATAAAAATTGTATTTATCATAGAAAAAAATTCAGCCTGCTTTATTTTCTAAAACAATTGTTTTATTCTTCCTCCAGATGCTAAATGTCCTGCCAATAGCCACTATGAGCTCTGTGGAAATGCCTGCCCTGCCACTTGTTCTGACCCCAATGCCCCCTCTAAATGCAAACGCCCCTGTGTGGAAACCTGCACCTGTGATAAAGACTTTGTTTTAAGCGGAGACAAATGTGTTCCTGCTGCAAAGTGTGGTTGCACCTATGAGGGTCGATACATTCCTGCTGGGGAGGCATTCTGGGCTGACCAGAATTGTAAGCAATGGTGTAAATGTGTCCCAGGAAGCAGAAGTGTGGAGTGCCAAAATAAAGGCTGTGGGGAAAGTCAGCAATGTAAGGTGGTCAATGGCATAAGAAAATGTCAGCCCATGTCGTTCAGTACCTGCCAGGCCACCGGTGACCCCCATTATGTGACCTTTGACAAGGAGAAGTTTGACTTCCAGGGCACATGTGTGTACCAACTTGCTGGACTCTGCTCCAAGGACCCAGAGTTGGTGCCCTTTGAAGTCAGGGTGCAGAATGAGAACCGTGCCAACAAGGCAGTTGCCTACACTAAACTAGTGGAGATCAAAGTGTACTCCTTTAGCATTGTCATAACAAATACACATAAAGGCTTGATTATGGTAAGATTATAACATTTTAGCACACTTTAATTCTGCTTTAAAACTTTGTGACCTCCACTGAGCTTTCTCCTCAGGTAAACGATGAGCTGGTCAACCTGCCTGTCAGTCTTAACGAGGGGCAGGTATCTGTGTCTAAGAGTGGCTGGTTTGCTGTCGTCACCACAGATTTTGGCCTGAAAGTCACTTTCAACTGGGAAAGTGCTGTCTTCGTAACACTGCCAAGCAGCTACAAGGGAGCAGTCTGTGGCCTCTGTGGTAACTACAACGGGATACCCCAGGATGATCTGACCCCAAGGAACGGCAACAAACCTGTCAAGCCTACAGAATTTGGTACCAGTTGGCGAGTGGCGGAGATTCCAGGCTGTGTTGAGGGCTGTAAAGGAGTGTGTCCTAATTGTGACATTACCGAAAAAGTTCAATACGAAAAGAAAGAATTTTGTGGCATGATCAGTGACCCCAAAGGGCCTTTCCGTGAGTGCCATGCCAAGCTGGATCCAGCTGGTTATTTTCAAGACTGCGTTTATGATGTGTGCCTGTATAAGGGCAGGAAGGATGTGTTGTGTCAAGCTATTACATCATACACATCTGCCTGCCAAGGAGTGGGGGCAACAGTATACAGCTGGAGGACCAGTCAGTTCTGTGGTGAGTAGTGCTTACTTAAATACTCCTATAGGATAAAGAATAAACAGTAATCTGTTAGTTTATGCACATCCTCTTCTGTGGATTAATCTTTTTGCTTGTGATGTTAACGATTTATTGAATTTTGTTCCTTGTGTGCAGCTGTTAAATGTCTCATTAACAGCCACTATGAAGTCTGCGCGACTGCCTGTCCTGCAACATGCAACAGTCTGGCTCCTTCCGGGGGTTGTGAAGCTTTTTGTCAGGAGGGTTGCTCCTGCAATGAAGGTTTTATCCTCAGTGGAGATCTCTGCGTCCCCTTCTCACAGTGTGGCTGTAGCTACAATGGCCGCTACTACCGTGTCGGTGAAGTGTTTTATCCCAGTGGGCAATGTCAGGAAGAATGCAAGTGTGCAGAGGATGGAGAGGTAAATAAATCAAATGTAAAATTAAAAAAAGTTATGGTTAAGAATGAATGGAAAATTATTTGCCCATCTCCTGTGCTGTTTTCTCAGGTTGTGTGCAAGAAGTTTACATGTGGCCCTAACGAGAAGTGCAAGCTAGAGAATGGAATCCAGAAATGTTTCCCTGTTGGTAAAGGGGTGTGCCAGGCCTCTGGTGACCCTCATTACCTTTCGTTTGATGGGCAAAAATTTGACTTCCAGGGCACATGCACCTACACTCTCTCTAAAAGCTGTGGGCTGGAAGGTACCCACCTGGAGGCCTTTTCTGTCCAGGTGGAAAATGTGCAGTGGGACCAAATGAGGGGAAAGAAAAAAGTTTCAGTCACCAGGTTGGTTGCAGTGGAGGTCTACGGTTTCACTCTTATCATGAGAACAAAAATGCAAGGAGTGCTGGTGAGTGACAACTTTTGGTAAAAGAACATTCACTTGAATGTTTTGTTTTATCATTTTCTAATAAAAACTCTGATTTCGTTTAGGTAAATGGAGTATTCCATAATCTTCCTCTGAATCTTAACGAGAAAGCAGTTCAAGTTAATCAAGAAGGAAGAAATTTTGTTATCAAAACTAATTTTGACCTGATCATAACCTACGACTTGGTCTATCATGTAACGGTCACAGTGCCCGGTAATTACCGTGAAAAGGTTTGTGGCCTCTGTGGCAACTTCAACGGGAACAATAAAGATGACTTCCAGATGTCCAACAACAAACTCACCACCAATGTCAACGACTTTGGGGGATCATGGAAGGTCACCGTTCCTAATGTGGTGTGTGAAAATGGCTGCGAAGGGAATAACTGTCCCAACTGTGACCCAGCTCAAAAGGCTGTGTTTTCCAAGTCCACTTACTGTGGTGTTCTAACAGAACCTAAAGGTCCGTTTGCAGGCTGTCACAGCAAGCTCAGCCCCCAGCCATACTTTGATGACTGTGTGTTTGATCTGTGTGCTTCCAATGGAGATGGAGACGTGCTCTGTGACAGTGTAGCAGCGTATGCCTATAACTGTCATTTAGCAGGAATGGATGTCAACAGCTGGAGGACTCCATCTTTCTGCCGTAAGTTTTATAACTGAAATTTGTTTTAGTTATTTGTTTTGTAAAGGTTTCTCATTCTGTGTTCTAATGTCTCTGTGCAATAGCCATGAAATGCCCCTCCAACAGTCACTATGAGCTGTGTCCCGAAAACTGTGCTGCTTCCTGCCCCGGCCTCGCAGAGATTGCGGACTGCCCCACCGGCTGTGCAGAAGGCTGTGAATGTGATGCAGGCTTCCTGTTCGATGGACAAACATGTGTCAGAGAAACTGAGTGTGGCTGCTATGATAAAGGAAAAACATACAAGGTACAATTCAGCTCTTCTGTTTGTGGGGGCTGGAACAAATTTTCATACAGTTTTTACTTCTGCTACTGTAGTGCACATGATATCTAAAATTTAATGCCTGCCTCCCAAAGGCCCTGTCACAAAGTGATATATAACATCCGCATATGCCAATGAATGGAGAAAAAAAAGGCAACCACGCTGGTGTAAGTCACATAAGCTAGGTGTAAATTTCAAATACCGGTAAGTTGCCAGCGCACTGATGCACAATGGCATAAGTTGCCAATATTGTCCAAAAATTTGGGGCATGCACATAATTTTTGACATACCTGTATACCAACATGTTGCTGATAAGGTAGGCACAAGTTACAGGTATGCAACAGGTATGTTATGCATAAGTTCATGCATGTTACAAGTAAGTTACTTATAAGTTTACATACATCAGACACCATCAGGGTAAATTGTGGAGCGTATGCATATCTTATTTCTAACTTATGAGTAATTTACTTTAAACTTATATGTAACTTGTATCAGGCATTTTACTTAAATGTTAATGCACCTAGTTTCAAAGGGTAGGGGGAGTTAGGTGTGCAAGAGGCATGTGTGTGGGTGAGACAGAGGAGGAGTGCAAAGTGCAAAGTTGTAAAGAATTGTGAGTGAGCTTGGCTAAAATTGAGTTCAGTGTGAGTTGCAGCTGTAACAGCAGCTTGTGTTTATTTATTTTTTTATGTTTATTTTTATTTTTTTCTGTATATTGACGTATTTAACATATAGCTGACAAACTTGGACATTACTGAACGTGTTTGTAACATACAGCATGCGTATTTGCTAGTGTTTTGGAGGGTCCATCTATATATAGGGTGCAAAAGATGAGCTCAATTGCTAGATCCATGAAGTGTAGAGGTCCACAACCATCACTACAAAGGTGAAGGATATTGTTGAGCATCCTGGATCACAGACTTGTTTTATTTCTTCTGAGGCATATCTATCAATACAAAATTAAAGACTGGGGGTGCAGAGAGCTGTCCTTTTGGATAAGTTACTCATAGGTTAAACAGATGGTGTACAGTACAGTATATGCATGCAACTCATTAGCAATACAGTATGTGCATGTCCTAAAGAGGCTTACAATTGTTTTGTTTTTTTTTAATTATTTCATATTCCATATCAGTGTTGAACAAAAGTTGTATACATTGCATAGGAGTCTAAAAAGTTGTAGTTTGACAGGGCCTTAAAGCAGAATGCAATGTTTTAACATCTTTGTCTAATCTGAAAACACACAAACATTGTTGTCCCTAACACATACTCTGAGGTCTAACCGATAACTCAGAAATTTTATTTAAACTAGCATTAACTGTTCGGAGTCAACCTTATGTTAGCAAAATATCTCATGTACCAGTGTATGGTTATTAAAAAACAATCATTTGTTGCACATCTATAAATCATTACCGTACATTTTGGAGTCAACTCAGTCCATAATGACCACCGCAGCTAATCTGCATTAGAAGAATCACTGACTCAGTCAGTTTTATAGATAAAGAGCTAACAACTAGTGTGGTGTTACCTGAGTCATTCACAACAACACATGCTGAGTGTTAGCATTTGATATCAGTGACATTGTGCACAATTGACCTAAACTGCCATATCATTTTTCATCATAAGATTTTAGTTTACCAGTCCATAATGTCAATATGCATTTCTTAAGGAAATGCAATGCCTTTCATTTAAATAAAACACTATTAGACTTGGACTTCAACTTATTAAATAAATTTTTGTCCTTTATTGTATTATCATTTAAAGTTGTTTATCAACTTCCTTTGTCACCAGCCTGGCGAAGTTGTATATGAGGAGGATTGCAACACAAAGTGCACCTGTAATCCAGCAACAGGCCTCACTTGTGAAAAACACACCTGTCCCACAAGCACCAAGTGCATGATCAAGAATGGAATAAAAGGATGCTACAATACAGGCAAAGCACACCATATATTTGTATACACTAATTTTATAAACTGAAAATTATATTAATTAACTAGAAATTCATGTAATTATAACATTTCTTTTGCAGACCCCTGCAAAGACGCCAAGTGTCGTGTTCAAGAAACATGTCGTTTAGAGAACGGTGAGGCTGTGTGCATCCCTAAATACACAGGCACCTGCTGGGCTTGGGGTGACCCCCACTATCATACATTCGATGGTCTGAACTTTGACTTCCAAGGAACATGCAAGTACGTCATTTCAAAGACCTGTGGGAACCTGGACGGTCTAGTGCCGTTCTCTGTTACTGAGAGGAATGATAACAGAGGAAACACAGCCGTTTCCTACGTCAGGGAGGTTGATGTGCTCGCGTATGGGTACACTATCACGATTCGAAAGAACCAAGTCGGTCGAGTCACGGTAAGACTTTAGACTATCGTTTTTCATCTTTCAGTGTTCACAATGTTTAAGTAGCTCTGATCTGTGCTTATCAGGTGAATGGGGAGCTGCTGAATCTTCCTGTAAATCTGGGTGATGGTGAAGTATCCGTGCTTCAAAAAGGACCCACCGCCGAGGTTGTGACTGATTTTGGCCTGATTGTCTCGTATGATTACAACTGGCATCTGGTCATTAAGCTTCCCAGTAGCTACTACGGCAGTGTCTGTGGTCTGTGTGGCAACTTCAATGGCAACACAGGTGACGAACTTCAGAATCCTGCTGGTAATGCTATTTCTTCAGTGATAGAATGGGCCAAGAGCTGGCAAACACCCGATCAGGACAAGGACTATCCGTGCTGGGACAGTTGTGAAAAAAACTGTCCGACCTGCGACGACAACGACAGGAAACTCTATGAGACCCAGGCCTTCTGTGGTGCCCTGGCAGCCAAGACCAACAACGTGTTTAGGAATTGTAATGAAAAACTGGATCCCCAGGCCTTCATGAACAGCTGTGTGTACGACATGTGTTTCAATAAAGGGGACAAAAAAATGCTGTGCCAAGCACTGGACTCTTACAGTAAACAGTGCCGTGCACAAGGAGTGATCATTAAGGACTGGAGACAGACATTTGGCTGTCGTAAGTATTTTGCAAACTATTTTGCTCCAGGTAAATGTTCACATTGATCTTTGTTTAATGCCGATCCACATTTTATTTACATTCAGCAATGAACTGTCAGCGCAACAGCCACTATGAAGACTGTGCTAACCCTTGCCAGCCGTCCTGCCCATTGCCTGAGGAGCAGCAGAAGTGCACAGATACATGTATAGAGGCCTGTGTGTGTGATAAAGGTTATGTCCTCAGCGCTGGTGACTGTGTGCCTGCTAAGACATGCGGCTGCTCTTACCAGGGCCGCTACTACAAGCCGGGACAGCAGTTCTGGGCTGACGAGGCGTGCGGTCGCCTGTGCGTCTGCGACACAAGTCTGGGTATGGTGACATGTCGCGAGGCCTCCTGCTCCGCCAATGAGAAATGCACCACAGTAGATGGGGAGCGCACTTGCCAACCCATCAGTTACACCACATGCACGGCGTCAGGCGACCCCCACTATCATACATTCGATGGTCGCAAATTTGACTTCCAAGGCACATGTGTTTATCAGCTGGCTGGCCTTTGCTCTGAGAAGCCAGAGTTGGTGCCATTCAAAGTGGCGGTACAGAATGACAACCGAGGAAACAAGGCTGTGTCCTACACAAAGACTGTCACAATTTCCATTTATGATGCTACTCTCATAGTCAGCAGAGAATACCCTTACAAGGTCTTGGTAAGTATTATTGTGAAGCTATGGGCGATGCAGCAAATATTAATCTGCTTCTAAAGGACATATATAGAAAGATGACAATTGAGACAGCTTCACACAGGATTGAAAAGAAAAAACAGGATTTTTTTTTTTCCAACCTGATTAAAATGGGAGGATCATTTCTTTTGTGACTGCGTGCTAATTTTGTCATTCCACATCTTCTGTTGTGTACACTTTAAATTGCACATTAAAATTTAATCCAGACAGTCTTAATTAAGCTTAAGTTTGACTGCACATTAAAATGGATTAGCGAAGCCAGCAAAATTATTAAATCCATTATCCTCAGTAAATATTTCTCTCATTCTCTGCTCTTCAGCTCAACGGGCAGCTCGCTTCATTGCCTCTGGATTATAACAATGAGCTCAAAGTGTTTCGAAGTGGCCGCACAGCTGTAGTGGAGACAGCAGCTGGAATTACTGTGAGCTTCGACTGGCAGAGCACAGTGAGCGTCACTCTGCCCAGCACCTACCAGGGTGCGGTCTGCGGCCTGTGTGGCAACTACAACGGGAATGCCCAAGATGACTTGACCATGCAGAATGGCAAACCTGCTCCTGATGGATCCAAGCTGGGGGACAGCTGGCAGGTGGCCATAGCACCAGGTTGTTCATCAGTCTGCCAGGGGCCGTGGTGCCAGGCCTGTTCAGACTCCCAGAAGAAGGTGTATGAGGCGACAAAATACTGCAGCGTCATTGGTGACAAAGCGGGGCCTTTCAGAGGGTGTCATGAACATGTTGAACCTGCTTCTTACATGGAGGACTGCATTTATGATGTTTGCCAATACCACGGACATCGTGGATCAGTGTGTGATGCTTTGGAAGTGTATGCATCTGCTTGTCAGAGCAGAGGAGTAGCTATACAATCCTGGAGAACAGAATCATTCTGCCGTGAGTTTAACTGTTTACTCTGATTTAAACGGTTTTTCTTTTTCATTATTGCCTGCTATAACAAAACAGGTGGTGATGTAACCATGTGCGTGTGTGCATACATCTACAACTGATTTTCTTTCAAAGTCTTCCCAATTTTAGAAGGTCACGAAAGTCAATTGACATTAATAAACAAAAACAAAAAAAAAAAAATCTAACTTACCAGTAGTTAACTTCAGATATTAAGTTAAAATTTGGTCTTGTGGTAGCTGAGTCATCCCACCACATAGAGAGTGCCCAAATATGGTAAAAGTTGGCATGCAAAGCAGTATTACAATTAATTTAATTAAGAATATTAGTGCAATTTTTCATTTGTTTCTACCTTATCCCACAGCAATGGTATGTCCCGCTAACAGCCATTACACCTTGTGTGCCACGGGCTGCCCATCAACTTGTGCTACCTTGGCCTCATTTGCCACCACCTGCCAAAGGCACTGCATAGAGGCCTGTGAATGTGACCAAGGCTACCTGTTGAGTGGGGATACCTGCGTGCCTGTGAGAGAGTGCGGATGCTCCTATAATGGCCAGTACTACAAGAAAGGTGACTTTTTCTATCCTGAAGACAAGTGCATGGAGAAATGCACGTGTGGAGAGAATGGGGCTATAACTTGCCAGAAGGTCAACTGTCGTCCAGGAGAAGTTTGTAAGCTTGTGAATGGAGTTAAAGGATGCCACCCAGAAGGGGAAGGAAAGTGTGTGGCTTCTGGTGATCCACATTACATTTCCTTTGATGGGAGGAAGTTTGACTTCCAGGGTACTTGTGTGTATGTTTTGGCCAAGGTGTGCAATGATGACAACGGACAGCTCCCATCTTTTACAGTCACTCAGGGCAATGAAAAGTATGGTAATGGAAAAGTGGCTGTGACAAAGTCAATTGCAGTGACAGTCTATGGTTATGTGATTTACATCCAGCAGCGACTGCCATGGAAAGTCATTGTGAGTTGAACACTTTCATGCAAAGCACTTGTTCATGATTATATCTCCTCACAAAAGTTCTCATAATCACAGTCTCATACTTTTGTCTTTCAGGTGAATGATGAACTGTTCAACCTTCCTCTCTCACTAGAGGGGGGCCGTCTCACAGTTACACAAGAAGGTCACAATATAAAAGTCCAAACTGAGTTCGGACTCAAAGTCCTCTATGACACAGTGTATTATGTTGAAGTGATTGTTCCTTCTACGTACCAGGAGAGAATGTGCGGCCTTTGTGGTGACTACAACAAAAAAGACGGTGATGATTTCCAACTTCCTGGAGGAAAACAAACTAACAACATTGATCAGTTTGGGAGTGCATGGGTGCTGGACCTGCCTGGGTATGTGTGTGGTGGTTGTGGAGGAGAGTGTCCAGTGTGTGATCCGGCCAAGGCTACTCTGTATGGAAAGCCTGAATACTGTGGCATTATTAGTGCACCTAACGGGCCTTTCAAAGCCTGCCACAGTAAAATCAATCCTGCAGCATACACGTCTCATTGTGTGTTTGATATTTGTGCTGTGGATGGCAACAAGAACACTCTGTGTGACAGCGTGCAGGCCTACGCACTGGCCTGCCAGAGCGAAGGAATTCAAATCCAGCCATGGAGGAGCAACTCCTTCTGTCGTAGGTTCCACTCAGCTGTATTTATTTCAGTGTGTTTTGCACAGGTTTCCTGCACTTGTTTTCAATATGCAAATGTTGTCCCATTTCAGCTGCTTCCTGCCCTCTGAACAGTCACTATGAAATGTGTGCTGACACTTGTGCTGGGACATGTGCCAGCTTCATTCAACAAGTTACCTGCTCTGAAAGATGCTTTGAAGGATGCCAATGTGATGCTGGCTTTGTTTTTGATGGCATCCAGTGTGTTCCTTTTGAAAACTGTGGGTGTGTGCACAACAACAGATATCTGACGGTAAAGATTTTACTAATGTCTCTTGTTCTTAAATCAATTATAAATAAACCTAGAATTCCTTGAAGGAATACATGTCATCATCCACAAGCTTGCAGGCCAAAGTTTTAAACAAAGTTTAGGTATTTGGCTTTAAGCAACGCCCACAAAATTTTAGTTCAATAATAAGTGACAATTATTATTAATATTTTTATTTATTTTTATTGTGATAGCCTACTGTTGGGTTGACTTCTTGCCACGCACTTGTCATTTTAATTGGTGATACATCACATTATTCATGTTGCTGATTTCTTGCCTTTAAGCTGCTATATTCATACCCATCTACTCACATCTTGCTCATGTTCAGGCTGCTGTTTAATACACCGTATTTTATTATTATTGTTTAGTAAACAGGTAGTCCTCGGTTTACGACCAAGATTTGTTCCAACGGCCCGGTCGTATACTGATTTGAATGTAAACCGGAGCTCATCACACGTGGCGGTTGTAAGTGCGGATTTTGAATGTAAACCGAAACTGAAAGCACATGGCTACCTACACGGCTTTTTAAACACATTTTTTTTCAATGTAACACAACAGCGTACTTAAAACGCCGTTTTGCTGTATTTCCAAGCAGTTAGCTAACACAATAC
>JARVGV010001153.1:20585954-20608386 GCA_031762435.1 Hypsolebias longignatus | reverse complement strand
CTCGGTTCGACTTTCGCGGACTCGCTCTTTCGTGGTTTTTCAAAGTAAGATTGGACATGACACACAATTGGCTGATTGATGCATGAGCTGCACAAGCAGTATGGTTTGCTTATTTAAAATAAATTATTTTAAATAAGTTATCACATGCTGCACCTTTATGCAGCCCACAGGTGCAGGAAGCTCCCTCCTGCAGCTTGTCATGATCGCCGCTCTCCACCGCCTGCGGCTTTCTACCACGCTCACTTTTCCGCAGCAGTCACACTCATCACCAGTTTCACTCCTGTCCTCCCTCCTTCTGTGTAAACAAACAATGTAAATTTAATCGCCAGTTTAAATATATATAAATGTATTATTGATAGCAGCGTTTGCCAAAGCAGTGTTCAGATAAATATGACTGTGCATCTAAAATCAATTTTACTGACATTAGTGGACAATGAGGGTCAGTCAGGCTGCAGAGTTGATTTACTCAGTTTGACTAGTTATTTCGACAGCAGACAGAAAATTTACCAATAAATATCATACTGTACCAGTATGTGAGTTTCCATGAAGCACAGTTTGCTGCAGAGAGAAAGCGTGGCAGAGCAGGAGAGTCCCACTAAATTATTTATGGTTGATGATGTGACCATGTGTGGTCTGGTGGGGAAAACATGGTAAACCCATAGATTTATCCTTAAGGGACAAAAATACTATTTGCTGTGTGTTTTTAAGGAAAAACATGAATCTCCATAATGCTACAATACAACACTGATAAATTATTTCCAATACAAAAATACAGTATCAATTTGAACACATCTTTTTCTTTGTTTTTAATCTGTCTGCGCCAAAAACAGGCAGGAAGTGTATTTGTCCAAAGAGCAACAAGCCAAGGTGGGTTAATTTTAAGTAACATTAAAAAAAACGTCATTTTAACATTAGATCACAGTTGTTTGTCCCCTTTTCAATTAACTGTAAGTTTTCTAAACATTATTTATGATTTTGTAACTATTTAAAATGTGCAGCTTCTTCTTATGACCAAATCTTTTCACATTCCTCAGATCCAGAGGTTCCGATGTTCAACCAGGTGTCCAGAGGGGTAAATATGGAGCTTTCTTTTTACATCTTTTAACTGGAAATATTAACAGACGATGATCTAGTGGCCGGTTATTAAACAGTACACCTAAACTCTTTTTTGCAGCTTAACGAACATGGAACACCTGGCAAGTATCTGGTGAAAATGCGTGCTTTAAATAAGACGCTGAAGAAGACGAGCCAAACTCACCGCTGCACCTTTTTTTCCAACAGTTTCTCCGAGTGTTCCCATTAGATGGCAGCAAACGCCGCCACGACAGCAGAGGACAAGCTTTGCTTTCTTCAAACCCATCATGTCTCTGTCTCTTCTTTCTGTGTTTTTATCAGTCACTAGATGAACTTTATACAGCAGCAGCAGTGCGACGGCTGTTTGAATTTTTGTCTTTTGAAAAAAAAAAGATGCGAAATAATAAATCCGATTTTAGAAACCCCCGTTTGCTAGATCTTATTTTTTTCCTTGTCAAATGATCCGAGCTTATTTAACAACAGTTGTGAATCAGCAGCCGGTGTTGTGCTGCGCTCGTGTTTCTGCTGACTCTGCGGACGGTTCTCTTACACATGCAGTAGTAACAGCCAGCGGGGAGCATGGGCTCGCCGGCGTGCTGCATTATGCAGCTTCATCACAGAGGCTCTGCTGGAACGCCACTGTGGACGGCTCTGTTTTATGTGCTGTTAAATGAGATGTTTTAGTCGTAGCGAAAAGGTTCAAGCAGCATATGAGTGCCACTCTCTCCCTGAACAGGCTGACTGCACTGCAACAAAGATCATTAGATGGATACTGGCACGTTTTCAATACGAGACTCGTGCTTCCTGCTGTAAGATGGCCCTCGGGATTAGAAAAGAGGGGGATTTTGTTGTGAAAACTGGAAAATATATATATATATTTTCAGTTTACGATTACAAAAGAGTGTAATTGTCTCAAAAATGTGAAACACTGGCCATTCTTTGTGTCCATTTTAGAATTAGATCAAATGGATTTTCTTTACTTATCAACTTTGAACCTCAGCCTGTTTGGTCCATCAGGGCTGGGATTGCACCAGTGACTGAACAAAAGCTGTATTGTTTGCTTGTGGCCAGCAGAGGGACCCGGTGAGCTCCCTCTGAAGGCTCACTAAGCACTTCTTCCTGCTGCACTGTCCACTTTCTTCATCCTCAGCCAGACTTCAACTGCAGCTCAGCAACTTGCTAGACTTCCAGCAGACAGAAGTCCTCGGCATCTCCGCAGTGCAGCCATGGCCTCATCAGGTTTGCATCTTTAATTTTAAATAGAGCTTTCTGTACATAGAGCATGGTTACATATATTTAAAATACATTTCTATATGTAATCTTTTTTTTGCAATGAAGTTCAATATGGGCAGATTAAATAGTGTCATTTTCTAATAATTCTGTGAGTAATCTACTTTTCTGCAATCTTTGTACAGTGATGGAAGCAAGTTAAAGTGCATTTAGATCAGTATCAGAAGGGAGATCCATAAGTAATCCGCCTAATAAAAGCAGAAATATTAATATTTCTCTGAAAATGAAACTGTTTTATTTGTTTAGTTTTGGACGAGTGAAATCAGTGAAGCTCATCTGTTAGAAACTGAGCTGCACTATCGACGCCCAGGGAGCCCAATAAGCTGGCACAGTCTGTACCCTGCAGTGCAACTGTTAGTAAAATAAGTTCAGTGCAGAGTAGAAATCTCAGGTTGCACTAAAAAATTGCCCAAATGTGCATATTTTTTATTACTTCACTCACTTTTTCTATCCAAACCCCACCACTTTGTTCTTTCTGCTGCTGGCTTGAGCCCAATTTTTTATTTTTTTCTGCTGCTGAGCATAAAAGTGCTGCACTGAGCACCTACAGTGGCACAAAAAAAAAAAAAAAAAAACCTCCCCTAAAGAGTTTTATTCAACCCTGGAGATCTACCTCAAGCTCCTTACTGTCTACTATCTTGAATTGAGCTCTTTTTGTATCTTTGCAGAGTCATTTCCAGACCAAAGTGACTTTAATTACGGTAAGAATGTCAACATTTTCATCTCTTTATCTTTTAAGTTCAATAAATCCTCTCCAACATATTGACGTCTGTGTTTTCGTCTGCCGTGTCTGAAAACTTCCAGTGGCTTTGTTTGTTCAAATCACATGTGTTTTTGTCTCCTAGATTACGAGACGTTGCGGACCACGGGGGTCGTTCTCGCCGTCATCATGTTTGTCTCTGGCATTTTGATAGCCCTGAGTAAGTTTTAGATTATTTTCGCATCACAGTGGTGTTTAGACTTCAGATAACCTCTAACTTATCTGTCATTCCCCAAACAGGTAAAAAATTCACAAAATGTGTAAAATCCTCATCCAAGTAAGAGCTGTGCAAGAATTGGCGGCTGATCCGCCCATGCATGTTGTATGCAGATGAACTGATTATGTAATCAACCTGGGGAGTAAAAAAAAATCAAATTATTTCATATAAATTGAAAAAATAACTAACTGTCCAGTGTTTCCCCTTTGCCTGCCCTGGATGCCACTTCTCTAATAGCCCTGTTCCATTCACAAAACCTAAACTCCCAGTGCATAGATGGGTCTGTGCACTGTCCCCCCACTTATCTTGGTGCTTGGTCTTGAGGCTTTTCTTTGTAAACGTATGCATTTAAACCTAACCTGTATGTGTTGGTCGTGAATGAGCAGGGTGTTTTCTCTGACGGTTGCATGCTGCTTGAAGGGCAGAAAGAGGAGAGACGCTGTTAAATTTCTTTTGTTTTTGCAGTGCTGCTTAAAAAGGTGTGCACACGCTTTAACTTTCTGGACTAATGCATAAACATGAGCACAGGAAATCATCGGATTTGCAAACAAAAATGGATTAAAAAAAAGAGACTTTTTAGGCAAATGAGACAAAAATGTAATTGCCTTTGAGTTCATCAGGATGAAAAAAGATCACAAAATTGTCTCTAAAGACTTGGAAGTTTACAAATCCTATAACAGTTTTATGTATGGAATGGTTAATTGTATTACTGTGCCAGTAATGATTACCAGTAATGATTAACCAACAAAGATCCCTTCAGAAACAGCACATCAGCGACTCTGACGTCAGTGAAGGTAGCGGGGTCACTGAAGACCAAAGTGTAGTTTTGTTTGTTTAAATGAGAAGTGTTTAAGGAAGGAAAACACTCAAATTCAGCATAAAACAAAACTCCTTCAGTTAAACATGATGGTCGAAGTCCAAAGTTTAAGCATAGTTTACATTATTTGGAAATGCCATCATTTATAGGACCAAAAAAAAAATAGGACTTATAAGAGAAAGATCAGAAAAAGATGACCTAATGTACTTTTAAAATTAATCTGACTAGAAAGTGTATCATGTCATAAGAATAAGAAAAATTAAAGTGCAAATAAATTTTAAATAGCTAAACACAGAAGTTAGTCTTTGGGAGCTGTTAAAAATAATTAGGTTATTTTACTGAAAACTAAAAAAAAATAGCATTTGGACTTAAATGGATAGTTCAGATCTGTGAAAGTGTTTCTGTGGAACAGTTTTAAACAATTAACAATTAACTCTTTGAACAACCTACATTGGGAGACATAGTCTAATTCTGCATGGACTGTACTTATATAGCACGTTCTATCTTATTAAGATACTCAAAGCGTTATACAACACAGTATGTGTCTTCAATTACCCATTCGTATAACACTCTGCTAGATCTATACAAAGAGTAATCAGTGCTTTATCACATGTAAACACTGACGGGACACATCAGAGACAATGAGAGGTTCAATGTCTTGCCCAGGGACACTTCGGCATGTGACTGCTGGTGGAATTGAACCCCCAACTCTTGCATTAGAGGACAACTGCTCTAACCACTCAGCCACAGCCGCCCCATAATTCTGACAGAACCGATGAGTTAATAACTAACATAGTGTATAAATTCAGTAGAAGTGTAAAGGAACCTAAACAAATTCAAGCCTTATCCACACAGAAACATATTTTTTTCTAAAACAATCTTTTTTATTTGTTGTTTCTAAAATCATCTCTGTAAACATGACGTTGTTAGAAAAGTCGTAATTCACGTGAAAATACAAAATATTCTAAAAACTTTGGTGCTGTCCACACAAGAACAAGCCCAGAAACTCTTTCCAAAGTCTTGAAAGATCACCCCTCATGTTTTTGTGTAGACAGCCAAAACTCAATATTTTGAAAACAATGATGTCATAGCCTCAGATTGTTTCAAGATTTTGTCCACTCTGCAACCCATTTTCAAAAGATACTGTTTTGAGGCTCCTAAATCACCATTTCAGTGGATGCAACAGTGAAACGATACAAAAAATGTGTGTACCTGTATTCAAAAAACCTCCATGTGTTTGGCCCCTCATTGACATGATGAAGCCCCACCAACATGTCAGAGGTAAACCTTCTGGAACCTTTGAGTGGAAGTTGATCCGTGTTTATTGGACTTTATTAACTGCAGTTATTACTTTTAAAACAATTCATAGCACATAATGAAAACAATGATTCCCACCATTTTCTTACTCAAATTAATGTTTTGTAAAAAAATAAATGTTTATTTATTCATGTTAGTCTATCTACTTTTAAGGAAATGAGTGAAAGTCTGATGATAATGATCATGTTTATGCGATAGATTAATAAATAAAAAATAACCTCCTAAATGTGGACAGGGTTTTAAGCAGCACTCGTCAGAACCCTGTGGCTCCAACTAGATTTCAGTTTTGCATTCTTGATAATAAAAACATTTGATCAACTTTAAGTTGGTGCCACAGTTTTCAAACTGTACTTGCATATACAGTACAGTATTTTACTGTAACTTTGGTCAGTTATTAAAATAACATGGAATTATGGGATATCACTTCACAATCATGGCCCCTTTATAAATGATTTATTACGGCTTTATAAATAGGTTATTCATGAGTTTGTAGTCCCTTTACAAAGCATTAACAAGCATTTATAAAACACAGTTCATGCACTGAAGAAGTGTCACTATTTGGCAAGATCCAGTTCTGTACTTTGATTATTTTTTACTAAATAACTTTTTATGGCAAAACAAACATTTGTTAATTAAATTACTGTATGTAGAAAATATTAACAAATACAGCATTTGATTTTAACAAATAGTGAACCGGTAATGTATAAACAGTGTTTTATAACTATTTTATAAACAATAATTAATGCCAACTCATTTATAAAACATTAATAAATCCTTTATAAAGGGGCATTCATTGTGAAGTAGCACCTAACTAGGTACAGTATTAATATCTCTTTTCTCTCTCAAAGAAATTCTAGTTCTTCTGGCACCCAAATTCCAAAGACAGAAGGTAAGTCCATTTTTTCTAAACAGAACCACTTGGCTCCTAACCAATAGTTATAACTGTCTCGTGTGTTCCTTCTCTTTTGCAGTTCCTCCTCCAGCGGTATAGAAAATGTCACAAATGTCTGAAGGAGAACGACGTCATCGCAGGCTCTACATGTGCAAACGTCACATCAGCTGCTTTGTGGAAGCACCTTTTCTGTTATTTTACTGTAGTTCTGATAGCTGGATGATTATTACAATGGGTTTTTCCCAGCACTTCTCAATCCCTAAATCTTTAATGTTAATTAATTAATATTTTGCCAAGATTGTGTTCGTTTAAAATATTCCCATCCGCGTAACGTAATAAACACGCACCTAATGAAACAAATAAAACAAGCTTGGTTTGTTTTACAGGTTGTATTTTACTTCAGTGAAACAATAAAATGAACAGCATGATTACAAACAACATGTGAAATTGTCCAGTTTGAGTTAATATAACGTTCTGTGGATGGATTTCTCTTCCATTTCTCAACTGTCCATGGGCTCTAAAAGAATAGCTTAGCATTACAATAAATAAAATGAAACTTAAAATAACATACTATGGAGATGAGTCAAAAGCAACATTCTGTAATGCCTTGGGTGTTAAAATGGCTTCCTCGTAACAAAAAAGCCGCATTAAGAAATTTCAAGTTGAAGCAAAAGTTAAAAATCCTAAAATTGTAAAGCCTACAAAATTAGGCTACTTTCGCATAAAGCATTCATATATTCATAGGCTTGAGATTAAATTAAAAGATGTATTTAAACAACTTATTTGCAAGAATAATCTCTTTTTGTGCTGAAGACTTTGTGACACAAAGGTGACAGACACTTGGTGTATGATTAAGTACCAGTGTGTAAAAGTAGGAGGAAAATGGAGAATTGAAGCGTAAATCCTTGGCTGTCAGTAAAGTTGTGCTACACAGACAGTTCTGGTGGTTTCCACCCTGCTCATGTCTTGTCTCACTGAGAGTAGACAGGACTGTTCAAAGGCTGCAACATGAAAAACAATCAGATGGAGCAGGGCTATTGTACTTTTACTTATGACTCAGAGGTAAAATGTACTGTGAGTCAGCCCGTTTGTCATCGCACTAATGGCTCCAAAATAAAAAAAGATCATTTTCTGTCCTGAAAATAAAAGCAATTTTACACAGTAAAGTTTCTGTTTTCCCCATAAAGAAAATTGAACCTAACGTCACACGCATACAGTATGTATGATGCATACAGAAGAACTTCCATTCCTGCTTTGAAGACACAAGAAGTCGTAACAAACGCCGATCAAACTCAAAACTCAGTATCATTATGATATCATGTGAGGGGCAGAGACAGACGAGTTTCAGGGACATGGTCCTGGAGCATATTCAAACGATTTCATAGAAATCAACTTTAAACTGGGAGATGAGTCTAATAGGAAAATTATTAGCTCAGTTCTGATATTTAGATGTGAAGTTCTGTGGAGGGGTTGTAAACAACTAATATCTTACCTGTTCTAGATGGCTCTTTAGTTTAATTTTGACTTGAGCTAATGGCTAGTTCGAGTGGGATTGGGAACAGAATGAATTGCTGCTGTTTTAAAACAACTCTGATCTGTAAATTTAAATTTTTCATGTGGCCAGTTTTTTTTTTTTTTTTTTTTTTAATAAGTGGCTACATTGCCGTTCATTTTGTATTTTACAGTTAGCATGAAACAAAGTGGCAATAGGATTAGCTAGCTGTAGCATGTCTGGAATAGAAGAATATTCTGTTGGGATCAGTGTAATGCTAAACTAAATGCAATACAAAAAATTACAATTAAATTTATATTTAAAAAATATATACTTTTTTTGATTGGACGTCTTAATATGGCAGCATTTCATGCTTGTCATGGTCACAGTCAGACTAGCTGTTAGCTTCTATTCTGCTCGTAATCACATATTTCAGTGTAAATAACTGCATAAAATAAAACTGACTTTAAACATTAGTATAAAATGCTTTGACATTTTTAAGATTTAAGTTTAAAGATGACAACAACAAAAAAAAATTGCTGTTAGCTCATCATTCCAGTAAGAATTATTAATTTATCCAAACTAAAGTTGTTAAAAGAGCAGCAGGTAAGACAATACTTGTTCATGCCATCTCCACAGAATCCTAAACATTTTGTCAAAGATAAAATTCTCAAATTAGGTTTTCATGTTCCACAAATCCAAACAAAAGTTTGAATTAAAGCAGAATATTGTTTTGTGAATCATCTTTGGGTCAAAATGACCCGAGGCCTCAGTTTGACCCAAGGACAGCAGGAGGGTTAAGGTCACAGAAGGCTTCGCTTCCCAAAAATAATCAACAGAGTGTTAAAAAAACAAATATAGTACCAGTTTTACAGACACTAAATAGTAAGAAATACTTAAAGTTTGCAGCATAATTTATCAGACGTAAACTAAATCCAAGCTGATCTAGTTTGTTTATGAGCATATTTAGGCCCAAGACTCCCAGAATTTTATAAAAATAAACATATTTCCTCTTCTTAACAGAGGAACCACCTTTAAAACTCATTCCCCACAAATGGGGATTACAAGAGGTCTGAAGTCATTCCTGGTCCTGCAAGGACACGATACGTCGACGTGAAGAAGCGCTTCGTTTCTTCAGCATAAGCTTGAGCTGGACATGAGAAATTAGATGTGTGGTATTTAGACATTTGATTCACGGTGAGACAGCGTCAGGGTGTGAGGTGAAGCGTACCTGCTCTCCCTGGTGGCCGCTCTGCAGCAGGTGAGCCGGCTGGTCGTTCTCCAGGTTGCGGATGCTGGGATCGGCTCCTCTGCTCAGGAGCAACTGCAGGATCTCCTCCTGATACGGGTTGCCATGGAGACCAGCCGCCATGTGCAGCGCTGTGTGCCCATGAGCCTGTCACAAAAAGCATTCATGCAGTGTGACTCGGGCTGTTTAGTGAGTAATTCTTAATGTACGTACTGTACAGTGATACAACTGAGTGTTTTAATCAAATTCATTTACACCTTTTTGTTCTGCGTTCTTATGTTTTAAATGCGTTTTATTAATTCTTCAGTGTTATTAGTGCGTGGGATTTTTTTTTTTTTTTTTTTCAATTAATTTTTCTCCCACTGATGTTATTGTTAAGCACTTTGGTGACAGTTTCTGTTTTAAATGTGCTCTATAAATAAAGTTGACTTGACTAAAAGAGGCGTTTCAGTGCAGGACTCACCTTCATGTTGACAAAGTCTTTCACGTTGTGCAGGGGAATCCGCAGCAGGTAGCGTGCCAGGTCAATGTTCCCTTCCTTCACAGCCAAATGCAGCAGTGTTTTGTTACTTTTGATTTCCTGGAATTTGAAGAATAGGAATAATAATGAAACCACCAATCAAACGATGGCATTTAAACGTTAAAGGAGACTGAAAATGAAAGACGCCGTGACAGAACTTTGATTAAACGAAACTTTCCCACAACACTGAAAGTTCACAGTTCGACATGTTGGTCGTGAGCGGGTACCTGGCTGAGGAGGGACGCTCCTGCACCGAGCAGCAGCTGAACACATGAGAGCTTCTCGTTAGCTTTGGTCTGAAGGTGAACATCTGCCAGTCCCGTGGCCGACAAAGCTTTCATGGTGACACAGTGGGAAACGGCTGCACAGTGAAGTGGAGTCATACCTGAAGAGGAGGAGGAAGGCATGAATCACATTTAAATTAGGAAGGGCAGCAAACGTTTCAAACACCCCTAATGTGTTGTAGTTTGCTTACAAGAAGCCAGAGTTCCCTGTACATTTTTTAAATGGTCTTACATTAGTAATACTTTGGGCTTTTTGAAGCTCCAAATTACTAAACTGTTATTTAAATATGTATTTATTTATTTTTTTCATAGGTTTATTTCAAGAGTTTGAAGCAAGTTTAATGTTTCTTGATTCATCTAGTCTGGTTCTTTGGAAGCAACATAAAAAGAAACGAGGGGTGATTCAAGACTTTTGCACAGTAAGCTATAACAACCTCAGCGTTTATTCATTTAACATCAAATCAAACTACCTTCAAAATTACGGGCCTCCAAGTTGACATTTGGTCGGCCTGAAAGAATGGCCTGCAGGAAAATAAAAAGTAAACACCGGCTTACTAAATTAATCTCTCAGTAATATTTTTAAACATCAAAGGAATTCGGCGTTTCTGCATCTTTACCTGCAGAACCCCTGGGAACCCATAGTGAGCAGCCAAATGGAGGGCGGTTTGTCCTTTAACATCACAGGCGTTGATGTCCGCCCCGAATGACAACAAGTCCTGCACAATCTCTGGCTGGTTTGCCGTCACGGCCACCAACAAAGCTGTCTGTGTAAACATATTTATTATACATATTATATTTATGCACTTATGATTGTGGAACAGCAACAAACATGAAACGTTCAAATGAGAAGTAATGATTCAAACCTTTCCCTTGTGTTCTTTGGCATCGAGTTTCCCGAGATCCCTCAGCTTTTCTGCAGCAACAAAGGCACACTCCCGGAGCCCTTTAGCTGTGTAGATGTGCAGGATCCTGACAAAGGAGCAAAAACGAAGGACGCATTCCTTTAAAATTAGTCTGAATCATGAAAATGTTCAACTGCTGAACCTGTTTTTTTCCATTCCCTAACGGAGCATTTTGCTCTCAAACTGCAGGTTTACTCGTGGTTCCTAGAGTTTCCAAAAGCTTTCAGGCTCCTCTCTTGTGGAACCAACTTCCTGTTTCTGTCCATCAGGTTGTCACATTGTCTACTTTTAAGATTAGGCTCAAGTCTTTCCTTTTGGATAAATCCTATAGTTAGGGGCAGCTTGGGTTTCCTGAGCTCTCCCTTAGTTATGCTGCTGTAGGCTTGGACAGCTGGAGGACAAGGTGACCACATTTCCTCACTCTGCTGCTGTCTTTACTTGCTCTACCTGTTTGTATTACTAATTATTTCTATCTTAACATTTGTTTTTATGTCTTCCTATAGAAAGTACACATGGACCTGTCATTATGCTTGTTTGTTTGTTTGTTTGTTTGTCCTTCGTGTCCTCTCAAACTTCATCCGGTCGAAGCAGATGGCCAGTCGTCCTGAGTCTGGTTCTGCTGGAGGTTTCTTCCTAAAAAGGAGTTTTTCCTTTCCACTGTTGCCTTTGTGCTTGCTCACGATGGGAGACAGTGATGAAGTGGCGATTCAACACAATCTGCTGACTTCCTCAGACAGATAACGTTTATTAATTAATTTTATAACATCTGTGAATGTTTCTGTTCAGTGTCCTGAGACGACTTCTGTTGTGACTTGGAGCTTTATACACAAACTCAATCAAATTTAATCGAATTATATTTTACTTTCTAATCGCCGAACACGAGCTGCTGACTCACTGATGAGATTTTTTTGAATCGTTCTAAATTTATCAAACTGCATGTGGTTCTCACTTTTACGTCACGACTGAAAACGAAACTCTACAGTAGTAAATAAATTGTGTACTTTTACACGCAGACAAACAATTCACTCATTTCAAAAGTGTGTGTGTGTGTGTGCTCTCTGTATTACTCACGATGTTTACCGACAGTAAATTCTAGGATTTTTAAAAACCCTTAATAAATTCTCCACCAGGTTCAATATTCACATTTTGGGGTCTACTCAGGCTGAAAAGCACATTTTTATTTTTTAACCTGTAACTTTTGTTACCTCATCTCTCGATAAAGCTTTTGCTTTGCAGAAGCTCAGGCTGATTGGAAACAGTAGCTTTACATTATTTTTTACAGCAAAAATTCATACTGTCCAAAATGTGGTTCGAAAGAACAGTTATAAATAAGTAACATCTTACCTGCTGTAGATAGCTCTTGGAACAACCTCAGCTGAGAGAAATAAGAGATTAACTCAGAACAAATTGATGAGCTCATGGCTAGTCCAGGTGAGGCCAATACCAAAGTGAGTTTCTGCTGTCCTAAAACTGCTCGAGTCTAAAAACGTTCATAGCAATTTGTGTGAATGCCGTTTAATAAAATTTTAAATAGCTGTCATTTTGCATGGCATGGTGATTTCCATGGCTGTTTCCAAGCACAAACAGCTACAGCAGCAGCTAGCTGTAGCACTTCTGGTGTAGCACGGGAAACGTCCTGAAGGAATCTCATAATTATTCTCCTGAATTCTGTAATACAAAATGTATGGCTTTCTAAAAATAAAATAAATGTACAGGTAGTCCCCGAGTTACGAACGGGTTCCGGACCTAAGGACCGTTCATAGCTCGATTCTGTCGTAGGTCGGAGCCGAACGCACGTGGCGTCGCAAGTCCGCATTTTCGGCCGTAAATCGAAACCGAAACTAAACGGCGATCGGTAACGTCTTTTTAAACCCGTTTTTTGCAATGTAAAACAACAACTGCGCACTTAGAACGCCGTTTTAATGTGTTTCCAAGCAGTTAGCTAACAAAATACCTCAAAAAAAAAAAAAAAAAAAACCAAAAAAAAAATAAATGCCGCATAAAAAAGGCAACGTAAGGTGCGATGACGTCACTGGGGGCAGAGCGGTAAGTACGGAATGCCATAAGTCGATGGCGTCGTAAGTCGGTGACCACCTGTATTTACATGAGTCATAATAACATTTTCTAAATTTGTGTTGTTTAAAGGTATAAGTGATCTTTTTTTCTTGGCCTCACTTGGACTAGCTTTAAGCTCATGAGTCCAATTTCATAATTTGATTTCTTCAAAATGAGGTTGTTCAAAGAGTTATCTACAACAGGTAAGATAGTAACTGTAGATGTTGAACTTTTTCAATGTCGTTAAGTTGAGAAAAACACACATAAGGTGTTTGAAGCAGCTCGTGCACAGCCAGAAACTATCACGCCTGTTGGTGTGGATTTGGCACTACAGAACTCATGCAAAATTCCAAAACATCTATGATAAGATCTCCATTTTAAAAACAAATAAACAAATAAAAGTTTCCATATTAACCAGTAACAGTTAAATGAGCATGAACTCTCTTGGGCACTCACGTGTCTCCGTCTTCGTCCTGACAGATGGCTCTGTTGTAGTCAATCCCGCTGAGCAGCATGCGGGCCTCTTCTAGCTTGGCAGTGTCCATCGACGGATCGAAGATGAGCTGGGTGGACTGACTGGGACCCAGGAGTGGCCAAGATGAAGCCATACTGGGGTCCGCAAGAGTCACTGAGCAGTCCTGCACAAAATAGTCCAATCATAGCCATTTTAATGAACTGAGAACCCAATAAGGCGTGTTGTGGTTTGCATTTAAAGCATTCGTCTCACATAGGTCTGAGGCACCGCATCATAAACTGCCAGCTGCTGCTGTGCGTTGTACTCAGGCGTTACTGGGATGTTGTATGCTGCAGCATAGCTTGGTCCTTCAGGGCTGGCGTAGTAACTTTCAGAGGCTGACGGCCAATGCTCAAAGCTCACCGCCATGTCTGAGTAGCTTACTGCTGCACCAAGAACAGACAGAAATGTTGACATTACTTTACTGAAAAGTAATGTTACTAATACTGTACCACCAAAACCATTAAAACAACGGCTCACTATTTTTGCTTCCCTTTGAGATCCACGTCTTACCTGAGCAGGAAAACGGTTTTGATGCGGAGAGATCCTGACAAAGGGAACAGTACAGAATCAGATCAGATGATGAAGAGACGTTTTTATCACAAGACTGGTTGAGACGTTGAGTCCCTCGGGGAGATGTCTTACTGTGATGGTAGACGGAGGACTTGTGCTGGCAGAGGAGCAGGGGGGAGGCACAGCTGACGTCTCGCGTCTTCTCTTCTGCTCCAAGAGCTTCTTCACTGTGGGCAGGGTGCAACACGGCTTCTCTTTAGGTGCTGAGAAGAAGAAAAAAAAAAAAAACACAGCAGAGGGAATGATTATTAAATTGTCTTGTGAAGTTGAAACCTTTAACAAAAGTTGCTTTTCCAACAGCTTTTTAATTAAAAATCAACCGTCTAATTTATAGTAAAATGGTAAAGTTGAAGCCAATTAACCTCTTTTATTATAAATAAATAAATAAACAAATAAATAAATAAATATGTATTTGTGTGTATATGTGTGTGTGTGTGTATTTATGTGGTGGCACAGAGGTTAGAGAAGGTAGGCCTGTGATTGGAAGATCGCTGGTTCAACTTCCTGTACCGACAACATCAAAAATGTGGGATAGGTGAATCACCCACACCTGCCCCCACCCTCATTTGCCCCACTGTGGGCCCTTAAGCAAGGCCCTTAATCCCCACCATCTTTTTTTTTTTTTTTTTGCTCATTGTTCTGTCCCTGTTATTCAGTTGCAACATGTTCCTGCACACATTACCCGTTTCAACCCCTCACCCCCACTTTAATATTGTGTTGGTACTCAAACCTATATTTTGAACCTTTTGTTTTATCTTTGTGATTAATGCCTTGCTCATTTGCTGAGTTTCACTATCTTGTTCAATTTAAACACGTCTAATTCAACTTAACTGTCAGACAGTTGGCGTCACATCATCTTTAAATTCTGTGATAAAATGCAGGGTTTATAATAAAAGCAAGCTTTAACATTTGTAGAAAAATGTTTCAGTTGTTGGTCTCTATGTGGCCCTGTGATGGACTTGCGACCCGTACAGGGTGCACCCCGCCCCTCGCACAGTGATTGCTGGACATGAGCACCAGCGACCCCCATGACCTAAAAATGGAAGAAGCGGGTAAAAGATAATGGATGGATGTTAAATTAATATTGAACCACCATGTGTGTGAGGTCAGAGTTGTTTCCCTCTCAGAGAGGAGCCTGCAAGAACCTGACGCCTCTGAGTCTGAGAGGCCGAGGTCATCGTGCTGATAAGCGTGTATAAAAAAACACTTCTTGTACAGATTCTCATGACGGGGCTTTAAGCATGTAACTTTGAACATATGTATAAGCCTGTTTCATGACTGTCTGCCCTTGTAAGTAAACTGTGTTAAAATATCTTCTGTCATTGTGTGTGAGAGCTCCATTTAATAAGTAGATAATGCAAGGACAGTTTTATATCCAGCACAAACTACGTTTAAATAAAAGGTCTATCCACCCACTGACTGCCTGTATGTTTTTTTGTGCACATATGTAAATTCATGTGACCTCTTTTGAATTGTAGACATCTGCAATTTGAAAACCGTTCTCAAAACTGGACATCAGAACCTCTGATGACATTTTCAGATTGTTTGTTCACTTCCATTTGTGCATCAGACACTTACTGGAGCAATCAAATTTAAATGAATTGGAAATCTATTTAGATGCTTTTCCAGCACATGAAGGTCAAAAACTTCTTTTTTTTTTTTTTTTTTTTTTTTTAGAACCCAAAAAACCCACAAAGATTGATATTTAGAGCCTAAAACGAGAAGAAAAGCAGATGTGAAGGTTTTAAACAAACACTACCAATAAGTCACCAAATATATGGAGGATTTAACTGTAAGAAATGGAGCTGAACCCACATTTACACTTTTTATTTCACTTTATTTAAATAGCAAAAATGACTGCCATATTTTAGAGGGGCTATACCCCCATACATCTGCTTTCTTTTTACTATTAATATTAATAATAAGTCATTAAATATTTGTACTTATTAGATAACAGGACTGTTCGGTCATGAGACAGAGATAACTGGTCATGTTTGGTCAATAAACTGTTAATTACTTTTACTTTACATCTTTAAAACATGATAGCATTTTTAAGTCAAAATTTTAACTGTTAAATATTTAAAAAAAGAAAAAGTGTTTGTTTTGCTTCTGGAAAGCAGTAGACACATTATATTTAATCATTTTTACCAACAACAATGATTAAAACACATTTTTAAATGACATATTTTTCTGTAGCTCAGCTGATGGATGAATGTGACCAGCTCAGCAAAAAAACAAAAACTTTTAGGAAGCCACTCGTTTTTGTATTTTTAACACATTAAAAAAAAATTAAAAAAAATGTTTAGATGAGGTTTTAAATTTCCTGAATAAAATCAGCTTTTACTCTCATTAGTTTAGCAGTAGTAGTAAATCCAATTTTAGATATCTCTAAGGCAAAAGAGCAGGAGTATTAAAATAAATGTTACATGCAATTCACCATAAATTAAAAAAAATGCAAATTTTACCACTTTCATATTAAACCAATTCTCCACTGTGGAATCTTCTCACCTTTGCACCCCAAACCATTAATGTTGCGTTTTGTTTTTCCCCTTTCTGATAAAACTAAAGTATAATTTCCACCAAACAGGTAAAGGAAAGGTGTAAAATAGGAGTGGGGGGGAAAAAAGTTACAAAATTAAAATTCTGATTTTTCCAGCAGTCTTTATGAAAGACCACACAGGTTTGTTTCCTCAAAAAGCTTCGCCCCACACGTCAAAGATAAAACATTGCGCCGATTTCCACCCGCTCCGTGGAACTAGAGTACAAAGGCTGCAGCAAAACCTCCTCCATTAGGAACAAACTCAGTGTGGCCGTGCAAACCAGAGAGCTTCATCAGAAAACCTTCAGCATGGGATTGCCACAGCTCATTTTCTGTGACATCTTCCTGCCCCGCTCCGTTACGCTACAGAACAGCTAACCACATCTTCCTGCCTTTGGTGTGTCAGAGGTGCGTCACTTAGAGACATGTTGCCCTGACTTCTCTGCTGCACCTACACATCTGGGAGTCTTTTCTCACCCCCTGCTGTCGCCCGCCGCTGATGTTTTGGTCACTGTCTGTGTATATTTGTTTGTTAGCAAAATAAAAGTCTTACAAACCGTCAGAAAACTTTTGATGAAATTTGCAGAAAGTAATCACTAGATGTGCAGATAATAATGTATTGCAGTGGGTCCCAACACTGGTTCTTGAGGAACGCCATCCTGCATGTTTTGGTTGTTTCTCTGCTCCATCACACCTGAAGTTCAGCAGAAGCCTGTTAATCACATTCATTCAAATCAGGTGTGTTGGAAAAGAGGAACAACTAAAACATGCAGGATGGTGTTCCTCAGGGACCAGATTTGAGACTTATAGACTTATAGAGTCAAGCTGGTTCAAAATGACTCCCACAACTGATGTTAAAAACAAAAAACTCACAAATGTCTAATTCATTTAATCTAATGGACACTGAGCTCAAATTTAGTGCGGCGCTAGCCCAAATTATTTCACAAAATTTATTCTGAGTGCTAATCCATTCTACAAGATCTTTCAGATTTTGACTGGTTGGAGACAACTTTGACTGTCAACCCAGTTCAAGATGGCCGCACCGCCAACTGACCTTGAAAGCACAAAAGTCGCTAAACTTCAGTCAGTTTTACATACACTGCATTAAAATATGGGTTAAATGTGGCTGAGAATCGTACACAACTCAGACTTTAGGCACTTCTTTTTTCCAAGGATCGACACGAATTTTTAGCATTAGCATTGGAGTCAACCTTGTATGTCTGTCAGCAAAATATCTCATGAACCATTGAACAGACTTCAATGAAATTTCTTCACTGGATGAACATCTAGAACTAAATTATTTCTGGAGGAACTCTAACTCAAGATGGCAGCCGCAGCTAATCGACATTAGCCAACACACAAATGGCTATAACTCAGTCACACACAGAGATATTAACACAGCTTGACATGGTAGTAGCTGAGAGTCATTCACAGCAAATAATCTGATTGTGGCATCTTGCATTATTGCGTGACATTGTGCATAACAGTATTTTTAAGATTTGACCAAATCAACTGCGACTGTAATTTCTCATCATAAGGCGATGGAAGTCTAAAACTCTGGCATGAACGGCAGCCGGTGAAATGTACTTCATCAAGAAAGGCCAGGCCTTTAATTAAATCTTGCCAGCAGAGAGCATGTTCCCTGTTCTGCCATGTTGTCAGTTCAGTCATTTCCTTTCCAAAACAAAATATTTCACTTCCACTTGCAAAGAAGTGAACAACAGGCCTTTGTTGTTCTCCGTGCGTGCCCTTTAACACATGATAAAGGTCACTTGATTCACTGCATTACTCAGTACTTTTCAATCCCGCAAAGTTTCATTTTCGGGCTCAGAAGGTGTTACTACGGCTTACTCAATCCTGACTCATTTGGTCTTTACGACAAGACGTGACCTTCGGCCTTTGTCGCCAATGGTATCAGACCGCAGCTCCTGCGTTTCAGATGCTTTACCAAGAAACGCTGCTCAGTGCTTCATCACATAGTGACCTGACAAAAACGGCACAAGAAACAGGAAGCGAGGCATTTAATGGATCGTCTGAGAGAAAGTGAGAGAGGGGGAGACAACCAAACTCTGAATTTGCATTAAATTGCATAATAGTCTAGAACTAGTCTGTGCTAAATTCAAATGAAACCAGTGGAAATCCCTGGACACTGAGTCACGTGCGTGGGAGGCTGGGGATTCCAACGACCTTTGTCGTTTGGCTCGCAAAACAGAAAGAAGCAGTTTCCTCATTTTGTGGTTTAACAGATGCAGGAACAGGGCACCCAGAACATGCGTGCGTGCACACGTGTGGGTGGGTAGACAAGAGGATGACCAGAGAAGCTTGTATAGGAAAGTGTCACGTCACACACAGTTTTCTTGTCTGGCCTTAATGAAAAGAGGAAATGAAAACATGCGAGTGAGGGTGGGGATGTGTCAGGGTTTCCCCATAATAATAAAGTCCTGACGCTCGGATGCACCCAAACTGTGATGTCATCAGCATATCGACGGTTAAACTGGACCACAGGTGTTTACCTTAAACTGAATGGTATAAAAACACAACAAGGTACACAAGCAGTAACGTATGAGCTGATGACATAAATGTAGACTGTAGATGTAAAGTTACATTTGGCACAATAACTAATTAAAGCTGTAAATTCAGCAGAGAAGAAATAACATAAAGACAAAATTTCAAGTGTTTGTCATTTGAGTTATGTAGAAATATGTGTAAATGACCTGTCAGTTTTGTTGCCATGATGACACAGTATGTAGAAAGGCAGGCATACTCACATTTATCAAAGTGCATGTCAGAAGCGGTTGATCTCTGAGGTCTTCCTTTGGGTCGTCTGCTCGGTTCCGTTCAGAACGGGATTCTCAGAGCCGGAGGAACTGGTGCCGTTCAGGCAGGCTGAGGTTCTCGAGTTTGTACTGGCTGGTAATCCACTGCAGCTGCTGCTTGTAGACAGCCTCCAGCAGCAGACCCCGCCCACTTCCAGCTGCAGACCCCACCCACTTCACTCCAGCTGAGGGAAACCCCAGCTCCGCCCCCACCGGGTCAGTGAAGCGAGTGAAGCAGAGGAGGAACTAGCAGCAATGATGAGCTTGAAAGTGCTTTATGATCAGGGACCGTGAAAGAAAAAGAACATGAACCATTTATACTGTATTTACTGTATGTACAAATATAGAAACAAAATGGAAATCTGTGCTTAATTATGTAGTTAGAAGGTTTTTTAAATCAGTACAATTAAGGAATGTTTATGCAAGTAGCTACAGTGTTCCTAGTATTTATGCTTTAAGTGGTATTTTAACATCAAGTTTAAGAAAATTTCACAAACTTAAATTGACTGATAAGGCCACTGGTTCCGTATTGGGTTGGGCTCTCACTGGGGATCACAAAACACCAAGTCCTGAGGGGATCTCCATAAATAAATACATTTAAAAAATTATTCCTGCTAGCATTCTTCTACTAAAAGAGTTCCAAAAGGTAAAATAGTCATAAATGTATACATATACGTATACAGTACATATATACAGTACATATATACGTATACTATATATATATATATAGTATATGTATACTGTATATATATATATATATATACTGTATATATATACAGTATATACAGTATATATATATATATACTGTATATATATATATACAGTATATACTGTATGCATATACACAGTGATATACACACATACATATACACAGTGTACACACATATATATACTGTATATATATACTGTATATATATATATATATATACACACACACACACATATATATATATATATATGTGTGTGTGTGTATGTATACATATACGTATACAAATATATATGTGTGTATGCCAATCTCATTTATGAAAGAGACCTGTAACACAGACAAAAATCAGTTACATGAAAAATTACAATAATAAGAAATGGAACCATTTTGTCGATGGTTAAAATGTGACAGAAATTAAACCTAAAAAAGAACAGATATGAAATGATTATTTCTCCACTTTCTTTAAAATATGTTTAAAATGTCTCAGAGTATCAAATTGGATCATTTCACATCTTATGTGTAATGGAGCAAAATAGGAGAAGGCTTTTTTTCCAAAGTCTGTGCGAATTGAGGGGACACTGAAATAATTAAAATCCTGGGAAAGTAGGTTGTGACTGAATGCTTTTTGTGGCATCATAGCAAATAGACAAGGAGGCAGCAGGCTGTGGGTGGATTTGTAAATGAAAGTGTACCAGTGTAGTCTGCAAATAGATAATGATGATCAGTTTATCATTGTGTTTAGAGAAAAGCACTGTGTGAGAAGTTTACATTTTGAATCACAAAGCTTCATGATGAGCAACATCCAGGGGCGTTCAAATAAATACTATCTCCATAGTCCAGCAGTGGAAGGAACGTTGCAGACACAAGATGTTTACCAGTCATAAAGATGAAGCATGAAATACAGTAAATAATTTTTCCCTCCAAGTCTAATTTTTATGTTTTTCTAAATGTGGTCTATCTGATTCTTGAAGGAGAGCCCTTTATCAATGACAATACAGAATATGTTTCTACAAACTGACTATGCCGCTTAGAGATTTAATAGACTGTGTGGTTTGTGGCAATTTTTATTGGTTTGCAAACAGCATGGTCTTCGTTTTGTTAGCATTAAGAATGAGTTTGAGTAGAAGTGCATCTGTTTAGATGGAATCAAATGCAGACTGCAGGTGCTCAAGATCCTCTCACCACCTGTGCCTGTGCTCACTTACAATGGTTGCATTTAGTCGCTAGGGTTTGGATTAGAGCTGGGGTGGAGGGGAAACTGGCATCATGCCAGTCTTTGCTCCTTCTTTTTTCCTTTTTAATGGCACTGCACAACAACACACATCAACAGCATTAAGAAATACTTTCAGTAGAAGTGCATCTGTTTAAGATTGAATCAAATGCAGACTGCAGGTGCTCAAGATCCAATATACAGACGTAGCATGACAAAAGTGTAGTCAGCACAAAAATACATTCTGGCATATCAGAAATGTTTTGACCAACATCATTAGCATACATTGAAAATAGTATAGGATGCAGAATAGAGCCTTGTGGGACACCTTTCATGATTTGCAAACAATCCGATGACACACCATTGTGTTGTACACATTGTTGACAATCTGATAGTTTGAAAAATTTCTGGTTATTTATATATATGTGTGTGTGGAAGGAGGTGTTATAAAAACATCCATGTAAAGTAAAATATGACTGAAGCTTGATTTTTGGTTGCATGTTGGAATTTGGCATGTGTCATATGAAAAATGTTCCTTGAACTGTTGAAGTTGCTCCTCCATGAGGCTGTTATGATCTTTTCAAATTGTTTCTCTCCCCTTTCCACCGCTACAAACAACCAAAAGTAAGATTTCAAACAACATTCTCCAACAAACAAGTTATTTCTAATCTAACCATACTCACAACAATCTTACCTTCCAGCAAAGATCTCTGTGTACAATTGTAAATAAACTCACTGAACCTTTTTTTTAATGATTGCCTTCATCAGTCTGCTTACTCGGGTTCTTAAAAATCAAAATCATATTAATAGTAACTCCCTTCTTTGTGGTTTCCCTGCAAAATCCCCCATAAACTTCAAATGAACCTAGACTCTCCCTCTTACATCATCTCTAGAACCCCTTCCACCATCATTTAACCCTTGTCCTGCAGCATCTTCACAGGCTCCCAGTTAAAAATTACGTTCTGTACAAAATCTTGTTTCTAACCTTTAAAGCCTTTAAGAACCTCACCCTTCAGTATCTCACAGAACTCCTCCATATTATCACGACCCCCAAAGTAAGCAGACTGAGAAGGAACGACAGTCAAGATGCAAAAGGTAAGAGAACTTTATTTACAGGTACATTACCAGGTACAGGTAGTCCCCGACTTACGAACGGGTTCCGGACCTAAGAACGGTTCGTAACTCGATTCTGCCGTAACTCGGAG
>JARVGV010001153.1:20538346-20554754 GCA_031762435.1 Hypsolebias longignatus | reverse complement strand
GATTATTGATCGTACATCGTACAGAGGGCAAAATTGTCGTACAAATACGATAATTATCGTACACCTGGCAACACTGCTGCGAAGAGTAAAATGCAACAAGAGGAGTAGCTGCCTTATAAATCAGAACCATCAGGTTGGTGCAGGTGATGGTCCAACATGGCTGCCATGAAGAAACTTCTGGTTTCAGCGGCTGTTGTTGCTCTGGCGGCGTTTATAGGACGTGGGTTTGTCAGATTCAAGTAAGTACTTGTGCTTTTTTGTTTGTTTGTTTGTTTTCAAGTGTGTGACATGTTGAGGGTCACAGATCCGACGATAAAAGTAGTTCATTGCCGTTTTTTATACCGGTTTCCTTCAATGCAGTTCAGACTAACAACGCTGCTGTCATCTCTGCAGAAATATGTCCCTCTCCTCCAGAGAAATGCCTGTGAAACACCTCAACTGTCGCTATTTAAAGAATATAGGTATGCTTTTTTATATTAAAAGTGTCTGTAGTTTTGGATTTATAGTGACCCATTCTAGCTCAACACTAATGTCAGCAGCTAAAAAGTCTGAAGTCCAAATAATCAAGTGTGCTAAGGGTGAATGCAACAGACTGATAAAGATTAGGTTTGACTCTTGCACCTTTCTTCAGACTATGGAGCTGAGGATATCACCATACTTGAAGATGGACTGGCCTTCATAAGCACAGTATGTTTGTATTATCAGAGAGCTGCAAATTCACTTTTATATCCTCAGTCACATCATGGGCACTATTGTTTGTTTTAGGATGCATCTTTTTAAGGAGCTCATTGAAAGTTGTTTTTTTTAAATTTTTTCAGGGGTTGAAATATCCTGGACTCCCATCGTTCTCTGATGAACCTGGGAAGATGTACATTTTGGATCTGCTGCATCCAAATCCGACCCCAGTGTTGTTGCAGATCGAAGGAGAACTGGACCTCCGCTCATTTAATCCCCATGGCATCAGCGTACACAAGGATGAAGCAGGTCAGGGTACAAATTAATCATCTTTCAATGCAAGAAACCGTTACGCTGAGCTTTATATTCATTTTAGCTGCCTGCAAAAACAAAATCATGAGATGTCAGAGTCAGTTATGAACACATTGAATTTCAGCTCAGTTTTTGTACATTTTGAGTTTTTTGCCATTTTATGTTTGCTAATATTAGTTGTGGTGGCCATCTTGAATCAGGTTTGCTCCTGTGGTACAGGTTTCTTGTATTTCTTGTAAATTTGATGATTATGGCTTACAGGTCCAGGCAAAAAAATCCAACAAACTTCAGTCAGTTCATGTGGACTTTTTTTTTTTTGTTGTTGTTTGTTTGTTGTTGTTGTTGTTGTTGTTGATGTTTTGTCCTTCATCAGAAGGACTTCAGTGTCAGAAAATTAAAATACTGAATTGTAAAGAGGTTCAGTATTGGAAACTCCTGGTGTCACATCCTAATCAGCTAATTACAGTGGAGCTTGAACATTTGTGGACCCTTTAGAATTTTCTATATTTCTGCATAAATACAGTATGACCTAAAACATCGTCAGATTTTCACACAAGTCCTAAAAGTAGATAAAGAGAACCCAGTTAAACAAATGAGAAAAAAAATAGTATAATTGGTCATTTATTTATTATTGAGGAAAATGATCCAATATTACATGTTTGTGAGTGGTCAAAGTATGTGAACCTCTAGGATTAGCAGTTAATTTGAAGGTGAAATTAGGGCCAGGTGTTTTCAATCAATGCGATGATGATCAGGTGTGAGTGAGCACCCCTGTTTGGATCTATCAAAGTCTGCTCTTCACAACAAGTTTGTGGAAGTGGATCATGGCAGGAATGAAGGAGATTTCTTAGGACCTCCGGAAAAAGAGTTGTTGATGCTCTCCAAAAAGAACATTGCTGCTCGTCTGCAGTTTGCTAAAGAGGACTTGGACGAGCCAGAAGGCTGCTGGAAGAAAGACCAAAATAAAACCTTTTTTTTTTTTTTTTTTTGTGCATGTGTGGATTTTCTCCAGGTTCTCCGGTTTCCTCCCACAGACCAAAAACTTGTATATTAGGCTAAGTGGTCAGTCTAAATTGTTCCTAGGTGTGAGTGAGAGAGTGAATGGTTGTTTGTCTCGTTTGTCTCTATGTGTCCCTGTGATGGACTTGCGACCTGTCCAGGGTGTCCCCCGCCCCTCGCACAGTGATTGCTGGACATGGGCGAGATCCAAAATGTAAGAAACTGGTAAAAGATAATGGATGGATGGAACTAGATCTTGTGACATTGCAGACGCTTGTCGAAACAATGCCACAGTGAATGCATGCCGTAATCAAAGCTAAAGGCAGTCCAACGAAATATCAGTGTGACCTTTTTTTTGTTGTTGTTTTGGGTGGCAACATTTTTTTTTTTTTTGGCCAGGCAGTGCATGAACCAAGCTGAACATGAACTGCTCTGGCTGCGGAGGAGCGCTGTAGATCCTGTGGCTCCAGCCGCAAGCTCTCCAGCGCTCCCCCCACCTGCACCTTGCCATTTCCCAGGACTGCGGGCCACATGCCTCGCTGCACCCTTCCTCCCTGCTCCGGCAGTGGAGGAACAGGGAACGGCTGGAGACAGGGACGGACTGTTCTCAGTGTGACACAACAGTGTCACGCCGCCCAGACGAAATAAAGCTGTTTTGACCATTGAAGTGCATTTATTAAGGAAAAGTTAAACTGAGACGCACCTTTGCTGTAATGTCAAACAAACAATTGTTTTTAGGTGTTAATCTTGTTAAATTTTGAAGAACTGCAACAGCGAGTCCTTCTGTGCGGTGGCCAAACGATTATTATTATTATTATTTTTTTTTAATTAATTTATTTTTTGGCCCACATTTCCCGGGGGGTTAGCCATGACGTATAATAAATGTGACTTGTATGCCGAAGTGACTTGCATGTTTTTTTGTTTTTTTTTTTCCTCTTCATGAGGCATTTTTTTTTACTGATGCAACGTTTACTCCGGAGCAACTTATACTGCGGAAAATACGGTATTCCTTTTAAGAAGTGCTACTTTCATTTTCTGATGTCGTCATAAAATTATAAGTTAAAGACTTTTTGCTAATATTTAAGGTTATGGGTTATAAATCTTTAGCATTTGCTTTTATTATGACATATTTTAATGTAGCTTCATGGTTGTGTTTCTCAGATTTGGTAATGCTTTTCTTTATTTGAGCTTCGGTTGCTGAAGCGAAGAGATATATTCCCCAGCACATAAGAAGAAGTTCACAGGAATGAAGTGCAAAGTCTAGTGTTACTTTTTTTATTTTATTTTTAGCTGCATCTCTCGTCCCTCCTCCCCAACCCCCATACACTGCTTTAGATTGCACTTTGTTCTTAAACACAGCCCTGCTACTAGTTTTCCTTTACGAATATTAGATTTATCACACAGATTTAATGTTTATCTCCTTTTTAATGTGGAGGCATGTAATACTGAGATAAGCTCAATAGTTTGGTAACAGTGTATTAAAGATATGTTCACCCATTTTGAAGTGGAAGTTTTTTTTTTTTTTTTTTAAATAAAAACATCTTACCTGCTGTAGGTAGTACTTTGAGCAAGTTGAGATTGGAGAGATACCTGTAGTTTTAAGTCCTGCAGGAGTGATGAGCTAAATGCTAATATGAACACAGCTAACTCCAAAGTGGCTTACTTCCATCTTGAACAACTCCTAACTCATATATTTAATCGCTTTTCATCATGCATCTCTTTTTCTAAACCTTCACATTGGTGTCAACTTGGTGATGCACATTATTTACATATACCATATATCTTTGGTTGAGCAGCAGCTATCTGTAGCACTTGTGGTGCAACCTATGCCAATCCCATCAAGGATATCATAATATTTCTGTTTCGATAACCACATAATCCCACACTGGTGGCAGTGTAAATCCATTAAAAAAAATAAAAATTTTAGCAAAAACCAAACATTTGACTTGTTTTAAAATGTCAATCAGCTTTAGAAGTGGGATTTCTTAGCTACCCATCATTAAATCATCAATTTGATCCATGTAGATCATTTCCAGAAGCATTTTTGCCCATTTTCTACTTGTCCTTACACTACTGTCCATTTGTGGTTATTCTAGCAGCAATATAAAATTCCTGCAGTAAAATACATGCTGCACTGGCTAGCTGCTGCTGATATAGAAAAAATGGTGTAATGAAAAATTGACAGCAATGTAAACGTTTATAAAATGGTGTTGACAGAAACTTCTATTAAGTGATTACCGATAGTTGTTTTAAAACGGCAGCAATCCACTTTTAATCAGCTGTTTTCAGACTAACCATTAGCTCATCAGTCGTGTTAGACTTGAGCTTTATTTCTAACTGATGCCATTCAAAGTGTTAATTTTGACCCTTGACTCAAAACCCAGTTTCAGATTGATTGAACTATCCCTTTAAAACCAGAATATGTACTCTACGTCAAAGCAATAGACCCATCCATCCATCAGCTTTACTTGATTCTTCCTTCTTGGGACGTGGGAGTCACTGCTGCCCATATCCAGCAGTCACTGTGTGAGAGGCGGAGGACACCCTGAACATGTCTCAGTCCATCACAGGGACACATAGAGACAAACAACCATTCACTCTCTCACTCACACCTAGAGACAGTTTAGTTACCAATCAGCCTAACGTGCATGTTTTTGGTGTATGGGAGGAAACCGGAGTACCCGGAGTAAACTCACGCATGCACAGAGAGAACATGCAAACTCCACCCAGAAAAGCCCCCAGGTCGGGATTTGAATTGTAGCGACCTGCTCACTGGGAGGAGGCAGTTGTTCCAACTGCGCCACCGTGCTGCCCAAAATAATAAAATTTAAAAAACATATTTTCAAAGTTTCATTGCACTAGAAGAATGAACCGTTTCTTTGCAGATGATTCTGTGTATCTGTTTGTTGTCAATCACCCTCATCACAAAAGCCAGGTGGAAATCTTTCGTTTTGTTGAGGAGGACACACTCGTGCATCTAAAAACTATAAAACACCCCCTACTGTACAGGTATATACTTTATATTGAAGCTTTTAGTTTATTATTAGCGACTTGTTTTAAAAGCCTGTCTCTTTGTTTTCCTTCTCAGTGTGAATGACATTGTTGCAGTTGGAGCGGAGCATTTCTACGCCACAAACGATCACTATTTTCAAAATACTGCTCTCCACTTCCTGACTCTGTTCCTGGGTCTGCCCTGGTGTGACGTGGTGTACTACAGTCCAGAGGAAGTGAGGGTGGCAGCTGATGGGATTATGTCCGCAAACGGGATAAACATATCTCCTGACAAACGGTTATTGTTATCAGTTTATTACAGCAGCTGTACTGATCATGTTGTTTTCAGAGGGAATAATGTATTGATTTTAAAAAAAGAGCCTAAAAAATTACAAATTTTTTGTTGTTTTGTTACAGGTATATTTACGTTTCGGATATCATGGACCATGAAATCGACGTTTTTGAGCGACAACATGGGGAACAGTTGGTGTATGCTAAGGTGATGCACTTTTTTTTTTTTTTTTAATCTTGACAAAACAAATGCACAAACAGTTTAAACGTTTGTGAATTTTTTTCAGTCAACCTTTTATACAGGTTAGTGTCATCATGATGATTCATTTACAAGCGAGACCTGTTTTAGACAGACAACATATAGACAACAATAACAGGAAAAATGCCATTAGAAGTAGTGTTCTAAAACAATAAAACAAGGTAAATTACTAAAAACAAGAACATATTTGCTTTGATGTTTCTATTGACCTTATCAAATGTTTAAAATCCACTAAAGAAATCAAGATGGACAACGCCAGATCTTATTGCAACATGTTCCAGGAGCAGAGTAGGAAAAGGCCTTTTGCCTAGTTTAGTCCGCACCGAGGGAATGCTGCAGGTACTGGTGATCTGAGAGCGCACGCTGTAACTGCACTGACAAAGTGATGGAGGCGCTATAAAAAGGCAGCAGACCAAGGAGGGATTTATAGATGAAAATGAACCAGTGTGAGAGCCTACGTGAAGTTAATGATGACCAATGACTAGAGTGCAGTGACGGGTATGGTAGTTACAGCCAGCTACGAGTCTTAGCGCGCCATGGTAGACATGTCCAACATCTGCAGGGTGCTGGCAGGGGCATTCATGTAAATGACACTGTAGTCAATGCCCAGTAGGAAGGTAGTGGTTACAAGGCGTTTTCTGACATTCAGAGTTAAGATCTACCAGTAGTTCTGAAAATAAACCCAGATTTAATTTCAGTTTCTTTCAAGTTTTCACTATGTGGTTTTAAAAAAAGAGAAGTGCATCAACCAAAATTTCCAAGTATTTATAAGAATACTTAACTCAGTTGGAACGCCATGCATGGATGAGATATGAGGAAGAACTGCTGGCACCAACATTGTTTGGAAAAAATATACATATACTGTACTGTATACTGTATGCCTTTGGTTTTGTCAGCATTTAGCACCAGCTTGAGATGGAACAAGTGAGACTGAATGATGTCAAATGCAGACTGTAAAAACTGAAAAACCTTGGCAACCGTGTTAGCTCGACAATTAATAATTGTCGTCAGCATAGAGATTCGTGCGTCAGGAATGTTTTGACCGACGTTACTTAATTGTAAAAGGAGTGGGTCCTAAAACCAAGCCTTGTGGCACACCATTAGGTAGCTAGATGGATGTACCTGTATGTCAAACATATTGCCTTTGACCTTGGTCTTAACCTGTCTGCTAATCACAAAGCTACAACCAGCAGCTTCCACTGTTGGCCTAACCTGTTTTCTACGGATTAAAGAAAAACGCCTTGTTGCTTGTGGAGGTGCCAGTAGGGAGATTTGTTGCAGTTGTGCCAAATCAAATGACGTAATCTCCTTGTACACACCTAGAAGCAAGAGTTTTCTTTTTCACATTTGACTGTAGGTTTCACATCTTTTATTTTGTGCTTTTCCACTGGGGTGGGGGGGTGGTGTGTATGTGAAATTTTCCTTCTCTTAAATCAGTTTGTCTGTAGGACAGGTTATACTTATCAGGTTTTATCTACCATGTGTGTCCTTTTGAAACAGTCTGTAGCTGTCGGATCACTTTGTGATAACATTGAGGTAGATCGCAGAACGGGCGACCTATGGGTTGGTTGTCATCCAAACGGTGGGAAGTTGCTATCATATGATCCCAAAGATCCACCTGGATCAGAGGTGAGTGTTTTTAGTTAATTTAAATTCAGTTACATATCTTGAAAAGGGGTTTAACAGTAGTTTTTGCAGGTGCTCCGGATAAAGAACATTCACTCAGATCAGCCGGTGGTGACCCTGGAGTACGGTGATGATGGCCATGAGTTGATGGGCTCCTCAGTAGCAACCGTCTATGACGGAAAGTTGCTTATCGGCACAGTTATTCACAAAGCCTTGTACTGCATTTTGAAATAAACTTTAATACTGTGTATCTACCAGCTTCCTTGTTTAATGATAGCATTGTTGTAAGAAACAGTTTGCATAGATAGACTAATTTTTTTTTTTTTACTTTTTTTCAAATCGTAAGGGTTTACACTGGCTAAGCTGGTTCAGCTAATATTTGAGTGTTTCATTGTGAAACACAAGTATTCAACAGCACAACCTCAGGTATAATGGTTTATTACAAAGAACATGTATACAGTGCTTGATACAACAGAAAAAACTGGTACAACGTAGACACAGCTTGAATGTTGTCCTACACTGAGATAAAAAATAAAATGGAGCAAAAACTAGCTCCATATGCTTGTTTAAAAAATAAAAAAGTTATCCCACACCTAAATGTGAGCATCCACCCCCCCCCCCCTGCTACCTTCCCACAAAGTTTTACAAACTTTGTTTAGAAATTTTGGACAAATGCAACTGAAATCTTTCTCTATTCCTGTTTGGGGCATGAGTATCATCCATTTTCATGATTATCTGAAGACTTATCATTCTCTGCCACTTTATAAATTGTAAACCTAGTCTCCCCACCCCTAGGATGCTGCACTTTCTCCTCTTCTGCTTCATCTTTGGCTGATACAGAAAAAAAGATTGGTTCTGATTCAGAAGACCTATT
Source organism: Hypsolebias longignatus (assembly GCA_031762435.1). NCBI lineage: Eukaryota > Metazoa > Chordata > Actinopteri > Cyprinodontiformes > Rivulidae > Hypsolebias > Hypsolebias longignatus. The sequence continues at coordinate 20,546,727 of JARVGV010001153.1, read as the reverse complement.
ACTCTTGTTCTCCCCATGGTCCTCCTTCACGCATGCTGTCAACGCAGGTTTTTTGACGCTTTCATGTCTCAAAAGATTCTCCTTTTCTTGCTCAATGTCATTGTCGCCCAACTCCGCGCTCACAAACACGTCGTGAAAACTGAAATTCCGTTTGTGCAGCGGCGAGCGATCCAAGATGGGAAGGTTGTTGGCCAAGATGTCGCTGCAGCTCTTTGAGCGGTTTATGCTGTCCACCTGCTGTTTTCTCCTCGCCGCCAACCCGATCTTCTTGATGACGGTGCTGTAGTCCTCCTCCTCCTTAGAAAGATAGCTGAAGATGTCAACAACTGTTGGCTTCTGGTCCAGGTGTTGCTTCTCCTTCTTAGGCTCTGGCTTCTCATCGTAGGGGTGTCTGTGCCGATGTCTCTTTTTCTTCAGCACTTTGTGCGCTTCTACAACCATATGGACATTCCAGCTGAAGAACAAAGACAACCAGGCGAGTCCCATGTAGATCCACAGTTCGGCAAATACCCTGTAGAGCCTAGGGTATTCTATGTCTGGATTTACACCTGAAAGGAGAGGATATGCTCAAACATTTCTTTTTACAATACAATCCCCCACCATCAACTTTTCAAGAAAAGGCCCTTACCTGTCACATAATCTCCAAAACCAACCGTTGTGAGTGTGATAAAGGAGAAGTAGATGCCTTCCAAGTAGCTCCATCCCTCCACAACCATGAAAACAAATGGAGGGATCACCAAGTGAACCAGCAGCCCCCATAAAAGAAATAAGGCCGTTAAAGTAAACTGGATCTTTTTCTGGGGAATAAAGGAAACAAGATGATTATTTTTGTGGATATTTCTGTGCACAATTTCGGTATCAACTGGATTCTTACCACTGTAAGGCCTTTCCGGATCAGAACTTGAGACAGACGTTTAGCCCGGTCCCCAAAGAAGGAACCCAGTGTGCTTAACCACACCAGGCAGAGGGGGATCCCACAGAGGCCATACAGGATGCAGAACACTCGCCCACTTTTGGTCTTGGGAGCAACATTACCATAACCTAAAGATTAGATTGAAGAGAAAACCAGTAGGAATTAAACATTTTAATACGGTGCACAGTTTTTATCTATTGCTCTGTAGTTTGGGGGTGAGGGAGTATTTTATTTTTTAAGGTAACTACCGGTAATGTAAAAAATCAATGGTTGCACATTTTTAGTACTACAGCCTGTGCTCATTTCATTTTTCCAGCACAGGTTACTCTCTTGAGCAGTCCAATGGACTCCCGCTGCCTCCCACACGGAGTTTAGATGATGGTGAAACACACCAAGCATTTCAAGGATGGAAAAGACAGAAGTGAAAAGATTTGTCATTGTGATTATTAAACTTTTTTTTTAATTGCATGTGTTCAAAAATGTAGCCAGAATTGTGTTCAAAGGGTGGTTCATCAACATAAAAATGGACTAGACCAAGCAACTCCATTAGCTTCTATTGTCCTAAATGTATGCGTTTTGGTTGTCATGTTGTATTTTTTAGAACCACTTGTTTGTCCCTTTACAGATATCCTTTGTGGCTTCAACTTCCAGCTTCTCATCCCACCATGGGCAGCTGTGGTTCAGTGAAGGCAGCACTTGGCAGTATGCAATCACATGTCCAAGTCTTCCTGGACCAAACACTAAACCCCTCATTGTGTGCCCCATTGGTGTATGAATGCCATTTAAAGCACCAGTTAGACTTTAAAGAAGCATTTATTCAGATTACCGGTAGTTTTGCAGAGATGTACTGTAGAGATGGGAGTGCTGTATGAAAGTATGGGGGTGTGAAAATAAAGGCACAGATTGGGTTGTAAGGCACTTTAAGCAGCCTGGTTGGCAGAAAAAACATTATTTAGTTAGAATGTATGTCAATATGCGGGCCTCGTTGAATGGGGTGTGAGATTGATACACAGATTGATCTCTAACCCACATGGTGCAGTTCATCTTTGTCCCGCAAAACAAGGTAGTAACAGAGGCGAAACCATTGACGTATAAAAGTAATCCGGTGCAGCGGATCAGTAATGTGATGAAGTGATTATACGTAGTCTGTGTGACCACCCAGGCGCAGGATTAAACAAAAAACATGTACTACTAAGGGCATAATGCTGATGAGGCACAGTAACTTTGTATTAAGTTAAAAAAATTAGTAAACCACAAAGAATCGCCAAACTCCGTTGATTTCACATGCTTTTCAAAATGGTACGAAGCAGACATGTTGCATTTAATGTTGTGTGCTCCTAGTCAGCCCAGCTGAGTTCTGCTTCACGCCTCATTTGGTTCTGCAAAGTTTGCTTCATCTCGCATCGGTGCTGGACATGGCCGGCCCCATCTGTGATTTATGCACTGCTAGAGGGAACATAGAGACGGACTGGTCTGAGCAGGTATTTTGCAGAATTGTTTTATGAAAGAGCCCAAGATTGCTAGATGAATACAGAAATGCATACAGGTTTTGAAAATTATCCCTAGGTGACCGGTTCAAGAAACAAAACAGTTTCATTTACTTATATGTGTCTGACTGCTAAAGCCTTGGTACCCTTTGAGCCGCCACCCATTGCATTAAAGCCAATTCAATTCAATTTATTTATAAGGCGCCAAGTCACAAGAGAAGTCGTCTCAGAGCACTGAACAGAAGCACAGCAGAACCAGGCTCAGGACGGCAGCCATCTGCTTCGAACGGCTGGGTTTGAGAGGACAGGAAGAAGGAACACAGACAATGGCAGGTCAAGAATCACATGTTAAGATAAAAAACAATATGACGTGAAAACTATTAAATTTTAACTACCGGTATTTTAGAAAATGTGGCCAATTTGTCCTTCAGTAGTCTAAGACAATAGCAGCATATCAAGCCAACCCTAACTATAGAATTTATTAAAAAGCAAAGTCTTAATCCCAGTCTTAAAACTGGACAATGTGTCATTCTTACAGACAGAAACTGGAAGTTGGTTCCACAAGAGGAGCCTGAAAGATCTTCCTCCCATTCTTTTGGAAACTCTAGGAACCACAAGCCTGCTGTCAGAGAGCGAAGTGCTCTGTTAGGAAAATATGGAACAATAAGATCTCCAATATAAGATGGAGCTAGGCTGTTGAGGGCTTTGTAGGCTAGATATAAGATTTTGAATTCAATTCTGAATTTGACAGGAAGCTAATGGAGAGAAGCTACAATTGGAGCGATATGATCTCTCATGCCAACTACTTCTGTACACAACTGTGCCTCACAGGCTCTTTGTTTCATGCAACTGCAATATTATAGTTTGGCCAACAGATGGCGCCATACTTAATGTATCATACTAAAATGAAGCTTTTCAGAACTACAGCTTCAAATCAGTGGTTCAGTTTGTTTCTCCATCATTAACAAGAAGCCTAAAAATAACCAACACACGTAAGAGTGTGTTTGTCAGTAAAACCCAACAGAACAAAAGGTAGTGGTTTAGTACCTATGGTGGTGACGATAGTGGCAGCAAAGACGATAGAGTTGCCCCAGTCCCATGTGTTGCGGTGATTGTCTCCGGTGATGGCCACACCTTGGCCTGCGGCCTCTGACGCAATCTGGAGTGTAAACACAAGAAATGTCATGTTTAAAAAAAATAAACTTACTTTTACTTTTCCCTGACAAACCTTCACCCCAAAAAAAAAAAAAAATTCTGGGATGTGCACAAAAAAGTTGTATAAGTCTCAGATGCACCTTTTAGAAAGCAATGCATGTCTAAGCCTGCTGTCTTTCACAATAAATGTTTTAAAACTTTAAGTAGTGCTTAAAAGGGGAAGAAGTTGCAGCTGTTGGGCAAAGTGGGGGTTGTTCCCTTTTTTTTTTTTTTTTTTTAAACCAGCCATGGAAAAAAACCAGTTGTCCCAGAGTTACCAGGCTTTTTTTTTTTTTTTTTAGGCTGCTATTAGTCCAGAACACAGAGCGAGCAAGAGAGAGAAAAACTTACTGGCTGGTTTTTAATTCTTTTTTTTAAAATTCAAACTAGTTTCCCGAGTTTTAAGTGCACGTAAAGACCCCCTCTTCAGTTTTGTGTCATACCTCCAGAATCTCATCGAGCCCTTGTTGTGTCAGGCAGGTAAACCTCGTCAGGAAGTCCTTCTTCTTCTTGATGTACGTGTCTCTGGCTGAGATCCAGTTGGGCTCCTCGAGGATCTGAAATATCGCGGCTCCGATGAACAGGTAGAAAATGATACAAGAAGTTAGGAATGGACCTTTGTCGGCCATACTAAAGCCATAACTTCAGCCCGGGCCGCGCGTTCATCCCCCACTCCACGCGCACGCTGCTGTGGTTTTGATCCTTCCTGGTTTTAATGAGCTGCCTGCATGGCAGCTCCCAGAAGGAACTCATAAAAAAACAAAAAAGTCCCGCAGCTTGGTTCCGTTCACCACACGACGGAGAAACTGTGCTTCTTTTAAAGGAAAAGAGTTCAACTCATGACGGTCTCAAGATCAACACGTGATTTAAACTACAGTAGTTTATAAAATCACGACTCTGAATATTCTTTAAGTAGTTTAAAAACAAGAAAAATACTGTAATTGTTAAAAAAAAAAAAAAAAAATCAAAGTAACAATTTTCATCCAAATAAGCAAAAGACTAGAGCGAGATCAGGATCCTTGGAGGAATGCATATAAATCTATATGTCAATAATGGTGTACCACAAGGCTCAGTCCTAGGACCCACCCTCTTCACAGTATGTATGTCAGATTATTCCTGATGCATCCTGACATTTCTATTAGCACATTTTTCAGCTCTTACAGTCCAATGTGACTAACCTGTATAAATAAAGGTTGAATGAATATTGCCCGCTGCCTTTCATGCCATTTTAGACTAAAGGCTATAGCTGTTTGAGTCAAGCCTTTAAAAATAACTTTATACATACTCTTATTGGGGAATGTTATTACGTTTGTTTTTGTGCTATCACACCAAATTCCAGCTGAACATCTGTAAAATCACCAGAGCTATGTTTGCGTTTGCTGGTTTTGATTAGCCATTGCAGCCGTTTTGAATTAAATTGACTCCAAAAGTTAATCAAATGCCTTTGTGCACTCAGTTATTACTTTCTGAGGGTTTCATTAAAATATGTCCAGTAGTTTATGAGATATTTTGCCAACAGACGTTAAGTGACTTCAATAGTTGTAGCCTACCTCTAAATACTAAGGCAAAGATCTAAGAGTAGCACTACGAGTATTTGTTGTGAATGATGCTCAGGTTCAACCACACCAAGTTTTTGCTCAATATCTGCAGCACTAGCTGACTCACAGCCATTTCGGTGTTTAATAAGGTCAGTTGGCTGTGGTAGCCATCTTGATTTGTCTTGGCTCCAAATGTTAATCAAATTCAGAAATACGTCCACTGATTATTTTCCTAAAATTTCACCACTATCTGGTCAATGGTCCAGGAGATATTTTGCTAACAGACATAAAGTTACCTGCAAGTATGGCAACATTTTTGGACAAAGATGTTGGACAATGTTAGTGCTCATAATATTTGTTAGGGATCAGTCTCAACCACTACCACACTAAATCTTAGCACAACATCTGCAACTATGACTGAGTTATAGGTAGTTTAGAATTCTGAGTGGTCATCTTGAATTGTGTTTAAAAGTTGCAAGTACAGTAGTTAGGTTGATTTAAGCATTGTTAAAATCGGTCCACTTCATAAGATATGTTGACGCACAAGCACCGTCGGACACAGGCGACAACATTATCACTTGGCCTTTGTCCTTCGGCTGCTGATCATGATTGATTCAAGTAGTAGATGAACCAGTTAGTCCTGGATTTAAAAAGGGGGTGGGGGCAGATTCTTTCCAGTTTCTAGACAAAAGGGCTTCCTGAGAGCAACAGCAAGGGCCTAATGATAACTAAAAAAAAACAAGTGGAGGATAAAGCAGTGACCACAAGACCTTGAATTACTGGTGTTGACATTTTTTTATGCTCAGGAGAGTCTTAATGATAGAAGCTTGTGCTAAAAAAAAACAATTGCAGAATGTTCAGCCTGAGTCACAGCTGAAAGCTCTGCGGCCCAAAAGGACACGAGTAAAAAAATAAAAAAAGAAAGAGCAGGAAAAAGCATATGGGTACACTGAGAAACAGGGCGGGGCTTAGTTCACAAATAAAAACAGGCACACACACCACAGACACATCATCATGTGGATTGTTTTAATGGGTGTGTTTTGTGCATCTTGACGCAAGATGAATGGAAATTTACACACACACCCATCCATTATCTGCCCACTTCTCCTTCCCGGGCCACAAGGGCGGTCACTGGTGCCCATGTCCAGCTATCACTGTATGAGAGGCAGGGGACACAGTGGACAGGTCCAAAGTCCATCACAGAGACAAACAAGACAGACAACTACCTACTCAGACTTGGTGTCAATTTAAAGTTATCAGTTAACCTCACATTTGTGTTTTTGGTCTGTGGGAGGAAACTGGAGTATCTTGGGAAGCACGTGTGCACAGCTTAAACAAACTTTACCCAGAAAGTCAAAAAATGTTTACCGGTACTCTGGTGGTCCTCTGGACATTCAAAATAAATAAATAAATGAATAAATGAAATAAATTGTAGAAACGTTTCGTCTTTCCTCTGAAAGAGGTGCTGAGGTGCTGTGTTCAGCTCAGCACCTCAGACTGAAGACGTCTTTCAGAGGAAAGACGAAACGTTTCTACAATTTATTATTATTATTGTTTTTAATGTCCAGAGGACCAGAATCAACTTTCTTAGATGTTTCTACCTGGATTACTGAGCATGCGTCAGGTTATTTAAAGGCCTCGGGCATCCTGAGGGCTTCTCCTGAAAGGTCTAACCACAGCACCACTGTGTCACCCCTAGAATTTTACCCAAGGGATTATAACACATTTATAGCACCAGGGTACTTCAGTAATAAATGGTCTGCATCATAAAACAGACTGAAGCTCACGTCTGTCCACTGAACCATGCAGTGCAGTTATAAAACCAACCAACAGAGGGCAGCATTCGCTCAACACAAAGGAAAGGAAAGCTCGAATTTTTCTGAGCTTCGTGTGGATGCAGAAGTTCATATCTTCATGTTCAGCCTCTGAGAAGTGAAGAGTGCTCAGAGTTGATCTCTCTGGGTGGATCCTGGCTGCTGAGTGTGATAATGGACCGAGGCGTTTTCCACACAGTCAACACGTCTGCTGCTGCTGAACTTAAAGCTCAAAAGATGTTCATTGTTTCACAAGATAATAAGTTACCTATATGTATCTTAAAAACAACAACAATTAAAAAAAGGCATTTGATGAGTAAATGGTTAATATCATCAAACAGTTAAAAACCATGCACTTTTATAATTTTTGTTTTCAATCAAATCATTCTGGGTCTTTTGTTGTTATAATCTGAATTAGGGTCACAATTTTTGGCCATATGTAAAAACACACAAGGAGTTTACTGTATTTCATTTTATTCAGGTAGTCTAAAACAATACAGCACTTACACAAAAAGGCTTATTTGCATACATTGCACAGCTACAGGTATACCAGCAGTGTGCTTTTATAGCTAATTCCTGTAAGTAACTAAGATATAAGAAGTAAAGCAGACACTAATTAGCTGTCATTGCATCAACTAGTTCTGGTCTGTAGACTTCTGTATAAATGAGAGGAGATTAAAAAGAGTGCTCAGGCTGTGAACATGTCTGAGCATTTCAAATGTTTTATTTACTTAAAGCTTACGGATGGTTAATAAATCACTGAAACACATTTTTAATGTCAGTACAGTATTTTCTTACTGTTGATCTCGCTTCTGAGTCCTGTAACAACTTAAAGCTGCATTAGGAAGAAATGGTAAGATGGATGGATGGATGGATGGATGGATGGATGGATGGATGGATGGATGGATGGATGGATGGATGGTCAGGTTGATGAATGGAAAGATGGATGGATGGATGGATGGATGGATGGATGGATGGATGGATGGATGGATGGTCTAATAAATCACTGAAACACATTTTTAGAGTCGGATATATTTGACTAACCTTCAGGGACAAAGCCACTGAGTTCATGAGACAGATGTTGCAGATGCATCAGCTGCTAGACTGAGGTTTGAAGCCCTTTGGAGATTTCACACTGCTTATTTATTTATTTATCTTTTTATTTATTTATTTATTTGTCTATTTATTTAATTATCTATTTATTTAGAAAGATAAAAAAGATGCACTTCAGCTTTAATATCAGCCAACAAAAATATATTTTTAGGTGTTTATTTTGCAACATTTTAAAGAGATGTGCTGTTTCATTGCGCTGCGCGCACGCACGTTCCTCTCAAAGCAAAAGTAATTAAATAAAGCTGTTTGAACACATACATGCATTTATTAAGGAAAGGTTGAGCTCAGACACACTCTTACTAAGTTCAGCTTCCAAAACAAT
>JARVGV010001153.1:20505655-20528799 GCA_031762435.1 Hypsolebias longignatus | reverse complement strand
TTTTCCAAATTATTGGACATAATTAGACAATGCGACTTATAGGGCGGAGCGACTAATAGGGCGGCAAGTACGGTAGTATCATTTTTTCCAAACCCAACCTGAACCCAGTGATACAGGCCTGAACTTGAAAAAAAAAAAAACTACTTTTTTTTTATTAAGCTTTTACTGCTTTTGTAAGCAAATCAGTTTGACATGATATTTAAAAAAAAAAACATATTTCAAAGAAAGGAAGATATAAGATTTCTTAACACCAAATGGATATTAACATACAAAACAAATAGCCTAAAAAAAATCAACTCTAAAGATAGGCTGTTATACAGATGAACAAAAATATTTTAGAGAAACATTATTTGGAAAAATATAGAACAAGGCTGTTTTAATTGAACGCACTGCTCGCTTTGGCTTTTGTAGATGCTGCTACATCCTTCACCGCAGATGACAGCAGGTGCGGAGATGCACACGGACGGTGATCAGCTGATCCATCTGAGCCTGGAATTTTTTTTTTTTTTAACTTCTTTCAACCAACCGGTTGGACCTGCCTCCTCTTCAACTAGTAGATTTACACAATTTTATATTGTGCACTCTTATTTAGTTTTCTTTGTGCTGTTTGACTCATAAAACTGAATCAAAGCCCAAGACCGGCCCGGCGCGCACATCAAGCACATTATTATGGCTGGGCTTCAGGCTCGGGTGAGAAATGACAGCTCTACTCCAAGCTGAGGTCATTCAGGAGCTATCTACAACAGATAACACGTTAATTGTCCATAACCTTTCCACTAAGCCCAACTTAAAACAATCTGAACTATCCCTTTTGTCAATTAGAAGCAGTACCATAGTGTATGGTATTTTAGAAAAAAAATAGAGCAAAACAACATCATAAGGCTTTTCTAGGTTGGATGTGTTTTTGTTTTGTATGTTTAGATGCTGCAGTGCATACTTCTTCATTGTTACACATGTATAGTTAACTTTTTTTAATAACATTTTACTTCCTGTTTACTATCCAAATGTTTCCTAAAGTGACTTGCTCTTTAATATGGTGCTTCCACTTTGTTGTGGTATTTTAGTGGCATGGTCTTAATATTTTAGTTGTGGTCAGCATCATTAATTGCAAATATTGCATTCAAATCAAAACATCTGTCATGGAATATACAGTATAATGTTGTTGGGAAAACTACCAAACATGGCAGCATCCAGCATTACAATCTAAAGTTACAGAGGGCAACAGAAACTTCATTCAGCACTTATCGATGCAGTAATAACGTCAAACTGCACCGTAAAAAACTTGAGGACTACATGTTTTATGAGGCGTACTCTAATAACGACTACACGTGAGAATATTTTAGCCTCTCTCTTGTGAGTCTTGACACGTTTATGGAACATGTGATGCAAAATAGCTGGAGTCTCTTTAAATCCCAAGTAACACAAAATTCTCTACGCTGATCAAAATGCCCGCAGAGTTGTAAACAATTCATGTCGAACCAACCTGTCTCATTATCATGGCATAAAGTCTAAGCTCTTGTCAGAGCTGGAAAGCTGGAAGTATCCTACAAGGTGTCCTTGATGAGACATCATGTAATATTGCTGGTAGAGCAAAAACATGGAGCTGTGGGGCGGCAGCCTTTGGGATCACAATTTGCTTTCATCCTAAATGCTGTGTGACCACCGCTTCGATTTTATGTTTCAAATACAGAAAGGCAGCCAGTTCCAATGTAGAACATGTTAAATCAAAAGTGGTGAACCGTTTCCAGATCGTGACTGAAAACATATCCTCCTAAGCCCTCAAAATTTATTCTCCCATTTCCATTCGCTGCGAGTCAAAAGCGCTGGTCATCATTCTTCTGATCTCACTAGGAGACCATTCCCCTGAGAGTGGAGGAGTTCATCATGTGGATGAGAAAAGTGTGCATGGAGGAGACAGGCGCAGAGGGGAGACAAAGGGCACTGACTGTTGGACGAGGTGGGGTGGATATGAGAAAAATCTCTGGAATGCTGAGAAAGCATGGCTCCCCGAGCTCGCAGGGAAACAAGAGCGTTTGTAAACCTACTGATATGCAGAGTTCATCAGAAAGCTTGCAGTCCATCCAACAGAAGACAAATGATAAATTATAATATTTGTGCTTTACAATCTACCGTCTTTCATGTCCATTTTCAAACGGTGCTAATCATCATCTAAAAACTCTGAACGTTCAGAAGCTACAGCTTGCTATCTCTGTCTCACTTATCTTCTGTCTCCCCATATGTTCTTCATGTTGCAATGACTTTTAACTTAGTCTGCATTAAGATTCTTATCTCATACACTCCTCTAATGTAAGCCGTAAACGTACAGACCAGATTGTTCTTCGTGTACCATTCAACTGAGGATTATTTATCCTTGTTTGGCTGTTTTATCCTCTGTAACTGTGGAAATTCACTCTCCTTTCTTTTACAGCAATGCTGGCGACCACAAAGAAATAACTGATTGAAGCTTGATTTGTTTCCTCTTCTCCAAGTTTGTGAACAGTTTATAGGTCTGCAGCACTTGGAGATGATGGTAAAAAGCTAAAACTATTAAACATTTTACCATCAGTGAATGAATCTCCTACAGTCATAGTTTGGGAGTATAACCTTGTCCAAAAGACAAATCCATTGATATTCACCCTGAAGAGCCAGCTTGCCTGTCCAGACTGAAAAATATCTAAACCAGCATCTCTGCCCACCCTCTAAATATTTCTGTTTCTGCCTGAGGTCATTTATCAAATAATGTTTGTGGAACTGTTCGGCGTTTTGTAGATGAAAGAAGATCTTTGTTGTCACAAATTCAAAGGAGGAGCACTGTGCTTCTCACTGAGACGCCGTCCAGGGAGCAGAGCAAACGTAAGACGTGTACAGACACGGATGGGGATAACTGCTGCCATCGCCACAGGATTTCATCAGCTAAACACACACCATGATGTGATGCTACTTGCAACAGACTGTAGACGCTGTGTGCCAAATTAATCAAAGCAACACGTAGCACAGTATTTGACTGCTGGGATTTGTTTCTATTCTGACTAAAGAAAAGTGAGCTTCAACATGTAGGGTCAAAAACTTTCTTTCAGATTGGTAAAAGGAGACGTCACAAACCCAACAAAGCTGATCTTCCATCTGAATATCAGTGAATATCAGAGAAACAGTTGGCTGCAGCGCAGGAATTATTTTATGTGTGTGCACTTATGGGCTGCGAGTGTGAGCCTGTATGTTTGTAGGGCAAAGCAGCATTGAGCTTATAAGGCCTGGAAAAAAAAAAAGGTTGGAGATCTGGTAAACAGAGACCACAGTTTATAAAAATGAAATCTGAGGTAAAAGAGGTGAGCTAACACGAAGAGGGGGAAGTATTTTTGGACAAATGAGTGTGTTCTGGTGTTTGAGGGTCAGCTGTGGCTAAGTGGTTAGGTTAGTCGTCCCCCAGTGGGAGAGTTGGGGGTTCGATTCCACCAGCAGTCACATGTTGAAGTGTCCCTAGGCAAGACACTGAACCCTTCATTGCCTCCAATGTGTGTCCCATCGGTAGGCCTGTCACGATAAAAAAATTTGCTGGGCGATTAATTGTGTCAGAAATTATTGCGATAAACAATAATAGTTTGAAATTTGACAATGATTAGTAATTATTGTCAAATTAAAGAAGAAATGTTTATTTGTTTTGCTTGATGGCAGTATATGACAGTTTGAACCGAAAGATGGATAGTGAGGGAGCAAGCAGCGTGTCTCTTTAAGAAAAATGGGAGGGAGGCCCCTTGACGTGACATGGGCTGCCTCCCGTTCCTGTTTTTCGATTCTCAAAATGGCGGACGCTCGGTGTGGTTTGAGCTCTTCAGCATAACATTTTTCACACAAAGCTTTTAATAAAATAAAAAAATCAGTAAACAAGTTCTCAGCAGGGAAAAACAACTTTTTAGATGAAGGCACGGGTTTCAATCGTGAATTTTGGAGCTTCGACAAGACGGAGGTTTTTTTCCCCCAGGGTCAGCCTGTTAGCTTAGCTCGTAGTTTAGCTTCTCAGCTTATCTGCTTTTAATGATCCAAAAACATGATTTTAGACGTTAAAAGAGATTTTACAGAGAAAGGGAGGTCAGTGAAGTACACCGGCGTTGAGCCTTTTGTCATCCAGTGTCTTCAGTAGAAAGAGAGCGACACAAAGAAATGATAAAGCTGATAAATGAAAATGAGGTCTATAATTTTCAATTATAATGCTATTAATTGATTTATTGTATATCAGGCACCCCTCCGAGGAGTCTTAACCCGTTATTATAAACAGCTTTTTGAATGTTCAGTGACTTTCATGCATGTGTTCCTTTCTTGGAAGCGTTTTTTTTTTCAATTGAACTGTCAGTTTTGCATCGTTAGTGGCTGCATACAGCAGTTTCATCCGCTGAACAACTGTGTCGAACAGTGAGTTGCATGTTTTCTTGACGTTTTTTCTTTGTTTTAGTCTCCGCTAAGTCTTTTAACGTGTGAGAACATGAGAGTGTTGGTAAAAAAAAATGACAGACTGCAGAAAACGGTGGCAGCACCGAGCCTTTCCTGCTTCATAAATGTTTCATAACATAATGGTGCCTCATGAATATTGATGCACAGTTACCATCCTTCGAGCGAACGTTCCTGAGAGCTCAGCACAAATAAAACCCCTGCAAGCATGCAGCCTCCTTTCACAGTCCAAGCTTTGTTGAAGCTGCGCCTGTTGTTCGACATGAGATTCGGAGGGTTGGTGTGACAGCAACAGAGATGCACGGAAAGTCAAAGAGTGACCAACCGGGTAGAAGCGGTGTGACGATGATGAGAGGGGGGCGTTATGTAATCGCCGAGTGACGGTGCCAGAAAGGGATAAAGATGTTCCAAGCAAACATGACCCGCCCCGAGCCTTTAGCTGGAGTAATGCTCTGCAGCATCGTATGTTTGCCTTTTGAAGCAGTTCAGGGAAGAGTGGCTGAGCCAGTCAGTGTTGGGTGTGTCTGTGATGTGAGGGGAGTGGGTCCTCTCCTTGTCTGCGTTTCCAGGCTGTCCCTGTCTCGGGGGACTCTGGGTCTGTAAGTGCTGCTTCTCTCTGTGTTCTGTCACTCCTGCCTCTCCTGGGTCCAGCTCAACACCTGCTCCTTGCAGTAGGCTACAGGGCTGGGCAGGAGTTTCTAAGCAACTGGAGGTTTGCTCCCCCGTTGGTCCAAACATTCGAGCACAAAGACGTGAATCTATAGTGTCTTCCTGCTCACTTTCCCTTTGTGCCTTCTACTCTCTGGTGTTTTGGTAAATGTTTAACATCTGGTTGCACTGCAGGTGTAATCAGTTTGCTTTGTGGTCAAGGTCTAAGCAAAAGGAAACCGCTCGTTTTTCTGCCACCCCCCCCCCCAGTTTCTTTTCAGTTTACATTTCCAGATTTTTGGAATATCGTTAAAACTGGTAAGACTTTAAATATTTTTTATTTATTTATAAGAAACTGACTGGAGCAGAACTAGTAGATTTGGATTCCCAAAAAAGCTTGCGTCTGCAAAACAAACACTAAACAAAGATGGTGCCTTACGTCGTGTGTTTAAGAGAATAATAACGCCCCCCCTTTCTCCTGCCCACTCTGCCTATAAGCCGTATGTCCCTAATGGGGTCAGGCAGATGGGTGGGGACCATGCCGAGCTTCATTGAGACATCTAGCGTGTAAATGCGTGCACGTGATCCGACGCATTTTATTTTTTTTTCCTTTGACTGTGCTGTGTTTGGTATTGCGTATTTTTTCCTTTTATGTATTCTAAATTCATTTTTCTGTATCACTTGTTGGAAGATAAAGAACGAAAACGTAGGAAAAGCTTCGTGCTGTTTCTGGATGTTGAACTCTGTCAATGATTGTTGTCTTTAGGGCTCTTGGAATTTTTGTACTGATGGTCAGTCTAGTGTGCCAACATGGTCATAAGACTGACGTGCAGTTGTTGTGGTCATTTTATGTGGTTTTTTTTCCAGACATTTGATACGATAGACCTTTATTTTCATTGCAGATGGTACATTGACATTCTGATGGAGCATTTTGGTCAAAGTTTAAAACTTCAGTACAAATATCCAATACACTGTTACTGATTGAACTACCTGTTGGACCTCTAACCACACAGAACACCTCTCACCCAGTTGACTTCTAGCCACAATAATGACTTTTAGCCATCTGAATGACATAACCATGTTCTTGACTTTTTGCTACTTTAATGACTTTCAACTACACAAGAGCCGCCCACATAATTTCTATTTAAAGAAGACTTTTAGCAAAACAGGACTTCTAGTAACACAATACCTCTAGCCACCCAAAGAACATCTAGCCACGCAAAGATATTCTGCAGAGCTTATTGGAGACCACCAATGTCCAGGCTCAATAATCCAGGTATCCACTCCAACAAGTGGGATTGTGTACCTGGATTATTGAGCATGGACTTTGTTGGTTTTGAACCAGTTTGACATGGCTGTTGACGAGGGAGAGGGCCAGCACCGGAGGAGGGAGCGTGCCAAAGAGTCCATCTTAGCACCAACATAACTGGTTTGTTCCACTTTGGAGTAAGCTATGAAGAATCAGTTTTATGTTGTGTATTTCCTTGACTGATGAAGCCTTCTGGATGGAAGGTGAAACGTTTCAGCACAAAAAAAACAACCAAACAAAAACTATCCAGATGACCTGACTGAAAATTGTTGCACTTATTGGAGAGCAATACAGACAGACACAAAATGGCTGGTTCAAGTGTACTTTCTGTGGAGAGGAAGACAAATGAAAATACAGGTTAATAAAATAAATAATTGCTAAAACTGTACAAACATGAACAGTAGAGCGAGTAAAGGCAGCATCGGAGTGAGCTAAGGGATAGCTCGGGAAACCCAAGTCAATCCACCCAAATCCAACCTATGGACTTCTAGACATCCCGTGGACCATTAGCCTGACAAATGACTTCTGGTGTTCTGAATGACTTCTAGCCACCGTAATAACTTCTAGCCACCCAAATGGATACTAGTGACACAAATGGCTTTTAGCTAAATATGACTTCTGGTTACACAAAACGTCTACCCAAAGGACTTCTATCCATCCAATGACTCAATGAGCCAAGTGGCTAATGAATTAGCCACAATTAAAACACAAGCTGCACAAAGACCTTCTAGACAATAGTTAAATTGTAGTCCTTGTTCCTGATTCTACACATGATGTAAATAAAAATTAACCAGATTAAAATTAAATATATTGTGTAGAATTAATATATTACACACACAAGCACGCACACAAATTGCATCCCACTCCAACAAAGTTCAGTCAGGTCGTCTGGTTGTTATTATTGTTATTATTATTATTATTACTATTTTTTTAGACATTTTGTCCTTCATCCAAAGGACTTCATCAGTCTAGGAGCCACAACAAACTCAGTCCCACAAGCAGCAAACCCACTGAGTGGACGATGGTGATAAGATAGTTTCTGGAGTCCACCCTCTCCCCTCCTCTGAGGCAGCTAGAAAATCCAACAATGTTCAGTCAAGTCGTCTGGACGGTTACGTTCTTTTTGTTTTGCATTGAGATGTTTATTCCTTCAGCCAAAGGACTTCATCAGTTCTTTGGCTGAAGATCTGACTGAACTTTGTTGGGTTTTTTTTAACCTGGATTATTGAGCATGAACTTTGATGTTTTCAACCACTTTGGCTATGGCTGCCTCAGGGGAGTCAACGGGGGAGAGGGTGGGCCCCAGAAACCATCTTATCACCTGCAAACTGGTTGGTCCATGTGGGTTTTTCTGCTTAATTGTGTCCCACAAGTTGTGGGAATTGTTTGTTGTGGCTCCTCGGACTGATGAAATCCTTTGGATGAAGGATACAATAAAATAATAATAATAAAAAAAGAAACCATCCAGATGACCTGACTGAACTTTGTTGGATTTTCCACCTGGATTATTGAGCATGAACTTTGATCCATCCCACTTGTTCACAAGCTTTTGAACCTGTAAATGATTTTAATCTGAAAACGGATTGAAGTTGCTGTTAGGCTGTTGTTTTATGTTAAACCCACGGTGGATTTCTGCAGCAGTAACAACATTAGTGGCATCTTCCAAGCAGCCCGGTTGGAAACTTGTGTCTCCCAGTCTGGGACTGGGAGGCGCAGAGGCTCCGCCCCTTTACGAGCATCAGGACACCTTCGGCACAACAAAGCATGTGTCGCTCCGAAACATCGTTTTCTCTCTGAGCTCGGGACATTTGGGACTTTTTTGTCGACTTTTTTCTTCTTCTTTGCGCCGTTTTCTTCCTACATTGATGCTCAAACCAGAGTAGGTAAGCCCCTTTTATTACACGAGCGCCGCCGGGGGGAGGCGGCTGAGCGACTGTTTGTTTTTGTTGTACATTCGGCGCCATTTTCAGATTTGCACAGATTGTTTAAATGCCCGGCTGGCACGCGCTGGCCCGATAGTAACATTTTAATTTGGATAAATTAAGTTAGAAACGCGGTCTCGTTGGTTCTACAACAACCTGACTTGAAGCAGCTTTTTTGCCACGTCATTTTAAATGATTCAGGCTTTAAATGTTCTAGTTGTTTCGGCTTATTAATTAAAAGTAGTCCCTCCTCGCGGATGCAGCGGTGCGTTGCTTTTATCTTATAAACATGAATGGAGCCGCCTGATAAAATCAAACAAGATGCTTCAGGAAGACTCCAAGTGTTTTATATAAGACGTCATGAATTATCTTGAAGATATTAATATGTTGTTTGGTTACTGTTTATTTCCCTAGCCTTGTTTATTATGATATTATAATATGGTATTCATGATGTGTATGACATAACTAATATTTTAGATATTTTGGAAGTTTTACTAATAGTGCTATGTAGGGGGTTTATTTTCTTGTTTTAAATAAGATCCATGTGCAGCCATTGTTGCTGACCTATTAAACCAAATCCTTTTCTAGAAATTATTTTATGTGTTCTTTGTCTGAAATGCAAGATGTGTGTTTTAAAAATGGTTGCTTCTGCTGTTTGCATTTCACTTTCTGCTTCACTTGCCTTGTTTTTTGCCCCCTGGAGGACTCTGTGTGTTCACAATGCCCATCTCTGCTGCTGAAAATGTGGCATTTGTGAATGTTTTTTTGTTTGTTTATCTGGGCAGCGCAAGAACAACTCATCCAGTAAGCCTCATCTTCACCGATGATACGGCTGAATATATATATAGTCGGATAATCTTTCGTGCAGGGCTGCAGATGTGACGTAGGGGGATGAGGCAGAGACCTGTGCAGGCAGCACAAACGCCAAGTTCCTGCACGAACGACAGAAGTAAACACAGAAGTTAAAAAGTAACAGAGATAACGGGAGCAATGCGCTTGAGGTCGCCTGTGCCGCTGGATCAGTGGTGCTGTAAACACAGACGTAAAGTGAGGTGATGCTGAAAGATGTTTTTGCTTCTCCTGCATAATGAGAGTGAGTTCATCGCAGTCCCAGAAGAGCTAGCTGGTGTAATCCTCTTTTGGGAGTTATGATGTGTTTGTACAATCAGACTACTACTGCTGTGTGAGCATAACTAAACATGAAATGGCCCACACATTATTTTACATGGATTTAGATTTGAGTAGCTTCAAATGGAAAGTAAAAATATATATACAGTATATATATTACATAATCTTTTACACATTTTTTTCTAATGTCAGATTGTGGGATTATTACCAACGAGCTTATTTCAAAGCAGTTTTTTCTGTGCACCATAAATTATTCCTTCAATGCGCTCTGGCTGAGATGATGCTCCAAATGGATGCGAAATTGCTTTCAGGACATCCACAGTAGATCAATCATGCCTCTTCATTCTTTTCCCATGTCGCCTCATGTTACAGCATCAGGCTCACAGACCATCTGTGCATATTGATTAGTTCAGGGCTGGACGCCTCCAAAGAACCAGACTCGCACAAACATCTGCAGCTGAAACGCTTCTTGTTTTTGGAGTTGTAGGATGCTTGAATCAAAGTTTGAGATTCTTTTATTGTGAAGCTTCTGGGCAGGATTGTGTGTTCACCAAACATGCAGAAAGTGTGTGTTGGTTGTGGGTTAGAAAACTGTTAGTTTTATTTACTATTCAGCCAGATATCCAGGTCGCCACACTAAACCATGAATCAGCAGTGAGTGTCACTACCACTGGCTTTTCTTTCTCTCTCACACACTCATGGAGGCAGACCAACAGAGTGGATGGAGACAGTACTGTTGGCAGGTAGATGGAGATAATCTCACTCAGTCACTTGAGGGCTGATTAACTCTAAACTCCTTCTAATTCCATAAGCCTGCTCCCAGTGTCCAGGAAACACGCTTTCTTCGTGTTCTTGTATTATTTTACTAACATTTCCTTTCAGTCTGTGGCCAATTAGAGTCAAATAAAGAGCAGTGTGAATAGTAAAACCAAATTAAAATGTGCATTTGTTTTTGTGGCTTTCCTAAAAACAAGTTTAGAAATGTTGTGCAGCGTTTGCCTCTGCGCACACATGTGCATATGCGTGCAAACTGTGAACAAAAATAGATACGAGCTTGTCTGTAAAGACCAATTAATGAGCCCCTGCATCTTGCGCACATGTGGCTATTTATACTCCGTACCTCCCCCTGCTTTTCTGTGAGCTCTTCGTTCCTTTGATTCTGTTGCGAGAGGGCGAAATATGTCAAAACCTTGGGATCAAGTTTTCAGAAACGGGAAACATCAGAAACATGGGTTATCTAGAAGCTACCGGTAAATGAATGTAAAAATACTGTAGTGTTCTTTTAAAATTTATTTTCAAAACTTTCCCCTAAGATTTTATTGCGATAAGTGCACATGTTAATTTTTATATACATATATTTTTGAAAACCAGTAAACCAAAACTCTCACATTGCGCAACCCTTTCCATCTAAATGTTAAATTATATTTAAATCGGAACAGACTTTAAAGGAAATCCTTCCTGAACTCCAGTCCTGCTGTTCTGAAGCTCTCTGGAAGCTCACCCTGGCTCAGAGGGTGGCCTATTTCATCCAATTCATCTATAATTCAACTCATTACAGACTAATGGTGTGTTATGGAGGTCAGATTAATTTTTAACGTCGTTATCACATTATTTAATGCTATAATTCAACGCCTCTGCATCTCAGCACAGGAAGACTTTGTCTGATTAACAGGAGACTGATGGCGTGGGTTAAAAGATTGTGCAGGGCCGCTCCCTCAGTTGCTCGTAATGCCCCCACCGCTCAGCTGGCTGATAGCAGAGATGTTAGATGGGCAACACAAAATGGAGGAGGCAGCAGACACAAGCTCAGCTGGTCCATTAGAAGCATGTCTGTTTCCTGACAATCCAAATTGACATGACGGAGCATTGAGATCCCCACAGGAGGCTGTGGCCGCTGATGCATAAAGGTGTGTGTGCGTGCTGAACTAGGGAATAGGCCTATGGGGGCAAGGCAGGGTCTTGTGGGGGGAAGGGGAAGGCTGGATTAGTAATAAGAGTGGAGCATAGTTATTGGTCACTGGACACAAACAATAGGAAGGCTAAAGAGGATTTGGTCTGATTGTGTACCCCCTCCTCCTTCTCTCCCACTGTCCCATAGTGCCAGTGATATGGTATAGAGTTCTGGGATGCACCCTTTGGGGCGGCCCATTACATCTGGAAGATCGGCCCGTCTGCCAGTCTGGCATGTACCCCTCCCCCTCATTCCATAAAGAGTAGGTTGAGACATGAACTACGTACACAAGAGACAAACACAGACACATTTGTCAATAAAACTAATGATGCAGATCTGTCATTGAGGAAAATCCATCGCGCAGAGGGATGATGTAACTGATATATTCCACTTGAGAATAAAAGGGTGATTGCATAACACCTGAAAGGTATTTTAACGTGCTGTGGACTTGTCCACACAGAAAATCCGATTTTACAAAACAAGCTTTTATTTATTTTTTTAAATATCGTTGTGAACATTGCACTGTTTCTGGAAATGTCTTCATCCACATGGAAACACGAAAAATGTTCTGAAATGCTGGAGTAACTAAACCAAGAACAGGAAACAAGGTGTGTAGCATGCTCATAAAGCTTGCACGCTGGATGCAAAATGTAAACACAACAAGGACAAGTGGGGTTATGACATTGTTTTCAAACAATTGCATTTTTACTGTTTATACACAATTGCAAATATGACATTTCAAGATTTTTTTTAATTTTTATACCCTGGAACTCGTTCTCAAACAAACAAACAAACAAAAAAAACAACAACAAAAATATTTTTTGTTTCTGTGTGGATGAAAGAATGAAATGATAAACTTTTGTGTATTCATAAAAATCTGTTCCGGTGTGGATAACTTGTAAATTTCTAAAGCTGTGTTCATCAAGATTCATGTTTTGCTTGACAGTAACATGGGCAGGTGTTACTTTCCAGCTAAAGTACTATAGACAAAAATAAATAAATTCAATTAAATCATGAGAGATTCTGAAAATAGTTTACGTTTTAATATATGGCATACACTAAATGCATACACAAGGCTAGGGTTGCTTTTATCGTAGCTGTGACAGTTTCCTAGTAAAATTTCAAAAGTTTGCACATAAAGGCTGCTTATAGGCTCATTGATAAAATTAAGTAATTGTAGCATCAATGTGCAAAATGTCTATCTAAAAAGATTTTTTTTTTTAAAAAGTACAAACTAACCGCACAATGTATTTGGAAATATGTTTGTCATAAATGACCGCAGCTGATGTTGGCTAAGCTGTTCAAGTAAGATTGTTGGGAGCAACTGATTGTCATTGCATCATTTACCAATAATATCACAACTTCATGTTTTCTTAATATTGTTCACCCTAAGTAAATCAAAGCATGTTATTATGCATGCTTATTATTTGATAGTCTGTATATGATGCTCTTATGTTAGTCCCAGTGGGTTGGGTGACCTGTGCAGATAGGGTTTGTGTGATTATAAAAAGCCGGACATTCTTGACGAGGATGACCCAGGCAGCCCTAATAAGCAGATCCAAAGCAGAATGCTTCCTTTGTGTCAGTGAGATTTAATGAGCCTGCAGTAGGCCCTCCAAACTCTGTTTTTGGTGCAATCTTCAACAAGGAATGCCATTGTGTAATAAAATGATGTTTGTGTACTTGTCAGTACGAGCTTATAATCTGTGTGGCAATTTGCATCTTGTGTCAAAAGATGTGCAGCTGAAAGAAAGCTGCTCATGATAAAGTTAGATCAGTTTATTTATTTATTTTTTTGTATTGCAAATTTCTTTTAATTTAGCATTATTATATACTCACTGGCTGCTTTATTAGGCCCACATTGTTAATACAAATCATGGACCCCCTTTGCCTTAAGAACTTCCTTCAGTTTTTTATGGTGTGTCCAACAAGGTGTTGGAAACATTCCTCTGGGATGTTGGTCCATTTTGGCCTAATAGCATTTAGATGCTGCATATATATCAGCTGCACATCTATGATGCAAATCTTTTGTTTCATCACATTGCAACAGTTTTTCATTGGCTTCTGTTGGTTTTCCAAGACATCCCATGTGGTGACTGTGGAGACCATTTGATTCCAGTGAATTCAGACTCATTAGACCAGGAGATATTAAGCAGGGGGGTCCAGACATCTCTTTCCACAACCACCTCTTCTACCTCTTCTGGGAGTACTCCAAGGTGTTCCCAGGGCAGCTGAGAGACAGTTTCTTCAGCGTGTCCTGAGTCTTCCCTGTGGTCTCCTCCCTGTTGGACATGCCTATAGAGCCTCTCTAAGGAGGCATCTATCTGTCCATAAAAGTTGTGAACAAAATGGGTGACAACAGGTAGCACTAGCAGAGTCAGACTCCCACCCTGAAGGGCTCCGACTTACTGCTGGCAATGCAAACAAAACTCTTGCACCACTTGTACAGGGACTGAATGGCCCATAGCAACGGACCCCCCAGTCCCAAAAATGAGTGACTGATGAAACAGGTCTAATATTATCCCAGGTCAACCTCAGTTCAGTAACTAAATAATTACTTTCTCACTTGAAGATACTGGCCCAGATGACATGATTTAACCTTCTTTGTAGTTATCTACCTGGATGATTGAGCTTACAACCCTTTTTCTGAACCACTTTGGCCTTGATTGTCTTCAGGCTGTTTCTGTGAGTAGCAAGTTGGCCATCTGGCCTAAAACGTTTAATTGTTGTACATGACAGCTCAGTGGTTATCACCGTTGCCTCACAGCAAGAAGGTCCTGGGTTCAATCCCTGGTTGGACCTGGGGTCTTTCTGTGTGGAGTTTGTATGTTCTCCTCGTGCTAGCGTGCGTTTTCTCCAGGCACTGTGGTTTCCTCCCAAAGACCAAAAACATGCATGTTAGGCTGCCTTCAAGCCCAGGCCTCCCTTTCAAAAGAGATCTGTGATTTCAGTGGGATTTGCCTGGTTAATAAAGGTTAATAGATAAAAAAAAAAAAAAAAGGACTGGTTGTTTTGGATGGGTGTGTTTCACACATGTTAAGTCTACTTTTGAGATTTCAACAGGAGGTTGGCTTGAAACACAGCAGTGAAGGCTACCTATGGGACAGATCTGGTTGTCAGGTCGTAGACCAGGGCTATTCAGCTGGCGGCTTCAGTCCAGCCCACTTCATTTGAAAAAACAAATGAAACAAACAGTTTTTTTTTTTTTTGTTCGTTTTGGGTTCTGTTTATTGCATTTATGACTCAATGCAATAAAATAAACACATTTAAAAGTTAACAGATCATTGTAAAGTTTGGTTTATTTACATAATGATTTTAATCACTGGACGTCCAGCCCCTGAGCTGCTGGCTTTCAGAAACTGTGGCCCCCTGAGCAATTTTGTTGAATAACCCTGCCGTAGACTGAGGAAGTCGTCTGGATGGGGATGAAACGCTTCTATAGAAACTGGTCCAGATGACACAGTTTAACATTTTATGCTATCTACCTGGATGATTGAGCTTAGAACCTTTTTTATTGTTTACTTTTAGACTTCCTGCAACAAAGAGAAAAGGACTGGTGCCATTTAAAAAAACAACAACAACATATTTCTAATTTTTTAATTAATTGCCAGTAGGGCAACAATAAATAGGCCAGCTGATTTATTGTTGCCCCGATTTCCTTAATTTTGGGGAAATTGGAGATTGGCCGATACTTTCATGTGAAACCCATTTTACAGATTTTTGTAGTTTTAACAACAATTATCTAAACTTCATTTATATTTCAGAGCACTACCTCATGGCCAGTTAAAACAAGTTTGTATTGTTTCTAGGATATTGTTCACGGGTATGTTTTTCAACAAAATAATATTTGAAAATTGAAGGTGCGTTGTGACCTTATAACATCTGACAGTGTTGCCTATAAAACAAAATTTGAATTGGAAGGTCAAACTTTTTAGAAATAGGTGATGGCCAGAAAACTTCAATCGGTGCACCCCAAATATTTACTGGTTTCCCTTCATTTGGTCAATCTTCTTGAAGCTTTGTAGGAACATAAAGGTGTGCTACTGATGGTGATGTGTCATCAGAACGTGGCAGCCTGGCTTCCTTCCTCCATTTCCCAGAGGACTCTCTGTAGCACAAATCATTAGCCAGCCTTTATGGACCCTTTGGCTCAAATGGTCCGTCCTCCCCCATCCTCTTTTTGTCTTTATGTTCATCCTTGTCCTTTACTTGTCCTCTGCAGGGCTCTTCAGCTGGCTGTGGTCTCTCTTCAGCTGGCTGTGGTCTCTGAACTGTTGCTGGACTCTTTGAGGACTGTTTGGTGTCTGACAAAGGATAAGGTCCTGAATAAACTGTGCTGCTCTTTAACATATGGGATGTTTGGTCTCTCTGAAATAAGAGGCACCCTCACCATCATCACCACCCCTGCCAACACAACTTGGTGCCCTGACCACCAAAATCCTACCAAAAAAGAAAGCTCTACTTCTGGACGGGGAGCAGAGATTGTAGCCACAGGATAGTCTTTGACCTAGCATTTGTAATGTAGCACCCCCATCGGCAAATGCTGGCAGTGGTAAGGTAGCACACTGTTAACCCTCCCCACCCCCCATATCGAGGCCAGTAATCTTAGGGAAACACTGAGAGACTTTACCTGTACCTGCTTTTATTGTATGTTGAAGCAAATGTTAGGCTGCCGTCCCAGTAATTGTTTTATTTTTTTAAATCCCAGAGACGCAGTGAAGACATGCTCCTTGTGGCGACTGATTCTTCACCATCCTGATTCCCTGCTCACACATTGGAGTTTACTTTAAACTGTTCATACATGAGTTTAGAAGAACTTGCTGCCTCCACTGTCCCAGCTGAAAGGCTGCTGCAGCCAGCAGGTGAAGCTTGTGTCCCCCATACTGTCAGAACTAGGACAAGGAGTGGACTGGCTTAGATTTGCAGTGACCTTAAACAATCATGACCTACATTACTGAAACCTTCTTTTTAGAAAGTTCCAGTGATCTATGATAGACTGCTTGTTCATCAAGAAGCAGCCAGCTGTTCCATGTTTTTGTTCATATAACGCCCCACTGTCCCCCCACATTATAACATCGAAGCTCTGTCTAACTGCAGGAGCCTCGTCACTCATCTACAGATGTATAAAATAAGCAGCATACTCTTCTTTGGTGGTTCCTCCTCCAGATTCCTGTTTGTCACATTTCATTGACATGTGGGTTAATGGGTAGAGGCCAATCAGCTTAATGTCCAAGACGTAGTGTAAGGAGATGCTAACAAGTCATACGGTCAAAACACGGCAGTAGAAAGATGAATACGCGTTCATTTTCAACATAAATGTCTACGTTGTTTTTATTGTATTTTGTAGGAAACTCCTGGTTAGCTTAAGCACAGGACAAGCTCTTCAGGCTCATCAGACATCTTAACTGTGATAAGTGTTTTCTTATGGGGATTTAGTTCTTCTCTTCACATCTGTACCTCTGCTGGTCTGGACCTGCTTCACGTCACAGTGCTATGAGCATTTACTGTGACCTGTGCTAGAAAGGAGCACAGTGACATTTTAACACTACCACGGTTTGTGAAAAAGCTTCTAGGGGTTTCCACAGACTCGTCTGTGTCCAGGATATGTTTTGTTGGTGCAGATGTTCTGTCTGAGCAGTTTCCAATGGTAATTTAAATCACAAAGTCTCCTCTGTTCCTTATTAGAAGCAAAGAGGAGTTCCAGACCTCAGCTTTTTGTCCCTCTGTTCTTGCTGTAGGCACTTGGTCCGTTAGCTGTGATAGGACAGAGCTGTGTGTAGAAAGTACTGACTCAGGGCCTGGCCCATCGAGCTGTGGTGCAGCGTTAGGAGCAGCAGCAGTTTGGACGAGGCCTGGCTCGGCCTCTCTGTTCTTCTCCAGCTCAACTTCAGTCTGACACTGTGCTCATGTTCACTCCTTTATTTCTCTTCATCCACTCCGATGCTACACGTCTCTCCCAGTGTCCCATTTCTTCTGTCCTCGCTCAGTCCCTGCTGGATTTCCTCTGCCGTCTCCTCTCGTTCCTCCTGTTCCTCACGGCTTCTCTCCCCCTTTGTAACTGCTGCATCAAGCTTTGCCTGGATACAGAGCAGGCGGGTGTGTCCAGTGTAATGTGTGGTGTGTATGGAATATGTGACCACTCAACACTGGCTGTGTTTGCTCCCCATGTTGCTTTACAAAGACGTGCTGTGGACAGGCAGCCTGCAGAAACCTGACAGCACAGAGCTGAGCTGCATAAATAATAGAGCAACACACACGCACACACGCACACACACACGCACACAGGAAATGATAGGTGTTTGACGTTTCAAGTTTCAGGATAAATGTAGCCTGTAGCTGATTTGATGAGTGTTTGAACACTGCTGCAGTTATAACATTAATGAAGATGATTTTAAGCCTCAAAGCTTCTTGAAAGATGGCCAAGGTTAAAATGGACCCTATGCAGTAGTCCCTCGATTATCGTGGGGGTTACGTTCCAGACACCCC
Organism: Hypsolebias longignatus; assembly: GCA_031762435.1. Classification (NCBI taxonomy): domain Eukaryota; kingdom Metazoa; phylum Chordata; class Actinopteri; order Cyprinodontiformes; family Rivulidae; genus Hypsolebias; species Hypsolebias longignatus. Next base: position 20,510,912 of record JARVGV010001153.1, on the reverse strand, counting down.
AGAGATAGGTGAAAAAGTGTGACGTAGCAAATCTATATTTATTTTAGTATTTATATATATATTTAAAGGCTTTAAAAACCCTTCCCACACTCTTGCAATGTTCTTAGCTCTTAAACCTCTGTCATTTTAACAACATATGTATATGTACAGTACAATTTTACTCACCAGCTCTGCAGAACAGCAGCTCTGTTCTGGTTCTGCAGACCTACTCTGCAGCGACGAAACCCACTGCCCCATCCAGGTTGACGTGCACGGGGATAACTGAGCTTCAGGAAGTTTCAGGATTATTTGAGACGTTCCTACTAGTTCTGTGAACTTCACAGATCGATCATTACTTCTGACTTTGTTGCTAACTTCCCTCTGTTTTGGCAGAAAGCAGTGGCCGAAAGCACTCTTGGCTTCTGGGTAGTAGAGTACTTTTGACCTGCCTTACAGAGTAGGTTTATTGATAGAAAACTACAAAATGGCGGCACCTGTCTGAAGTATTTTTTTTCCGTTAACTTTTCATCCCAATCACGTGAGTAATATTAAAGAGGACAGTTGTGGGTCGTGTTCAATCTTACTTTGAAAAACCACAAAAGAGCAAGTCTGCGAAAGTCGAACTGCGAAGTAGCGAGAGACTACTGTATAGTTTGAAACAGATCATGCTCCTTTAGGACCTCGTATGATGCATGATGTGTAGCTGTCCTCATACATTCTCTGCCATGCTGAAGTTTGCCAACCAGACTCTGAGAAGTCAGGGTCTCCACATGCAGACACATCAACTGACCAGCTGAAGGTGTGCAGGGGTGATGATGCTGATTTACCAGAACATTCAGAATGGGACGATCTTCATGCTGTCATCAAGGAACTGTGCACGTTTGTACATAGTCCTGTGACATCTGTTAGCTTCATCATCTTGTGAAAATTCATGATAACGTTCTTTTACCTTCTGTCTTCACAAAACAACCACGTTGTAAGACTTGGTCCACGTGATGCAGAACTGGAAAACAATCTCAGTGAGGAAAATGAATCGTTTTCTTTTTTTGTTCCCTGTTATGGAGTGAAGAGGGGCAATTGGAAACACCCTTCCTCCATCCGTGCATGTTGTGAGCATAACTTGAAAAATAATTTACCATCCTCTATTTTGCTGTGTGGCTTCATCAAGGCAGAAGAACATTTCCTTTTTAAAACTGGGCTCCATGAACTTCCAAAAAAGTTTTTTTTTTTTTGTGTTCATTCACATCACTGCATTTTCACATTTGAATAACAAGCTACATACATTTAAAATGTGTATGGTATTTGTACAAAAGCAACACAACTACCATTTACTGTATTTACAAAGTGTGCAGCTTTTCTCACTACAGGTTTTGGGGCTCCTCCCCCCAAAAAATTCAGGAGCATCTTGATTTGGAAAGTCACAAACATGTGGCCCATTTATAGACAGCTGCACGCAGCTCGACTGAATAACTTACCAAGTTCAGGTCTGTACATCCAGGGGGAGCAACTTTGCTCTGACAGCCAAGCTAGGTCGAAGCCACTTGTTTTTCAGCTGTTGTCGGCGTCCGTAGAGTTATTGTGGCTCCTGTTTTCTCCGTTATTTGGAGAGCATTTAAGGAGCTTTGACTAATTTTTTTAGGAGGGAAACATTCTCCACTGTACCATTAGCGGAACTTGCTAACGATGGATAGAGGGGGTGGGGAGTGGTGGTGGGGGTTGGGGTGTGTGCGGGAATTGGTGAATGTCCTCAGTAGGCAGGTGCTTGTTTCTGTGGACAGGGCAGGGTGCCCTACTTGCATAATGGTAGGGGAAACACTGATAGATGTAATTTGAGGAAACAGTGTTTTCTAGCTTTTATATTACTTCAAAGTATAGTTTCCTCAAATAATTGGAGTGGCTGAAGATTAATCTGTGGGGGCTGAGGCCACCATTGGCCACCCCCTGGCCCCATTGCACCTGATCATGAACCCTCCACTCGTCAGGATCCATCATTCAGCGCTTCTTTGGACAAGAAAATAAATGATTCAATAAAACAAACTTACCTCTGTTCTCGTAAACAGCGTAACTCTTTACATTTGAATATCTAGCCGCAAAACATTTAGGTTTACTCCCTGTTCAGTCCAGAAAACACATCTGAAAAACTACAAGCGTTCACTGTTTATATCCCTCAGTGACGGGGACACGGGCGTCCTGCTTGTTTTTTGTCGGGGGCTGTGGCTGGATGAATGTTGCGTTCTGTAGCACTTTGCTCAGTTTTCTAAGCTTGGTAAGAAGAACGGTAATGTGACTCATTAGACGATGGGAAGGTGACATGAGGACAAGCTGAAATAACAACGATCTGGCTTGATTTTGCTGAGAGAGACATCAGCTGTCTGCATCTTGTGTTCTGTTGGTGCCGCAGCCTCAGCTGATGCTGACCGAGCACCAACCTTGCTTGGATGGTTGACAGTGACCTGACCTATTTTTAGACCCCGGCTATATATCTGTGTCGCTGTATGTGCACTCGTCTTGTACTTACTGTTCTCACTGCTCGCTCTTTCTAGTCGATGCACATGACTTGAGTTAAGTTAGACGGGCAAGCAGTTTGGCAGCACCATTCATCAACTTTCCACCTGACTGGCGGTCATTCATGATGAGGATCTCATGTGCTAATGATCTGATTGTCTTCATCAGCTGACGTCTGAATTCCTCTGTCTGAGATAAACTGGAGCGTCTGTAGAAAGTCTGGCTGCACACTCTCATAATAAGCATGTTCTCAGCTTTGTTACAGTCGGACGGTGATCTATCCATTGTGTGTGATCCATTCTGAAGGGACTTTCATGGGTTGTGGCCAGGCATGTAAGAACCCAACAGAGCCATAACCATTACTACACAATAAGATGGTGCAATAAAGACCATGCATGTCTCATATTTCACATTGTTTGACTTCCAACACGCTTGTATCCTTGTAAACCCTGTGACTGCTCTAAACGACTCTGTTGATCACCTCTGAGTGGACAGAGCTGCTTCCTCCAACTCAAGCTCATCGTTCAGACACAACCACTTGGCACTCTGCTGAGGAGTAAAACTGTGCTCTCCAAAATTCATTTCTCCTCCCTCCTTGAGGCATTTGAACGACTAACAATTGTCAAACAGTTAATTTTAGCAGTGGGCATCTTTATGCACATGGTGAGTCCATTTGATGATAATTCAGAGGACTGTGCCACAATTTAAAAATGATTATTGATGCAGCTTTAATGAATGTCCATGCATCACATGTTGGTTCAGTCCTGCCAGTTTTCTTTGATTTAATGGCTCTGTTAGAATCCAAGACATAAGATGATCATGTTGTATTGTTTCTATAAAGTATACATGATGTAGTGGGACTAGAGCTCGACCGATGTGGAAATGTTGTGCCGATACCACTGTTGGGAGGGGACGGCGACTGCCAGTAACTGATATATTGGCTGAAAGATTTTTGAGCTTTGTAAACCCCAGCTGTAAGAAAACAGCTACTTTAAACCTGTTTTAACACTTGAAGTCTTGAAACAACGTGCGTTCACATTTTCTATCCTCCATTATTCACCATAAAGTTATCAAGTGTGTTACAAAAATATAAGTTAAACAAAGAAACGTCCTCCCTGTTCATTGTTTAGTCAGTCACATTTGATGAAGGTCCAACTAGTATTGACCACAGCAGAGTTTATTTTTCTTTGTAGAGAAGTAAAGATTTCAGACAAATAATGCATTTCATTGAGGACGACAAAGATAACATTAATAACACTGATATATTTTACATCCATGTTAGATTTATTGTTCAGGATAAAGTTTTACACGACATAGCCAATGCTAGGTTATTTAAATGTTAGCTTGCTAACTTGAGATGCATGTAGCTAATGACAAGCAGGTTGGAGGATTGAATATAATTTATTATTGTAGATGTGTTTTACAGATCAGTTAAAATAAACGTACCACTTACTTGACAGTGTGGATAACTGTATTTACAGCCATACATTTTATATGATTGTCCACATTCTATCCACTTCAGCCCACTTTAGAGACAGACTGGTGATGAAGCAGCTGACAACTGGTAAAACTGTCCCCTTTACAGAAAACTGAAATCTACCAAAGTTTTAATCCAGTCAGTGCGGCTCAACAAAAAGTGAGCGCTCGCAGCACAGGTAGCTCTGGCAGCGACAGGAAGTTTGTCCCTCTCACCATGTACACAACTTGATTGCAGCGTTGCTTTGTGAAGGTCATTTTTGCAACAACTCCCCAGCAGCTGACGTACCTCCAGACACTGAAGGTGCTGCTTGTCTGTTGCTTGTTAGGGCTCAGCTCTTCTTCACAGCACTCCCTTTTGCAGGATGTTAACAATAAATAACTTATTTTGGACATTTTAAAAGAATTCTGAATGATTCATTCTGCATTGAGGTGCATTAAAAAGCCCATTGTCACAGTGTGTTACTCTGGTTTTATTTAGCACGGCTCTGTGTTGTTAGTTGCTGCCTCTCTCTTGGTGTCGATGCGTCTGCACTGAACTTATATAATTAGATTTTGTTCTAGGCCAATGACTCAGACACAAGTCAAAATGCTGCTCAGTAATAATGAGTCCTCCTGTCTCTTGGTAAAGCTTCCTGTCTGTCGTCATCTCGTATTAGAACGGGCTGTTTAGCACACAGGCCATATTTTAATTAGTTTTTAACAACATTACAAACAACTGGCATGTCACACAATAAAGTTTCTGTCAATCATACAGTATTTGTAGTGTTATCAGTCAAGTGATGTAAGTTGTGTAGAGTTTCTGGCTGACTGAGTTTTAAACGTGTTTAAACTCATATTTTTGTCCCTTCTGATAATCTGACGAGGGTTCTTCATGTCTCTGTGCCTCAGACACAACTCCTGTTCTGCTTCAGCTGGATGACAGGAGCCGGCTGTCCATGCTTTTAATGTGTGGTTCTCGTGTGGATGAAGGGATTTAAAAGCTGGATTTATTGAGCCATGAACAACCTCTGGAAATGTGAAGATTCACTGATTCACTGCAAACTAAGTTTCTGCTCTTTTGGCACTTGACAAATAAATAATTATATTTTTGGTAAACGGTAAATGTCTCATATCTGTTTTTTCTGTTTGCTCAAGAAGTCGATCCTTTCAGTAAAGTCTTGTGTTGTTAACGCTCGTCAGTAGATGAATGGAGGAGTGGTGGTGCAGAGGTTAGAGAAGGTGGGCCTGTGATCAGAAGATCGCTGGTTCAAGCCCCGGTACCGACAACATCAAAATGTGGGTGGAAGAGGTGAAA
>JARVGV010001153.1:20486725-20500971 GCA_031762435.1 Hypsolebias longignatus | reverse complement strand
ACGGCGAGCAGTTCCGGTTTAAGTCTAAATCGGTTTCCGGCCGGGCCGGAAGAACGGATCTCGGCCGGAAACCGGGGACTACCTGTAGTTTATAGACGAACTGTGAAAAATAGGGTGGTCTATTTAAGTTTATACATGAAAACAGTTTTATTTTACAAAAAGAACAGTTTTGTCGCTCTCACATAAAACATACGTGATGTACTTAACAAAAAACATTTCTAATATTAATCTTATTCTTACTTATCAATTACTTTCAAGTTATTAAGCATAAAATGTTCTGTTTAGCTGCAACAGTGTTTAATGTGCATTTGTTGAAACCAGTTACTTTAATTTAGGATGTTTTATTATTTAATTGTTGGAACTGTTTTGATTGATAAGAAACATTTAATGGGTCAAATGTTCTATCTTAAAAGATTAATTTTAGGGAAAAAAACATTATTTTGACTAAACATGTTTTCATGGAGCCCATTGATTTGTTAATTTGATTGTTTGAATAAAAAAAAAAAGTATTTTAGGATAAAACAGCTTGGGGTGCGTGTGCCAACAACCTGACGTTAGAGCAACACGCAGCAGACACACGGCTTGTGTTGCAGACATCATCACAGCCACAACATGTGAAGACAAAACACAAGACTGTTTGACTTGGTTCAAAAAACAACACCCCCACACCAAGACCATCCATCCTGCAGTCCATATTCCTGCTCTCTTCTCCAGCCTTTCTCTAACGACTTATTTTATCTGACACTTACCAAGTGACATGTAAATTTCCCAACATCATCCCTTGAACATCCCCTCCCCCATCTTGTTCCTCCACCACTGGTTTCCTTTTTGTACTTTGCAGATTTGGGTCAGACATCTTGTACTGTATATTGTAGAAAAGGAGAGAGAGGGAGGGGTCCTACATGGATCACATGACCACCAAATGTGAAATCCCTCCTATCAAGCACCTTGTACCTTCCACCACAGCTGAGCAACAAAACCACACAAGAAGAGGGGGAGACGAGCACAATGCGAGCCTTATCAGATGTTTAAAGTGAGCACAAGCTGCACAGACTGTACCTGTGAAGAAATGATTGATACTTTTCTCTCACAGCCTCTTGACCTGAGATTTATGACATTTCCTCCAACCACAAGTCCTCTCCTCCAGTTCAGCCATTCATCTCAGCTGATTCCTTCCCAGTGAGCTCCCAGCTCCTGCCGTCACAACAACCACACCAACAGAGACTCAACCTTTAGCCAACCCCGCAGCAGCTGCATGGTTTCATCAGAACCGAATGCACTCGTGCACGCAGCAGCAAATGATGCAGACAAACTTATGTGAGCTTCACGTCTTCATGTTACTGCTTTGAGTTCTGCTGGTTGTGTCCAAAGTTTACCTAACAGGTCCAGAAACTCTATACGGAGACAAAGTCCAAACGCAAATGGTTTGTACCATGTTTTCCACCGTATAAGTTGCATCAGTCCAAAATATGTAAAAAATAAAAAGTGGAAAAATCCACAAATACGTTGCTTCGCCGTATAAGTCACATTTATTATACTTCACTGCTGACAACCCATAAATGTGGGTAGGTGTTGTGCCAAAAATCAATTGGCTACCAAATGGCAGCCACGGGAGCGTGCAAGGGAGGACTCACTGTGCATTTCTTTGAAATTTAACAAGATAACCAACACAATTATTTCTTTGCTCGAAATTATAGCAAAGGTGTGTCTCAGCTGAACTTTTACTTAATAAAAAGGACTTTAACGGTCAAATCAGCTTCATTTCTTCAGGGCGGCGCAGAGAAATGAAGCTGATTTGACGGTTGCTCCAAGCGAGTTGGACAAAGGTGGCATTAGCCACTTTTACCTATTACGTGACACAACGACATACCATACTACTCGAGTGCCATCCAGTGGCTGAAATGTTACGTGTTCAATATTTTCAGGCAGAATGAATGAAAACGGTCATATCTCTGCCAAAAATTGGTTTATAAATATGATAAAAATCCATAAAGATGTTGCTTTAGTGTATAAGTCGCAGGATATGTAAATTATGAAAAAAAAAAACATGACTTATAGGGTGAAAAATACAGTAATCACTGTTTTTGCCTGTATCAATGTTTGTGTCTGTTTACCGTACAAATGATCTTACAACCACTGATGAGCTCTAAAAAAATGGCTACAACCCAGACAGTTTTACACCAATTAATCTAAAATTTGATGTGGTGGTTGCTGAGACTCCTCCTCAACACATATCTGACTGCTAGCATATTTTTGTTTTTATTATTATTATTATTATTATTATTATTATTATTATTATTATTATTATTATTATTGAATCAGCTCTGTTTGTTAGCAAAAATCTAACTGTAAAACCACTGTACAGATTTTAATTAAAATTTTCAAAATATAAAATAGTGAATGTACTTATTTCAAATACCAAGCTGTTAAAAGGATGTCAAAACACAAACTGTTTCCATCATGTTGTTGTTGTTTTGTTTTTTAATGGTTTAAGAGCCAAAAGATGACATGGTGTGTGTTTTTTATTTTATTTCCACACTCTGGACCATGACATGAAGATACATTATGACTAGAGACAGGACTGTAAACATGAAGCTGAAGCCACGAAGGACCAGCACCCTCTAGTGGTTGGCTGCAGTACAATTCTGTCTCTTTTCTTATGTATGGTAAAGAAAACATTCCTTATTGGTTGGTTGTACATTTCATCTGATAACATGGTCTGTCGTGGCAACACTCATTTGTCCTTTGAAGATGTACAGTGCAAGTTTATCTCCAAGAGAACGGTGAGGCACTAAAAGCTCTTCCTCTTTTCTAACAACTTCTAAACACAAACTGAAACACACAACATGTGTTTGCAGATCAGTATGACTGAGAACAGAGCTATGACTGAGAGCGTGGACATCTACTGCTCTTCACACGTCCAGCACTATCATTGAAGATTACACCTTCCCAACAAAACCACAGCAGATCATAAAAACAGTAATATTAAACGCACATCAACAACTACACGCACACATACTACAGAAGCTCATAAAAAAAGTTAAATATAAATAAAAAACAATAACCATCCTGTGTCCCCCTGTCTCAGGAAGACAACTACCAGTACTGAATAATAACACACATCTGATAAACCTGTAAGTCACTCACTGATAAAACAGCTGTTCTCAGAGAGGCCATACAGCCTTTATAGACAAACTGCATGTTTTATTTTTTCATTTCATATTTTTGTAATTTGCATAACTGACTGACTGAAGTCTCCTAAAACAGCATTTTATTGGTCATTAAATAATGCAGATCTAATCCGCTGGTTGTCCATTTAGATTTGATTTCCAATGCTCGGAGTCATGACTTGTTGGAAACTAAAACAGGTGCAATAGTGTCCAAGGTAGAGGCAACCAACATATTTTTTTTATTTACCATAGGTAGTCATCAAACTGGGGTTAGTAATAAAAGGAAAAAGAAGTGGCAACAAGTGTCAATGATGATAACACAGCAGGAACTGATCTACGGTTCTTACTTAACATTTTAAAAAAGTGGTTCAATATCAAATTTAAAGTCAAGAAATGAGGTGTTGAAGAAGCATTTTGTATCTGGGCATCATAAACAGCTAGCATGGCACAACACAGAGACAAATGAAAAATATCCAGCCTGTCAGCCAGCTCCCTCTGAAAGGCTCCAGTTGCAAGGAAGCACAGCAAACTGAAGACTTGAACTGGTACCAGCACATGGCTCCTCCTGGTTTCCCTCTGTAAAGCTAGGGCCAGTTAACATGACGTTTCAAAAGAATGGCCCTGGGCACATCAAATCAAATAATAAGCACACATCACAGTGTGCCAGCAGGTCATGTGATCCCTGAAAATACACTCCCTCACAATTCTTTCAGAGGCGATGTCCTCCTGCAGCTCCGTTATTCAACAATTACATAAGACTTCACAGTTGTTTGTGCCCGTGTGTCATCGTCTCCACCTCGTCAACCACAGGCCACTTGTCCTGAGTTAATATGCTCATTCAACACTAAATGATCAAATGAATCTCGGTACTTGTGATTAAATTGAAAATGTACCCATTTATTTTCATTGCAAATAAAAAACTTTAACTGTAAAAAAAAATTAAATAAAAAACACATACTGGTTTAGATTCTGTCCAGAGTGCAGAAAAAGCCGACACACACATTTTAAACTGAAAGACTGATTATTTGTGTTCCCTGTCCCTTTATGTATATTTGTGCATTAGCAACAAAATTGAACCGAACCATACATAAATATAATATAACATTTTATAACAAACAGATTGGAAATGAGTCGCAGGAAGCCTGACTGTGAGGAATGAGGTTAAATTAGTACCAAAAACATGTTTATGTTTCTGTAATTGTAACGTGTGTATGTAGCATGTTGTTTATATGTAAGGGATATGTTAAGTGACATCACTATACAGATGAATACAGATTCAGATATTATTTCTTGTCGTCTGCACCACGTGTGGTGGAATGAGATTATGTACACAGGGTCCCAGTTATAGCCAACAATAAAATGTAAAAGAAAACAGTGCTAAGATCTAATATATGAACTAAGAAAAACATCAACTAAAAAATACATTAAGCACTAAAAGCATAAAAACAATACAGGTAGTCCCCGAGATACGAACGGGTTCCAGACCTAAGGACCGTTCGTAGGTCGATTCTGCCACAGGTCGGAGCCGAACACACATGGCGCCTTATGTCCGCATTTACGGCCGTAAATTGAAACTGAAACTAAACGGCGATCGGTAACGTCTTTTTAAACACGTTTTTTTGATGTAAAACAACTTTGAACGGCCGTTTTAACGTGTTTTAATGTGTTTCCAAGCAGTTAGCTAACAAAATACCCCCCAAAAAAACCCGAAAAAAATATAAAATGCTGCATAAAAAAGGCAACGTACGGCGCGATGACGTCACTAGGGGGCGGTTCGTAAGTCCGGAGCACCGTAAGTAGAGACCGCCGTAAGTCGAGGACTACCTGTAGTCCCTCACTCACTTGTCATGGGGGTTACATTCCAGACACCCCCACGATAGGTGAAAATCCGCAACTTAGATTTGTTATATTTATTTTACTAGTTATATATATTTTGTCTTTATAAAACATTCCCATGTTCTTAATAATGTTCTAAACTCTCTAAATGCTCTAAAAGAGCACAGCGAAAGAGAGCAGACAGACTGATGTTACGGTTACTGAACCTCGGGGGCGGGATATCCATCGGGAGCACCAGCACATTTCCTGGTGGCCTGGCCCACTCAGTGATTGCTGAGGGGGACTAAAGGCTTGGTTTGGGTCGCGCTTGATAAAATAAAATAAAAATCAATCTGTGCTGCACGTGCAGCTCACGCAGGTATAAGACAGAAACCTTGCCTCCTCCTTTACTCTTTCTGAGGCTGTCTCTGCTCTGCTGTGACAGACAGCCTCAGAAAGAGAAAGGAGGGGGCGGAGGGTCTGTTTTATACCTGAGTGAGCCGTGCTTAGCCACTCTCTTTTTTAAAAACTGTTTCACTCTTATTTATTTCACCTAAGCAATTTCTCCGATGTTCTACATTTGTTCATCTACTCTGTTCACCCCTGCTCCCTGAGTAACGTAGTAGTGATGGGGAAAGGCAGACCGTGCCCCCTCCTTTCTTATTCTGAGCCAGTCTGTCACAGCAGAGCAGAGACACAGAACAGGTTGTGCGCCTGCCTGTTGCGTGTCTTCTCTGCCTCAGAAAGAGAAAGCAGGGGGTAGGGTCTGTCTTTCCCCATCTCCACTCGTGTGTCATGTACAATCAGTTGAAAACCCTCAAAAGAGTGAGTCTGTGAAAGTTGAACCACAAAGTATCAGAAGACTACTGTATTGTGAATATAGGAATCAGCATTTTAAATCTTCATATCTTAGTTTTTTATTTTTCTGCTCACTTTGTTTCAGGTACTTTATGTGTCTCCAGCTCAGGAAGGACATCTTGCAAGGTGTTCTTCCTTGTTCCTTTGTTACTTTGTCCTTGCTGGGCTCCTACACAGTCCAGTCGGAGCTGGGAGAATATGACCCAGAGGTTCATGGAACAGAATACGTTAAAGATCTGAGCCTGGCCCCCGGACAGAGCAAAGAGCTGGAAGAAAAAGTGATGGAGCTGCACCGCACTTACAGGTGATTAAAAGACAAAGCATGGATGAATTTTAAAGAACATATAACCACTTGGTTTTTATTGCATTATACAAGTATGATTAAACATGTTTTTGTCCCTGTTGCGAAGAGGGAAAATTGGAAATACCCTCTGTCCATCTGTGTCTGTATTGTGTGCGTAACTTGAAAAATAAAGTGAGGTACCAGCTTCCATTTTAATGTGTGGCAGCATCTAGGTGTAAAGAAAGGTCCCTATTGAAAATTAGACTGCAATGTCAAAATCCAAGATGGCTGCTGACATACATGTGTATATGTATGTGTAAATCCTGATTATTTGAGGAAACAATGCGTTCTAGTTTTTCTGGAGTGGTCAAAACTTAATATTTGGTGGTGAAGACCACCATTGGCCACCCCCTAGCTCCTTCATTGCACCTGGTGATTGATGAGGTTTCTCTCCGCTCGCCAGGGTTCATAGCTTTGTGCCACTCTGGACAACCAAAAACAGAAAACCTACCTCTTTTTATACACAGTGTGACTCATACTCACGTGAATGGCTATCATTCAAGTTATTAAGGTTTATTTGCATTCCTTGTTCACTTCGTTATACACTCGTTTTGAACCTTACAAACATTCACTATTCAAATCTCTCAGCAATGGGGGACGTCAGCGTACCGCTTGCTATTCTTAAAGTCTGATGATAATTTAATTTAAAGATTTATTTCATTTGTTTCCAGGTCAATGAGTCCAGCCCAAGCAGACATGTTGTTTCTGGAAAATGCTAAGAAACTTGCAATGTACGGTGTTGACCTGCATCAAGCCAAAGTGAGTACTTTTATTATTATGTTTATTATTATATATTTTTTTTAATTGTTCTTCCTCTTTACTTAAGCAAAAAATGTAGACTTGGATATCCTAAAAATTGAACGTTTGATTTAATTTTTTTAATGTTTCACAACGGTTTGAAACAGCGTGCATGCACTGCATCAGTCATCAAATTTAATTACAAAATTGATGTCATCCTCTTTTCAGAAAAAAACAAGGGATTAATAATGTTTGAAACCGCATGACCTCACAGGGTTTGTTTTCGTGAGAAAGTCTGCCTTCTAGTGACTGTTTTCTGTAAGTGTGGGAAGATGGACACTGAATTTTTATTTTGCACGCAGGATCTTGATGGTGTGGACATTACACTGGGGGTCTGCTCGAGCGGTCTGATGGTTTACAAGGACAAGCTGAGGATCAACCGATTCCCTTGGCCCAAAGTGCTTAAAATCTCTTATAAACGGAGCAGCTTTTTTATCAAAATCAGGCCATCAGAGGTAAAATCATCCATTTTGACTTTTAATGTTTCTGCCTGGTTCCAAACCTTGTATCTAATTCAAATGCACTAGCCTTGGACTGGTATGAGGTTCTTATTGTAATTCTATGAAAAACCTACAAAATAAGGGTTGGATCTGCTCAAAGATAATTATTGGGTTTCATTTTCTATTTTTTTTTTCTGAATACACAACATTGTAGTTAGACTTGTAATGTTATTATTGACGTACAAATTTTTTACATATTGAATTTCTTATACATATATTTGAATGGCAGTTGCTGCAAACCCCACAGAGGCATTGTCTCATTTTCAAATGCAAAACAAATATAAATTAAATTACTAAAGTTCATATAAATAAAACAGTAATGCAAAGTAAAATTTAGCATTTAACACGACAGTCAGTTTTTTTAAAAAAATTTTAAAATCTGTTTAGAAAAAGTAGTCAGTGGGATTTTCATTGTATCTGTGTTGAACTGCTAATAATGTTGATCAATTTTAATTTGTCTTTTTCACATGTAGCAGGAGCAATATGAGAGCACTATTGGCTTCAAACTTCCCAACTACAAAGCCTCAAAGAAGCTGTGGAAAGTTTGTGTTGAACATCACACTTTCTTCAGGTAAACACAAGTTTTACTTTCTTAGTTCTGACTGACTGTTTTCTGCCTAACAGTCATGTAAAGGTTGCTGCTGTCTAGATAATTGGCTAATTGTTCACTACAGCTTAAGCTTTAGTTTGGTTCAGCAGAGGAAAAGAGCTCCTAACTTGACTTTAAACCTTAAAGTTCAGCCATGCTGCTCATACTGTTGCATACAAATTACATTTTATGATTCAGATGTTAAAATGATCAAATTGATTCAATATTAGGTTGGTAAAAAGTAAGGTAATTGTATCTCCTGCTTAGGGTTCAGTCGGTGGAGCCGCCATCGTCTCGTCGCTTTCTTGTTTTGGGCTCAAAGTTCCGCTACAGCGGTCGAACTCAGGCCCAGACCCGAGAGGCGAGCTCCATGATAGACCGCCCAGCGCCCCGCTTCACACGCTCGGCAAGCAAGAGGCTGTCGCGCAACCTGGACGGAGGTAAGTCCACGTGTGTGTTAGACATCCTGCAACAAGCCGCAGGCTTGATGAGCTGCTCGCTGACGTGTTTTGCTCCTGCAGCTGGAGACGAGACTCTCCAGTTTCTGCAACAACTCTCAGCATCCACCAGGTGTGAGACTGATGACTGGTCATTGATGATGACACCTGATAAATCTCAGCCTTCTCTTGGATTCCCAGGTACCAGGAAGTGTGTGGAGACTTGCACAATGCCTTTTGGCATATTTCTCACTCGCTGGCTGCGCACTAAAAGCTCTCAGCTTCATCGCTTCTTTTCCACCGGCTCCTCTGTTCCTGTTTATTTACGTTTATGCTCTAAAAGTTTGTAATAAAAAGGCTTTTCAGCGTGGTTACCAGCTAGGTGTTCTGGGTTGACTGGAATTTCATCAGTCAGGCCTTTTAGTTTCCCTTTGTTGACTTAAGGGAAACGGGAACAAGATATAAAAGGTCCTCATTTTTAATCCTGAGATTGTTCCTCTTTTTTTTATTTGGCATTTTCAAAAGTTCTACCAACTACTAATGGCTTTCACTTTGTTGAGCTCAGTTGCTCACTTTTCATTGCTGCAGCAGCGCTCTCTGAACTATCTCCACCTGCTTTTGTTCTGCAGAATAAGATACACATTTAATCTTTCTTTTTGCACTAACCTCATGTAACTGGACTCACCAATGGCCCAGCGAAGTCAAAAGCTTGCTCGAAGCTTTGTGAAGCCTTCACAGCGATCGTTTGTTCTGCTGAGTCGTTACATAACTTCCATCCCCTCACCATGTCTTCACAGCCAGAGTGGAATCAGAGCAGACGTTCACTCAGTCCTGGGAAGAGGGGAAGTCTGTTCACACAGTCACAGCAACCTGGCAGGGCACTGAGACCCAGTCAGTGAGCGGGCCGGGTCAGCCAGGTACTAACGTCGCCTCAAGATGCTCGTCCACATTTTTTATCGTTGCCCATCATTTGCCACGTTGAGCTGGATTGTTGAAATTTGCACAGTGTTCAAAATCTCTTTAAACTTTATTTCATCCATTATGAAATCAAGCAGACATTTTTGGTTTCAACTATGTGCTTTTTGAGGTTTTTACACTTTGGTTACCAAGTACAAAGATGTTGCCTATGATTTCTCTGATGTCATCAGTCAAACCCAGCTTGGTAAGATCCCCCTCTTTGGCTCGACTGGTACAACCTGCACTAACACAGCGAGATGACTGGTTCCTGTACTTTGACCAATTCTTCAGCTCACTTGAGCGTACTGAAATGCCTCCATGTAAGTTTCTTGGTGAGAAAGATGTTTTTTTCCAGATGCATTTAGTCAAGTAATTGCCATCTGCGTGATTAAAATCACAGCTCGGTGTATCCTTTGCCATCTTACTTCTTCTAGTCTCCACTGAAGCCCCGTCCCAGCTCGATGTGCAGACGCAGGTCACATCTGTGACCAAACAGGAAGTGTCCACTAGGGAAGTCATTGAGCGGCTGCAGGAATCTGTGACCTTGATAGACTCTCTTCAAGAGGTGGAGGTTTTGGAAGAGAAGCTGAGGGCAGTGAGGGACTTGGAAGAGAGGCTGCAGGATATAGATGAGATGGCTGTGAGAGTTCAGAAGATAATAGAAGATGAATTGGGGCAGGAAGAAGTTGACAGGTTGAGAGCAGAAGAGGCTTTGGAGCTGAAGCGACAACAAATCCAAGGTGGAACAAAGGTAGTGGTGAGGAGGTCTGTGAGGAGGATAGATACTTCAGCGGGTGATGTGGATGACCTGGAAGATCAGATAAAGCAGGTGTTTTTTAAAGATCTGCCTGAAGAGGAGGAAGGATTTAAGGTGATTGAAGAGAATCAGTTAGATGATAGTTCGAGAGAGAAACTACGGCAGATGGAGAAGGAATGGCAGGAAGAAGTGCGGGAGAAGTTTTCCTCTCCAGACGCTGCAGGTGCCACTTCAGTAGTAGCATATCAAAAGACGTACGTGCGTACGGCTGATAAGCAGGTGAATATTGTAGAAGACAGAGGACAGGCTGGGGATCAGGAGGAAAATAAAGATGGTTGGTTCAAGCTCTTCGACCGCCCTTCGTATCTTGCAGCATTCAACCCAACAGGTAAAGTACGTTGTCGTGCAAACCGTTTTGGGCTTTTACTGACCTTTCTAACGTTCTAACAGTGTTGCGTGCAATAACGATGATACGGCAAGCAATAAAAAATTAACCAACTACAAACATGACGCTCTGCCTCGCATTAGACGTTTGAGTAAGTGAAGCTTCGTGCAGGTGACAACACGTTCTGCTTCTTTGGCTGCAAGCTTTTTTTGGACCTGCTCGACACATTTGCTCCTGTTTTAATTTACTTTGTGTCTTCGCTCTAGTTGATGCTGATGAGCACAGGCATTTCAGCTCAACGCATGTGGGGACAACGGAGATTATGGAGGAAGAAAGGCAAAAAAGAGAACTCGTAAAAAGGGTGGATGACTGGTTTATTTTGTTGGATGTTCCTTCTGGAAAAACATTTTACTTACCACCAGGTATCGCTAAAATACCATACACTGTTTTTCTATATTTTGTGCTCTTTTGTGTACTTATAACATAAGTGCACCCTACTTGTTATGATACAAGACTTTCTCCTGACTACTCATCAGTTACAATAAAGGAAAGAACCCAGGTGGCTGATGGGAGCTTTGTCTCTGTGGCTGGAGGTGCACAAGAGGAACACAGTTTAGTTGGAGAGAGCAAGGTAAAACGAAGAGATCTAGAAGAAATCCAACAGCTGTCAGTGACCGAGAGATCTGATGACTGGTTTGAGTTGTCAGATGTTCCTCAAAAAGCAACACATGTTTCACCAGGTACAGACAAAAATCTGCTCTGCTTTTTGAATTTTTTAAAAAAAAATCTGAATAAACTGTTATTTTTTATCATCTTTAGCTTTTTCTTTATGTCCTCACATCCTGTAGCATCTGAAGTTTTGTGTGTGTTTTTAGTTGCTGAAGTGAGTGTAGAAGAAGGGAGGTCTCTCATTAAAGACAAGGCTGTTGACCAGAAAGAAAAACCAGTAGAAGTTTTTGTAGAGGACTTGGAAATAAAACAAATGCCAAGTGAGACAAAAGATGACTGGTGTGCATTGCCTCCCATTAAAGAATCATCACTGGTGTCCCATGGTATTCTCTATTTTCCCCTCATATTTAGAGTTGTATTTTTTTCTCATTTCATCTGACAGAGTTATTTCTTTCCGTTTATAGTGTCTATGACCGGGCGTGCTGTTCAAGTTTATCAAAAAGAAACTGAAACAGCTGTGATCAAGTCTGAGTCAGCAGGTTTGAGCAAGAAGGATGTAGTTAAGGAGGCTGTGACTCGGAAACAGGACAAGAAGCTTCCAGAGCAGAAAATATTAGAACGAATACATGACAGGGATGATGATGATTGGTTGCTGCTGCTTGATGTAGTTTCCAAAGAGGAATCTTACGTGCCTCCAGGTATTTTAAGCTTTCACATTGTTGCATTTGCTAACAAATTTTATTTGTATTGTCGAGTGGTCACAGTAGAGGTTTAAATATTTTTCAGTTTCTGCACAGCTGCCAAGTAAAGTCTTACCAGACATCCGAGCTGAAGCAGAAAGAGTAAGTCAGAAGTTGTATCAAACTGCATATGACCAAGTTGGACCTCAGCTTGTCCAGCCACAGCCAGAGAAAGACGATGACTGGCGTATTCTGTTTGATCCTGGTCGTGAAAAGGCTGTTTTAATCCCACCAGGTATAAAATTGATTTCAGTTCGCAGCTTGTTTGTTGTTTACGACTGAAACGCTAGTGTCACTCAGCGTATTTCACAATTTATTTGTGCCCCAGTTGAGATTATTCAGGATGTGAAGAAGACGTTTGAGCATGAGGTGATGACCACAGAGACTAGAACGCACAAGGAGATGATAATTGATGTTAGCGGCAGGCAAGACGTGGCTTGTTTTTCTGGAATTAGACTGAGCCAAATTGAGACGCCGGTAAGCAACGAAGGAGAGGACGATTGGTTTTTCCTGCTGGACTTCGCAAGTGAAAAACCTTCAGTCGCACCACCAGGTACTTTTCCTTCACCAAAGTCTTTGTGTACACTGCGTTGTTTGCGTCGGGGTTATTTATATTCATGTTTGTTATTCATATTCAGCTGCTCTGGTTCAGCGTGCTGTTCGTGTAACAGTACCCGCTGAATCAAAACCAAAGTTCGTTGTGGAAGATGTGAGACCGCGTATGACGTCGGTTAACCTACCGCAGTCCAGAAAAGTGGATGATGATTGGTTTGTGCTGCTGGATGTGCCAGCTAAAATATCAGGTACAGTGCTGTCTGGTGTGGCTGCTGCTAAGAGTCAAAAATCAACGTACTAACAGTTTTCAGTGTGGCTTGTTTGCGTTTCATCTACTAAACAGATACCCAAAGTGCTATATTAAAGAAAAAGATCATACATTTTGATGTGGACTTCTGTTGGAAAGGTTATGAACAATTGATGTTCTATCTCTTGTAAATAGCTCTTTGAACAACCTCAGTTGTTCATCACTTGACAGGCTAACTACTAGTCTGAGCGGGACCGACTTCAGTCTAAAGAATTTCATAATTCATTCAACCTTTATCATTTACAAGAGAGACCCGTTTTAAACAAAAACCACAAATGAGGTACACACACAATAAACATTCAAATAAAAGCATATAAAATGAAAAGTATTTAAAAGAAGTGATATAAAATAAACATGCTACATTATAAAACAGTAAAATACTAAAAACAGGAACACATCTTCATTGATTTGTGCATTGAACTTAACAGCTGTTTAAAATCCCTTAGGTAGGTCAAAGTCGAGAGCTTCAGATCTTTTTGCAAAGTGTTCCAGGTTACAGGAGCAGAGTAAGAGAAGGCCCTTTTGCCAAACTCGGTTCGCACTGAGGGGGACACTGCAGGTAATGAAGTCTTGAGAGCACACCCTGTAGCTGCACTGACAAAGTGACATGTAGGAGGAGATGTATGAAGGCAACAGACCAAGAAGAGATTTAAAGATGAAAATGCACCAGTGTGAGAGTCTGCTGCAGGGTGCTTGTAGGAGCATTCATGTAAATAATGTCACTGTAGTCAATTGAGGGAAGGAAAGTCGCAGTTACAAGGTGTTTCCTAGCATTCAGAGTAAAAACAGGATCTGTTTCTGAAAAAGAAACTCAATTTTACTTTCAGTTTCTTTAGCAAGTTTTCAACATGAGACTTAAAAGAGAGATGTGTATCAACCAAAATTCCCAAGTACTGTATTTGTAAGAATCAAACTCATTAGGAACATCATTTGTACGGTAGATAAGATAGAAGGAAAGACTGCTGGGACTCATTTCTTGTTCGAAAACAACATCCCTTTAGTTTTATCAGCATTTAGCACCAGTTTGATATAGAACAAATCAGACTGGATGATGTCAAAAGCGGATTGCAAAAGCTGGAAAACTGTTCTAGCTCAACAATAAACAACTGTATCATCAGCATAGAAACGTAGAGATGCATCAGGAATGATCTGAGCTACATTACTTACTGGTATGTAGATTGTGAAGAGGGTAGGTCCTAAGACTGAGCCTTGTGGTACACCATTATGGTTGATGCAAACACTGTTTCTAAACATTCACACTGCCATCAGCTTCAAATGGTATGCAAATTATTAGGGCTGAACGATTTTGGAAAATAATCTAATTGCAATTTTTTTTCTATAAATTGCAATTGCGATTTAAAACGCG
>JARVGV010001153.1:20376636-20388197 GCA_031762435.1 Hypsolebias longignatus | reverse complement strand
ACATAGTTGAATGATAAGATATTTATGTTGTGCCACTTTCTGCAAAGTTCATAAATCATGTCACAGACGCTTTAAATACATTTCTGAGCAGCAGCAGTCCTGTGGAGAGGAGAGCATTTGAACTGTCTAAAATTCACACATTTCCATTCTGTTTCTGTCGCTCTGCTCGATGCAGCGGTCCAGGAGGAGCGTCAGAGGAACCGGGAGCGTGAAGGGGAGCTGGAGTTTAGCGTTGGAGTGAACGATGAGATGCCTGTGGAGAAGATCCTGGAGGCAGAGATGGCTGTGGACTTGAGGACTGAGCTTCACTCTGATGGAGGCTCTGCAGGGAACTCTGTGAGTTGTTGGACCATTTCAATAAATGGGTATTAATAAGTAAATGCGTTAATCATGGTAATTGTCATTTCAAAGGTTTTTCATTGGCCAGTTTTCAGGAAGTTATGGTGTGTTGTTTTGTTTTAGCCCCACGATGCTGTTTCCAGCATCTGCCAGACTGCAGATAAGCAGCTGTTTGCTTTGGTCGAGTGGGCGAAGAGAATCCCTCATTTTTCTGAACTGCCTCTTGACGATCAGGTCATCCTCCTGCGTGCAGGTACAGAAAAGATCTCTGCATGTAACATTCAAAGAAACGGAGCTTCTCTTAAAAAGTTCAGAATGAGATTTGTTAAACAAGTACTGAATGCTGCAGCTCTACAGTTATCTTGCAAATTAACTTAAAAAATTTCAAATAAAGAAGAAAATTCTTACACATTGCTGTTAATGTTTTTAAATGAATTTCCTCAAAAGAAATTTGTGAATGTTTTTGTTTTCTTTCTGGTTTGTTTTTGTTTTTTTATGTGCCAGGGTGGAATGAGCTCCTGATTGCTTCGTTCTCCCATCGCTCTATTCCTTTGAAAGATGGAGCTCTCTTGGCGTCTGAGCTGCAGCGCGACGGTGCACACATGGCAGGAGTTGGAGCCATTTTTGATAGGTACTGCCATAGAAACAATAACTCTTCAGCATATTTAGACTTTATAACTTGAGAAATTACCTCATCAAAACATTTTACAAGAACAGGTTTCTTTTGATTTCATGTCCCAAAGTTCTTTCAGGCAGTGATTTTATTTATTTTTTGTCATGATGGGGCTTTTACACTAAATATCTTGAGTCCTACTTTTCTTTTTAGTTTGAGTTCATTATATGTTCATATAATTGAGAGGTCTTTCTATCCACATTTCTTTCATGATGATGGTTTAACATCATCCATCTTGATTAGATGCAGTTTTAGAAATCTGGAGCAGAGAAACATGGGACTCTTCAGAAACAGAGCAGCGTCTTTTCTACGGCCACAGGGTCCTGTAACATTTAGGGAGTGAGAAGCTACCAACTGCACAAGTTGAGGCTTTTTAATAAACTTCTCATTAACTGCAGAGGGGCTGCGGTAGTTCGGTGGTCAGTGTGGCGGTCTTGTAATAGTAATGTAATCTTGTAATGTAGGTTGCAGTACTGAGCCCAGGTTGCATCAGAAAGGACATCTGGTGTTAAAAAAAAAATCTTGAAGTGGCCACTGTGAAGAAGACAGCAGCTGGAAGAAAAACAGAGACTATTCCATTGGGAAACTTTCATTTCTGCTTTTTAAAAATCTAAGTGACTTTATTGAAGTCGTCCGTAAATAGTGTTTGTTTGTGCAGTTTCTGATGTTGCTCTTCATTACAGGGAGAATGTGCAGAGTGCAGAAGTTGGTGCCATATTTGACAGGTACTCTTCCACATTTCCAACAAAGTTTTGTTCTTAAGTTAACAACTGCATATATAAATCTTCTGCTTGTGATTTATACTGATACGTTTTGTTGAAAATAACAGGGTTCTTACTGAGCTTGTTAACAAAATGAGAGATATGCAAATGGACAAAACAGAGCTGGGCTGTCTTCGTGCGATAGTCCTGTTTAACCCAGGTAGCATAATTTCTTTCTTTACATAAACTAAAATGATTCTTGTTTATTCCCTGTTTAATACACTGCTGTGATATTCCTGTCAGATGCGAAAGGACTCTCCAGCACAACGGAGGTGGAGCTGCTTAGAGAAAAGGTCTATGCATCACTGGAAGCTTATTGCAAACAGAAGTATCCAGAGCAGCAGGGAAGGTAAACGTGCTCAGCTGTGACGAGCTTTGATAACTGTGGTCACATGCATTTGTTGACAAAAGAATGGGGGAAAAATAATTGTTTTCTCTGCAGGTTCGCTAAGCTCCTCCTCAGACTGCCAGCGCTACGATCCATTGGCTTGAAGTGCTTGGAGCATCTTTTTTTCTTCAAACTGATCGGTGACACGCCAATTGACACGTTCCTCATGGAAATGCTCGAAGCCCCCCATCAGTTGTCTTAGATTGGAAATGTGTACTGTGGTTTTAGAAAGAGTCTGGAGTCTGGGAAGTGAGCGTGGGACTGGAGTGGCACTTTTTTCTTCTAAGATTTGTCAGTTTGTCTCACCGCTGTCTGCGTTACACTTTAGCGCAGCACAGATTTGCTCTTTAGACCAAACCCAAGGCTTGGCATGATCTATAAGCTGGTGCTATAAGCTGTCATACCTTCACAAGTAACTATAATAAAAACAGTTATTTTTCATGACATTTTACATAACTGTCTCACAAAAGGTATAATTTGGGTACTCATTTTTATATAAACTTTTTAAACTCCAAACTTCACCCCTTTTTAATTCCAGAGGGCATCTTGAATCGTGAGCATGCAGTAAAGATGCAAGCTTTTATTTTTTAAATAAATAGTCATTAAAGCCAGATCTAACAGTGCATCATTGTATCAGTCCTGCACAGTAACCCGAACCCTGGACAACATGACAGATTGAAATGATCCAGCCTCGCTCATCTGTGTTGATTTAGGATCAGCTTTGTGTGTTAGTAATAATTAGTGTTTACATCTTTTCTCTTAAAAAAAAGAAAGAAAGACCCAACATTTGCAATGTACCATTTTCAAAATATACTTTAAACACTTGGCTTCTGAGTGTTCAGGAGTTTGTCTCGTGGTGCTAGTTCAGAAACAATTTGATATGATGGGTGAGGTTGCACACCAAACTACAAACCTAAGAATATATGCAAAAACGAAGAGTTCCTTTGTTTAAAATGTAGCAATATAAGATGACAAACTGCATAAGCTTATTGTGAATTCAGGGGTTTTACAAACGAAACCATGTCCAGTGGAAAGGGAAGACTCGTTTTTTTTTTATAATTTATCTATACAGCTACTAGGTACTGTGCAAAAGTAATTGTTCAGGGGAAGCGCATGTAGAAAAAAATTTGATTACGGTAATCAGGAAATACAAATGAGATTCTGGTGTGCCCATGTTTATCAGTTTCAGATAGAGTAAAGCAGATTGGTTGCACTGGATTTGCTGAGACTGGCTCGGCCTACTTTTTTTTTTTTTTTAATTTGATGCTTATTTGTAGTTCCTACGCTTCCCGCCTTGCTTCTTTACAATGAGCTTTCTTCTCTTTATTCAAGGCAAACTTAATTGCATTTAGATCCATAATACTTGGACATATGACTGTCCTAATCGAGACCACGAGGTTTGTGTGGCGTCCACATGGAAGCGCCACGCAAACGATGCGGTGTGATTGTCGGCAATGCTCTTCAACGTAAAGTGACTTAAAGCGGGGTTTGTGGATTGAAAGAATAAAGCTTATATGTTTTGCTTGCTTTTTCTTCTTTCACAGTGTCACATAAATTTTTATTTTCCCTCAGAAGAAAGTGTCACTTTTTGACAAACCAATGCAATTGAAGGACAATTAAAAGAAAGTCAAAAAGTGTTTTGATGAGCCTTTTTATTTGAACTTGCACAGATGTGGCTGTAGGAGCGAGAAGCCTCAGTGGATTATGGCACAGGCAGCAGTTTGTGATGGGCTGAAGAGAAAAGAATATGTGGTTGCTGGTAAATTCAATTATTTGACCAAAAAAAAAAAAAGGTTCAAAGTGCACATTAGTCTTCCAGCTCTGAGAATGTGTACCTCTTCGTATCAAGCAGAGGTGACGCTTTTAAACCATGCATGGCTGACTTTTCTTAAATTAGAATAACACGGCATTTAGACTATAATACACTTTTCCACAAGAAGGAGGAAAAAGACGTACAACATTATACAGCATTTCCATACATTTCTTATTGTTCCTAATATCCAGTCCAGTCCTGGTGTCTTCAGTTCTCTGGGATGCTACGTGTTGAGTCTTAAGGTGCTGATTCAGTTCCAGTAAATTCATACACAATGTAGTGCTGGTGCCATTCTACTTGAACACTGCGCGTACATTGTTTTTTTCCTCTCCATGGCCATAACTCCATCACAGTGAAGCTTTTGTAAATCGTAAGCTTTGTTTGAAATTCTGTCAGAATGATTTAAAGCTCTAAACTAGATGGGACAACGGAGTTAAACGGGCTCAGTTCACAATGCAGATGCACATGTTTAAAACAAACTTGTCCATACACCGGTACATCACAAATCAAATACCGGGTATTAGTAAATATATTGTACTGTGCAAAAGTCTTGAGCCACCTCTCATTAAAAAAAAAAAAAAATTGCTACAAAAAATGGGTACATTCAAACAACTGTACGGTTTGCATGGCAAAATGAATTACAAGCTTGAATATCAGTTTTATCATTTGATCACAGTGAGAGAAAACACTTTCACAATTATTATTTTTTTGGTACTTGTGGAATAATTCTCCAGAAGCTGTTTTCTTACAAAAAGTTTTGTCCTTCAGTGACGCTGAGGTTCAGACTTGAGACCAGCCCATTGCTGAGATTGTTGTTCTGCTGTGTGCTTGTTTTCATACAGGTAAGACTGGACTGCACTGGTGTTTATGAAATATTGTCATTCTGAACAATGAAGCTGCTATCAGTCACGTCAAGGTGGTCCCACTGTGTTGGGCAGCCCAACGACGACGACTAGGCTGACTGGTAGATCTGTTGCCTCTCTGCGAGAAGGTCGCCAGTTGAAATCCTGGCCCTGGACCTTTCTGGATGGAGTTTGCATGTTCTCTCTGCATGCATGTTTTCTTAGGGTACTCCAATTTCCTCCCACGGACCTATTGGAAAATAAATGTCCCTACTAGGTGAGAGTGTCTCGTTTGTCTCCATTTGTCCCTGTGATGGACTAGTTGCGGCCTGTCCAGGGTGACCACCCAATAAGGAAGAAGCGGGTAAAAGATGATGGGTGAAAATGAGAAGGAACAGAAAGGAATAATGAGTATCTGGAGAACTGTTGCTCAAGATCACTTTAAATTTACTTTGTCTGCTTTGAGACAAAATATAAATGATAGCGACTTGTATGTTATCGCTTTCATATTTGTTAAAAAATAATCAGCACATCTTTAGTCCTAAAACAATGTTTGAATCTAAAACACTGAAATATTATCCTCACAGATCACACACCTGTGACTACATGTCCCTGAAAACATCTTAATAATAAATAATGGTCTCAGCAAGGCACTCTGACATGTGCAGCTCATAGACTACAAAACAAAACTGCCCCCACCTCCGTCAAAGTATTTGCTGTTATGGATCAGAGAAAGCAATTCTGAACTTTCTGTTTCTAACTTTTTAAAAACACACTGGCAAACGTTTCTAATGATTAGTAAACAAATCTTTTTGAATAATGTGGGGAAAAAAAAGCTGTTGAACAGCTGATTATTGATGAGCAGAGTTTCATCATGTGTCAAGGATCACACGTTCCAATGACACCCAACATTTTACATCCAGTGCAATTGTTTATTGTAGCACCTCCTTTAGCAAGACGAAACACAAAAGTACCCGAGTAGTATTTATCAGAAAACCCTTCAGCACAAATCTATTCAATAGACGTAATGTGTTTCAGCTCAGCGTGAAGCTGCAGGCTCCCAAAGGCTCGGTGTCCTCCACCACGCTTCTAGTCCTCAGGATCGGGTCAGGACCACAGAGACCGAATCAGTTGATGCCCTCCATCGTTGGTCACATGCACCCCTCTCCCCAGTACTGGTCTTCCTGTGTGCGTCACGTTTGAAGATGGCAACAGTAGCTGTGACAACATCTAGCAAAAGCAAAGCTTAGTGGTTCGACTGCAGTGCTCGTTTTCTTGCTCAGCAGTTTATGATTTAAGATTTGGTTCAACGTTCTGCCCTCCTTCAGGAAGCCCATGTGTTGCAGTCACCAAACACTTCAGATGAGCTCAACTCCTCACCGCTGGCGAGGGGGGCGTTAAACCCAAGCCAGAACGGTTGAGTGGGTTTCCAGTTTGGAGAGGACGGGGGCAGTGAAAGGGCCCACAGGCGTCTTAATGTCCAGCAGGATCCACATCCGGCTCACACCTGCATCTCTGAACCGCTGGACAAGCCGAGAGCGTTGGCCTCCTCAGTGGTCAGACCGCTCTTCAGAGTCCGCCTTACTGTGAAGCGAAAGAAGAAGAAACAAAACAAAGGGGATAAACTTATTTATTTTTACATGCAGCATTTCAATAAACGTCCTCCAAAAAAAAAAAGACTCACGTGATTTCCGGTTTGCTCTGGATCGTCGTCTCTCTCGAGGTTGTGTCCGCTGGCTGGGCCCCTGAGTGGCAGATCGGACGATCCGCTCCATGATCTCATCAGCTGTGTCGTCTGTGCAGTTTATTGGGTCTTCGCTGACAGAACACCATGGAGCTAGACGTCCTGCAACAATTAGTTCAAAAACATTTAATGTAGTTTGGCAGAATAGAGACAAGATGATCATTTGAGGGGATGTCCTGTAGAAAGATGAACATTATTATTTGTTACAGGCATTTGTGAACAGCTTAAGTTAGAAAAATAGTTTACAGGACTGATGAGCTGACTATCCATCTGGGACTAAAACCAAAGTGGATTACTGCTGTTTTAAAACTCCAGTCTCAAAACATTGTTGTAGTTCATGCAGTCACTTCTTTATAAATAGTTACATTGCCAATAGTTTCATTTTACTCAATTAACTTAGGGATAACTAAATCATCCATTAATTCATTACATGAATATTTCAATAACATTTCTGCAGGAAGTGCCACAAGTTGCACCTGAAGTGCAACAGTTAGATGCTACTGCTGCCATTTGCTCCAGTTAGTTGCCGCAGAAGTCTAATTGTAATTTTTTTTTTTTTCATCTTTTGAAAGAGAGGCCTGGAACTGAAGGCATGCATGTTTTTAGACCGATGGAGGAGAACGGAGTACACAGAGAAAGCCCACGCAAACATGAGGACATGCAAATTCCACACAGAAAGACTCCAGGTCCAAAGCATGAGGCAACTTCTTACTGTGAGGCAGCAGTTTTGTGATGTAAATAAATGTGCAATGTAAAACTAAGTTATAACAGTTTATAAAAATGGCTTTTGATTTACAATTTATAAGGTTAGTATAATTTTTAAGATAGCAGCAATCCACAGTGGTCATAACCACAAGTTTGATTAGCCATTAGCTCATCCAACCAGTCAGAATTGAGCTCTGTATCTATCTACAACAGGTAAGACATTTATGATTTTCATACAGAACCTCTTTTCAAAAAGAGTAACAGTTTCAAACACAGTCTAAACTACTCTTTTAATCTAAGAAAAGTTAATTGTAAGGCATCATTTTGACACCTTCAAAGTCACTGAGTCAGAAAAGTCAAACTTGTTGAAAGTGTTGACAAAGAGTTTATTGATCAAAAGACAAAGTATTTCAAATAATGGCTGCTGCTGCTGCTGCTGTGGTTAAACTGACTTGATGAAAATTTCGAGGTTATTAAAAAAGGCAACCTGCTTGTGTCTGGATTAGACTGATCAAATCTCTATCCTGAAAGATGATCATTCAAACGGCTGTATCTGTTCATGAGACTGACCCCTGATGGTGCTGGCTCTGGTTCGAGTTCGAACGCCCGGCACTGTGGACGCGCCGCTCTCCCCGTCCTGCGGGGTACTTTTTAATACAGCCTTCATGTTCTCGTGTTCAGCAGCGTCTTCAGCAGACTGGATCCCCTGAGGCTGGCTCTCCTGTGCGTCTGAGGTGGCACCGCCAAATTTACCACTCTGTAGGGGGGAGATGAAGAGGGGCCCAGTGAGAGAATAATATGACGGGGGTTGTGTTAGCGGTACAATCAGAGCAGTCATTTCAAACAATTTGAAGCACAACAATGCATCTCTTCAAACTCGTGACCATTAGTTGTTGCATGCCAGCTTTGAACACCCAGGAGTCATCTGTATCTTCAGCAATGCAGACAACAGCATGCAGCCTCCTCTTCCTCCCTCCATGCCTTCAGCTCAGAGATTCATGTAAGGTTCACACATTCATCTCAGATTACTCATCCCTTATTTAGCTTTGTCAAAAATAATTGTTAATGTCACATCTGGTTAAATTGTAGTTATGAGTTCACACTTAGCATACAAACTCACTCCCCTACCTCACTATCATCGTCATCATCCTCGCTCTACAGAAATAAACAAGACAGCGTAATATGAAATCCTGTGGGTGTAGAGAAGGTTTAATTTCTAGTTACATTTCTAAAGATTACATCTACTTTTGTTGTTAAATGTGACGCAGTGGTTGAATTTGTGGTTTGAATTTTGTTTCTCGTGAACATTTGTGCTTCCACTCTCCTTATTCTATGGAATATCATCTAAGATTAAATATGATCCAATCTTTTTTGTGTTTGCTCAGTTCATTCGTGCGTATTGTTTTTTTTATGCTGCTAGCGCTTAGTGTATTTTTAGTTAACGTTTTTCTTAGTTCATATCTTAGATCTTACTGGTTTTCTTTATATTTTTGTTGGAAGTAACTGGGTCCCTGTGTACATAATTTCGTTCCACCACATGTACCACATGTGGTGCGAATGACAAAGAACCTTGAATCCTTGAGTTACTGAGATCACTGCTAACATCTTATTGCGTTTGTACCTCAGATGTAAAAAGGCAGCAGCCTGATGTTGCTGAGCTGCCACTGCTACGAGACTTGATGGGAAAAATTGAGTCATTTTTCAGCTGCAGGTTTACTGAACTCGTGTTTGCAATTATTTGACCAGCGAGCCGTCAGCCTCATGAAAACTGTTCACCAACTACTTGCAGTCCAGTAAGACAGAGCGTTAAAGAAAATTACGTTTACAATAGTCCCTTGTTAATTGTGGGGGATCCGTACCCTGAAGCCCCACGATAAGTGGACAAACGGTGAAGTAGGAATAGTAGTACAAGTAGTAGTAGTTTATTTTAGTATACTGTATACAGTATTTATTTATATATGTGTGTGTGTAAAGACGTTTTAAACCCTTCCCACACTCTTGCATAATTCTAAACAATGTTTCTAAATTCTAAACCCTCTAATGGAGCACAGCATGTCATGATTTCAGCTCCCTGCCTGAGCTGCTCTCAGCAACCTGCAAGTGCTCTTGGCCACGCCCACTTCTCCGCTTTGCACGGAGATCAGCTGATCAGCTGCAGGAGGAAGCTTATCCTGCAGTATGAGCTGCACAAAGGTGCAGCTGGTGCTAGATAATTAAAAATAATTAATTTTAAATAAAAAGTCCATGCCAATCGTGAGGCTCATCCACCAATCAGCCAATTGTGCGTCATATCCAATCTTATTTTGAAAAACTACAATAGAGCAAGTCTGCGATAAATGAACTGCAAAGTAGCGAAAGACTGAACATGAAAGCAATACCAGCTGTACAATAAATGTTTAACTATTTCCTTACATCAGCTTTTAATGGGATTTCCACCCCTTGGTGCCACAAAACAAACACTTCAGACCCAGTGAATATCTGCTCTATTTGTGGAACAGACAAATCTACAGTATCTGACTGTAGGCGTGCCTCTGAGGTGCGCACCCCTGCTACTTCTCCTTAAGGGACGTCCAGAGGTTTGCATTTTCACACAGAGATTGAATTAGGGTCCGTTTGAAGAGAGGGGTCCCTGTCAGGTCCAACAGTGGAGGCTTCTCTGAGCTGCCGACTCTCCGAGGTTCGAGGGATTTTAATCACACACCAAAATGTTTGCTCTGGCCTTTCTCAGGCCGCTGCAGCTACAGAATGGGATACACTGAAAACAACGCGCTGATTGTTGTTACAGTAACTTATACATGTGAATACACAGGAACTCTGCTGATGTCATTAGAAATGGACCCAGATTAAGGATATAGTCGTTGTCAGGGGATTGTTAATATCGCTCTGCCGAAATGAGAGCGTACAAACTAAACAAAGAGGATGATTGGAAAATGAAGGGAGTGTGTGTGTGTGTGCTGAGGAGCACTTACATCTGTTATCATTTTCCCCCTGGTCTTGTTTCTCTCTCTGTGGTTGGCCCTCTTCTGTTTCTGTTGAAGCACGCGCTCTCTCGTTGTGCGATACTCAAGGGCAAACTCGCTCAGGATTTTGCTGAAGCGATGAACGCTGACCTCGCGGACGGCGTAGATCGGATGGCCGAGGAACAACAGAAACGCATGAAACCTGCAGATGTGAGGAGAATCAATGTATAGACTTTCAAAAACGCAAGCATAAACTCTGCTTATGTGAGTTAACACTAAAACTTTGAGCGTTATATTCAATATTTCATGCCGTAAACAAACGTTTAGCATAAAAGCGGACGAATCTTGCTGCGAATGAATCTGAACGTAGACGAACCTGTTGAGGATTCTACGGTGTACAATTTTGAGGATTATGATCCTCTCCGCGCAGTCTTTGAGGAAATCGGACATCTTTTGCTTCAACGCTGGTTTCATCTCGTGTTTTGCAATGACTTTCAGGTGATCCCATGATGCTTTGCACCGTCGCTCCATCTGAGCCAGATTATCCTGAAGCTGGTCAAAGTCCACCTGACAACCAAATCCAAAACCGTTAAAGACTCTTCAGTTTTCTGTCAGCGCACAGAAAACAACAACCATGGAGATGCTGGTTTCACCTTGGCTAGGCGGGTGATGGCGCCAATCTCCGAGTAGAGATCCGTGCTGTCTGGAAACTTCTCGACCACAATGGAGCAGGCGTGGTGCAGCAGCGACTGCTTGTGAACCGTGTCCTTCACCTCTGGGACTTTCTCCAAGTAACTCAACTCAAAGCCTTTGGCCTACAGGTCCATGAACACAAAGAGAAACACGGTGAGCATGTGGACGGAAACAGCTCGGTGACGCCACTCATCTGGAGCACTTGCTCCTGCAACAAATTGCAGTGAATTTCCTCTCTGGCACAGTTAGAAGAAAAACAAACAAACAAAGAAACTCAATGGTGTGCGCAAACCAGATATTTAGATTCACAAGACTGATATTATCAAAAACTATGATGCACTCAGGCCAGACTGATTATTCTTCTGAGCAGAGTGAAGCAAAGCGGGTCAGAATTCATCATGAAGAACATAATCCTAACAGGGTCCACCTTGTTCCTCTGCCAGCTCTACACAGCTAACTGCAAAATATAAAAGCAGCAGTTATGTACGGGAACCGCTTGTTTTGATGTTGATGACTCGTATTTCCCCCTTTGGATGTTTGGCTTTCCGATCCCAGAGGCTCACACACAGCTGCACACACACACACACACACACACACACACACACACACACACACACACACACACACACACACACACACACAC
>JARVGV010001153.1:20353465-20365741 GCA_031762435.1 Hypsolebias longignatus | reverse complement strand
CCCCCCCCCCCCCCCCCCCCCCCCCCCCCCCCCCCCCCCCCCCCCCCCCCCCCCCCCCCCCCCCCCCCGTTCAGCATGAGGGAAGAGGCACCTTTAGCTTTTTAGCTAGAGAGCCTGTATTTCGTGCTACTAGCTTAGTGCTATGTCAGTGCCGGGTGTGGGGTGGGGGCAAGTTCTGTTTGGTAGGCGGGGTGCTCAGTTCTGTTGACGGGGTGGGGCACCCCACTTGTATAATGGTAGGGGAAACACTGACATTTATATTCTTGTCCAAAAACCTTTATGGATGAATGCATAAATACTGAGATACTGCAGGTAAAACTAAAAACAAAAACAAAAAAAAGAAAGTGTCCCTGAGTCTTTCATTCACAGATATCATCGGCTTCCTGTGCAGACATTCATATTGTTTTTGTTGTTTTTTTTCATTTTGCTTTTAATATATTACATGATTTACTTATGTTTTAAAAAAAATATATGAATAGAGTAGTCCCTCGTTTATCGCGGGGGATCGTACCCTGAAGTCCCAAGTGAAAAACCACAATAAACGAACCGCGAAGTAGCGAGGGACGACTGTGATGAAAGTTAAAGAGATGCAAGTCACTGAAGCCACTAAGTGTAATAAAAACTAAACTTGTCTCTGGGGACTCCTGTCACGCCTGACATGGCAACTCCTGGACTTACCTTTCAGCCCAGCAGGGCCTTCTAGCTGAATAAGGAGAAGCAGGTATACTTTCTGTCAGACTGAAGATAAAGAGCAAGAATAAAAGCAAAGTCAAACATTAAGAAGCGAAAAAGTAATCAAATGTAACTCATACGGTGAAGTTAGTAGTGAAGCAGCAGAGAGAGGAGGAAGCACTCAATGAACACGAAAAGCATTAAAAGTCACCTGACTCTGGTTTAAGTCAAGGAATGAAGTGAAAGAGAAGGTGAGGGTGGAGGTGTTGGGGTGGCCTAAAACTGATACAGTCAGGTGGCTGATGAGAACACACCAAGGACTAAAGGTCCTCTTTTTAGGTGCGACGGACACAGGAGAAGATGACCCGCTCTTGGTGCTGAGATACTCTCTCTGCCCTTCGGGGTCACTGGCTGTAGGGAAGATGTTGGCCATACACTTTAAGTTCAGACACATGCTAGGATTGTCTGCTACATCTGGAACCACACTAGGGTGAAAAAATACAAGGAAGTCTGAGTCCAGAGAGAATAAGGAGGATAATAAAACTTTGATTGGAGGAGAAACTGGTGGAAGAGTGGAAAAAATGAGGATAGCGTTTTAGGGAAACCAGCTGGCCTCAGATACCTGTGAGCACCCTGTCTAGAGGGCTCAATGACTGGGTGACTTTCATCATCTGCCTCCTCATCCTCTTCCTCCTCCTCTTCTTCTTCCTCCTCTTCCTCTTCTCTATGGCGAGAGGAGGGGTCAAGGTTTGAAAGGAGGAACGGGAGGTGGGGAGTGGGGATTTGACAGAGACGTGAAAGCACAGATAAATGGACCAGGAGAAACAATTCACAGGCAGGAGACACAGAAGACATGCTTTTTTAAAAAGACATCACAAATATTAGTGTTTAAAAAAAAGACAAACTCTGAAAAATGTTAGCAGCTGGCAAAATTAGTATGAAACATTAGAAACACATGTTAACATGCGACAGCTATGACTACATGCAAAAGAAACTTCACTAACAAGCTACCGTATGAATCCATTCTGAAAAGATGAATTATAAACATTTTGTCTGTCTTCCTTTGTTGAGGGGAAGATTAAATGTAATAACCAGGATTATTTAAGTAGAGCTGTCACGTCTGGCTGTATTGATTGGGTGAGATCGTCACATATGAGAATGTTGCCAGTTTGCTATCTGGATTCTTCTTGGTTGTCTGGATTTCATTAACAATATGGAAAATAGTGATCTTCAAAGGCAGCTTGAATTTCCTATGGTAGACTGGAAGTGGATCGCCTGGTATCAAATGACCGGCTGGAGTGAATTTAGTAAACCTGAAGACTTGACGTCTGCCAAGAACATCAGTAGGTATGCTACTCTGGATTGTATTAACATGGAGCTGTAATGAGATAGAAAGTCTAAATTAAATCTTGGCCTTGCAAAATGTGAAATAAAAGATTCATATAATCTTTGTGAAGATCTGAAACGTCTTGAAGGTTGCTTCATTGTAAAAACTGTGCTGATTAAAGTCTCTGAAGAAACCTCGACAGGAAAAAAAGAGCAAAAAAGCTCAGTTCACCTTGACGGATGCTTCCTCTTTTTATTAATGTTAAAACAGGATCTTAGACCATAAGGAAAAGACAAAGATCTAAATTATATTTTATAGCCGTGGTCTCATACTTTTCATTCTTTCACATATAAAAAAAAAAATGAAATTCTCTGCTTTAGCTCCGGTAAAGTAGCTCCAAGACTATAATGTAATATTCAGTTATTAAAAACTACCTCTGAGAAAAATCATTTGTGAGCTCTTTTTTTTTTCTTTTTCGTTTCTTCTATTTCTCTGACTTTAAAATGTACAAGATCACCCTGCTGGTAGGGGGTGTGACCTCCAAGTGACCTCATAAAACCACAGTCAGATAAAGTTCAAGCCAACGTGGAGGTGCACTGATGAAACTTTTTTTTTTTTTAAATCTTCCTCTCCGCTCCTTTTGCTCCTTTTCCCCTCACCTTATGTCTTCATCCCGTTGGCCACCAGCAGACAGGAAGCTGCTGGAATGAACGTGAGGGCTGTTGGGGGAGGCTGAAGTTTGGTCTCTGCTGTTCTGAAGTGAATGTCTCCGGCTCCGTCTTCTGTCCTGGCCTCGCCTCTCATTGGTGCAGCCAACACTGGCCCTCCGCCGGTCCTTCCGCCCATTAGGGGGCAGCTGGGTTTCGTCATCCCCGTCCTCGTGGTGAAGAGTCATCTGAATAAAAAAAAGGCATTGAAGTTTAAAATTCAATCACAGTTTGGATACAAGTTTAACTTTTGCTTGCTTTAAAAACCAATTGAATAAATCCCGCTGTATAAAACACAGTAATGATTAGTGTGTGCTTCCTGACCTCATAGATGTTGAACTGTTCGATAAGGTCGAGGTCGGTGCCTTTTCTGCTCAGGTGTCTCCGAGCTGTGCCTTCAATGCCCTGCTCCTCGAGACAGTCCACCAGGTCATAGTAGGAGTCCTGGTCTGGAAGGCCTGCCAGAGTCTGAAGAACAGACACGTGACTTTAAATTACACAGGTTTTTAGACTAATGCTTCATTATCTCTGACGATTTTTAGCTATATTTTTGTGCTGTAGAAAAATATGAAACAATGAAAATAGAAAATAAACAGTAGTTTTAATATGGGATGGGAAATGGTGATGGAAAGGGCATAAGTTAGTGATACAGTATGTCGATCTATCAATACAATGTACAAAGAGAATCTAAAAGACAGCAAATAAAAAGGCAGAATGTGACAGAATACATGATTTACTGCAAGCATGGTGAAAGAATGTGTATTTGTTTTGTAAAATCATATTTTCTTACCTTATTAATAAGCGTCATTGCAAACACCAGCAGCTCTGTATCCACGCCATCCTTCTCATCCAGGATCTCCATGACGTTTGACCATGGCTTAGTATCTGTGCCACCAACGACACGCAAGGAGTTGTGCAAAACAAGGCAAACTTCAAACAAAACAGCCTTCGTTCCAAAATTTATACAGACAAGAACCAAATCCAACCCATCTGTTCATCTTGAGATGTAAAAAAAAAAATGGTTCAGAAGCATCACTTTACAAAAACAAAACAAATATTTCATGGCTCCAGTGGGAGAGCTGAAGTTATGAGCTCTTGAAATGTGCCAGTGGAAAACAGCAGAAATGACTTAATCTTCAATAAAAAAGGAGCAACTCCATACTTCAGTCATGGCCGACTCCATCTTCTCATCAACTGAGGAACTTGCTAGTCTTTTTTATAAAACAACAGAAGCAGCAATGGAATAAGCGTGAGCTGAGACCGAAGGAAACCTGACCCCTCAACACAGAAACCACCCCTCGCTGCTTGTCGCTGGACAATGTTGAGTTTCAACAGTCGCAGGTAACCGAAGCCTTCTGCAGGGGGTCGTGTCTCAATAAGGTTTGATTCATGCACAACTACGGAGCAGCTCAGGATAAGTCATCTGATCACTTATTCTGTTTCACCGGCTTCACTGAGCACCAGATAATTAAATTCCATATGATAAATCCTAGGATAACACAATATGAATAATATTAGTGTATACTGTATATACAGACATTTAAGAAACAATATGGACACTTCATGATTTGCTTTTGCCTGACACATAAAATCAATCTGGATGCCAAAGTTAACTCATATCATCTTGTTACCCTGTTATTAGCTTTAAGGTGGTATCTGACTAGGCTGTGACGTATGGAGGCTAGTTGGCGACTCAACATTGGTGAGAGTAACCAAGCGACGATCATCACAACCAACATTAATGAAATCACAGTTTACTTTCAGAGTGGAAACACCTGCAGTAAAATTTAAATGGTTTTGAGATGGGTTGGACACATTCATGATGACTCTGTTACGAGAAGAATTCTGCTGCACAACTGTTTGAACAAAACTCAAGCAATGACATGGCGAGCCTCTGCGGCTCAAAGAACGTGAGAACCACTACACATGTTTGAGACACTGGAGACACAAACATTATTCACCAACTAGTCGCCAACAGTTGCAACACACTGATAAGTTTAGCACCCCCAACGATACAGAATACAACATTTAATTATACCGTACAGCCAACTGTGTAATCTCGCTACTTCATTTAAATATAAAATCTATTTAATGGCACAAACAGAAGTTTTTAATCTATACATTAAATACATATATATATTTCCAATGTCTTACTTTTTTTGGTATCCACAGTGTTCACAGCCTTTATGAGCAGGGCAGCATTACTTTCTGTGTACTCCACAAAGACCAGCAGCAGCTTAAGAGACGTCTTAACCACCAGACGAAACTACAAAAATAGAAAAATAAATAAATTAAAAAGCCCGGATCAATGCTGAACTTACAGGGCTGGCAAACAACCATGAATCAGCAGGAAATTTCAGTTTCCAAATGCTTCATGTCATGACATTGTAGCAGCTGTTTCCTGTCTGAAGTGGCTTGAGAGGTTTGATATGAGACAATGACAGTTCATTGGATCATGTTTATGTCAAGCCCTTATCAAAACAGGGTTAAAATATTAATTCTGCAAATTTAATATTCTAATTTTGTAGGATGTGAGTGTAAATGTGGGACGGAAACAAAAACACACTAAAAGTGTAGAAATCTAGAAATCTAAAAAAAAAAAAAAAAGTGGAAATGTCAAGGTCAAGGTTCTTTGTTGTCATTCGCATCACATGTGGTACATGAGGTGGAACGAAATTGTGTACACAGGATCCCAGTTACACCCAACAAAAGTATCAATTGCAAAGAAAAACAGTAACAAGATCTAAGATAAGAACTAAGAATACACTAAGTACTAGTAATGCAAAAACAATACGGCAAACAACAGCAGCACGAACATGAGTCTGTGTGAGCAGATGAGTATGAATGAACACAGCAACATGAAACAGATCAGCAGCATGAGATCAGCTGCATGAATAATCAGCAGCACATATCAAAAATCAAGCTGCATTACAGTGATTATCCTGGTTAGATATTCATGAGTCTAACAGCTTCAGGGTAGAAGCTGTTCCTCAGTCTAGTGGTTCTTTACTTAATGTTCCTCAACCTCCTTCCTGAGGGGAGCAGGGCTAAAAGTGTGTGTGCTGGGTGAGTGGTTTACTAT
The DNA here is from genome assembly GCA_031762435.1 of Hypsolebias longignatus. Lineage (NCBI taxonomy): Eukaryota > Metazoa > Chordata > Actinopteri > Cyprinodontiformes > Rivulidae > Hypsolebias > Hypsolebias longignatus. The sequence continues at coordinate 20,359,953 of JARVGV010001153.1, read as the reverse complement.
GATGTTATGGTCAGCAGGGGGATTTAAAACCGGCAACCCGATCACAGGTTCATTTCTCTATCTTCTGAGCACCACTCCCCTGGTTCTTTAATTTTTTTTTTTTTTTAAAGGTCAAATGCTGTTAAAGACCAGGTCCATCTGCAGTGTGGTGATTGTAAAGCAGGGGCCACCAACGCGGTGCCCGTGGGCATCTGGTTGCCCACAGGGACCACGAGTTGCCCACGTGGTTCTAAAATGTTACAAAAATAGCACTCATGATTACGAAGCACCATGTAAAAATTGTTATTCATTACAGTTTTAAATTTAAGAAATAACATTTACAAGGATGTATACTTGAAATGAAAATCATTTTTTTTAAATAGTTTTATGTATACAGTTTAGCAATCTTGTCTGGGGTCAAAGTTCAGAATCAGACCACTCCCCATTTCTGCAGCGGTGCAGCTACAATCTAGCTTTACCTCCCAGAGAGGAAAATGGGAGAAAAACGTAAGAACACATTTGTACAGTGACTGGGAGGAAAAGGTCTTTCACAGAGTTGAAAGACAAGTGTGTCTGTGTCTCATTAAAACAAAACGTGGCGGGACACTTCATCAGCTAACATGCTAGCTTCAATGCTAACTAGCCTCCTGGTGGCTCAACAGACAGAAGAATGTCAGAGCAGCTTTGAGCAGGCAGATGATTCTCATGAGACATTTTCAGGTGTGGAGCTCTTGAAAGAAGCAATGATGAAATATGTGAAAAATAATTTATTTAAAAAGAGTAAAAGATGTGATAATTAGTTAAAATGGTTTTATAAGTACAGCACGTTGTTGCAGCTGTGGTTGTTTTAAAGGGCTTTATAAATAAAGTTTTATTATTATTAAAAATGCAGATCTGAGGATCAATACTAATGTCACATGATTCATTTGAAAATGTCACTTTGTTTATTATATCACATTACTGATATTTTGTTCTGAAATGTTACAAATACAGTACAACAGTTAGTGCAAACAGGCTTGATGGAAGATTTTATTCTTAATAGGTTCTTTAAAAATGCTACAGATTTGTTAATTGTAAATGGCATATTTTGAATGAATGTTACAAATGTGTTCATTCCTACAAAACAGTTAATGAAATATGTATAAATACACTGAATTTCAAATGTTACAGATTGTGTTTAACATAAAATAAATAGTGTTTTTTGTAAATCAGTTAATAAGTAGTCCATTATGGCCCCTTGTTTGGGACTGGAACCAATCTCAGCTGCTTTTGTGTGAAGGCAGGGGACATCCTAGGTCTCCAATCAGTCCAAGAGACACCCAGGACAGGTCTCCAGTCCATCACAGAGACGACAAAGAGACAAACAACCATCCACACTCCCAGTCAAAGAACAATTTACAGTCACACAGAAGAGCCAAAAAAATTAGTCAAACTGAGGACTCAAGATCTTGATCGAGCGTTCTAATCACTAATTATTATTAATAATTGATCATATTTACCAAGCTAAATTATTAATCATTGTGTGGAGTCTTTAATAATACAGATCAGATCAGATGTGATCAGGCAGTCATGTATTCACATAAATGCATTTATATTAATACTATAATTAAAGTTGAACCGTGCAAATTTGTTTGTATTAAACAAGTAGCCCTTCGTGTCTCTCGGTCCCACTGAAGTAGCTCTCAGTCTCAAAAAGTTTGGTAACCCCTGATGTAAATGATCCAGTAATGCAGGCTCATAAAATAAAATGTCTGCCTTACCGGTTACCTCTCTGCTTACTTGTAGATGTATCCAGCTCTGACAGGCTAGTCACACAGCAGATCACTGTTTAAAAGTGACCCCAAACACTACTTGCTTTGTTTTTACCTTGTATGCTGCTTCTCATGCTGCTGTCTTTGTTCGTCCATCTTTATAGTCCATGTAGCAACGACTGTTCCGCCATCATTTCTATATCGTCCACATCATTCACAAGTGCACGTATTTTCTTTCTTTCTTTTGTTCTTCTTCCTTTTCTTTCTCCACTTCTGAATTAACTTCACAGTTATTTTGATGTGGGTCATGACAAGTCTTTAGAAACTTTTAACAACTGTCAGGGTGAGGGCTAGCAGTCACTGTATAGCTCTTTGGGACTGGGATGATGGTTGCAGTTTCAGGCAGGTTGAAACTGTTGCCAGGGTGAGTGAGAGATAAAGATGTTGGCCAGCAAATCGCAGAGATGATCGACACAGTCTTTCAGCACCTTCCCAATGATGTTGTCTGAGCCAATTGCTTTGTGAGAATTAATTCCTCCAGAAAGTACTTCTCACTTGGGCTGAGGTTACACTGAGAAGCTCTTCTTCTGCTGGTGAGGTGAGTCTGGTGCTGGGTGGTCTGTTTGGGTCATCAAAATGTGCGTGGAACCTGTTGAGGGCATCAAGCAGTGATGAGTCTCTTGTGGCATTATGCACCTCTGCCTTTATAATCTGTTATACACATGTTCCGTGGGTCTTGTGAGGTGAACTGACCCTGGAGCCTTTGTTCATTTGTGGCTTTGTCCCTTTTAATATCAGAAATCAGCTATTTCCTTGTCCTTATCAGCTCCTGAGTTGCCAGACCTGAAGGCAGTGTCCTTGGCTTCCAGCAGGGTGTGAACCTCTGCATTCAGCCAAGGCTTCCTGTTCGGGTAGCTTTTAACATATCTGATGGTCGTGATATCATTAGTACATTTGCTAATGTACCCCAGGACTGAGGATGTATATTCCTTCAGGTCTAGCTCCCCTTCATTTAAAGCAGCTTCTCCGAAGACCTGCCAATCTGTGCATGCAAAACAGTCTTTCAGTATGGAGTCACTATTCTTCACCCAACTTTTCACTTTCTTTTGTATTGGTCTTGAGCGTCTCAGAGGGAGGAGGTAAGCAGGAGTCAGGAAGATGGAGATATGGTCAAAGAGTCCTAGGTGGGGACGGGATGCAGCTTTGTATGTATCTCATACATTTGTGTAAACATGGTCCAGCATGTTGTTTCCTCGTGTTGGTATGGCAACATGCTGATAAAATCTTGGCAAGCAGTCCTTTAGCTTTACGTGATTAAAGTCACCAGCGACCATGTAAAACTCCTCAGGATGATTGTTTTTCAGCAAGCTAATATTATCAAGAAGCTCCCGCAGGGCGTCTGTAGCATTAGCATCCAGGACTATGTAAACAACTGTTATGAACACACAATGCTAATACAGTATTGTCCACTTTTTCACATTGCACAAAGAAAATAAAATTCTGTTAACAAATGACAAACATGACGAATCATTTTTTAAGGACATTCACCACCTAGTTATGTGTCACTTGCTGTGGAAAAAAACTGCAAACAACAACAAAGTTCAGAAACATTGTCACCAGCATAACATCAAGCATCCTTAAAATAACATTTCAGTCAGTCATGTCCTCAGGCAAGGCCTCAGAGTGAGATTTTGTGGCAAAACAAAGGAGAAATAGTTTTGTATGCTTTATCTTTTTAAGTTTCCGAGTAAACAATTGAGTTGCCAGACAGTAGAAAATGTTTAACAAAGCAAACAATGTTGAGTTGGAAATTCCATCAGTTTAGGTGGGGCACATGTGTTTCCCAGATGTCACTTTGAAGGAGTACAGATTGTTTTGTTGACATATAAACCTGAAAGGTAGTGGGACTTCATGCGAAACTGGCAGGAAGTACTTAAAAACCATTCTGTTTTATTTTTGCTTGTTTATTTTTATTTGGGTGTCTTGGATTCAGAGTTTAATATGTTTTAATAAATTCTATTAAAAATAGTGTTGTTTGAGTTATTCATTAAACCTCACTAAGTCTTAAGAATATGTTAATTGGTTGACCTAATGATAAAGAACCTCGTCTCTTTATGTGCCACAAAATATTACAATTTACCAAACTGCACTTTGTAAAATTGTTCTAAAAGTGTGTTTTTAGTTTCACCAGCTTTTATTATCCAGTTTGTAACTTTGATATTAAAAGGCAAAATAATCGGGAATTTGCTGAAAAGTATGAACATTGATTTAGACTAGAAAAGGTTTGAAAGCCCAATCATCCAGGTAGAGAATTCACAAAAAAACGGTTAAATGATGCCATCTGGACAGTTTCTTTTTGGGAGAAATATTTTGTCTTGTCATACTTCATCAGTCTGATGTCTGCCAACCCAGATCTGTCCTATGAATAGCACCTCCTTCATGTGAACAGAGGGCTGGCTTGAAATACGTCAAGGAGGTGCTCTTTATAAGACAGATCAGGGTTGGCAGACCTCAGAATGATGAAGTCTTTCGGATCAAAGATGAAAAATTTCTCCCACAAATGGTCTAGATGACATGATTTAACCCTTTTTTGTGATTGATTTAAACTATGTATAATTGAATTTGAATCAAATGGAAAGCTTTAAATGTAATTAATTTAGAATTTGATTGTATTAAACAGAGCTGTTCCCCGGTTCAAATCCCGGTCCGGGGGCCTTTCTGTGTGGAGTTTGCATGTTCTCTTCGTGCATGCATCTGTTTTCTCCGGGTACTTCAGTTTCCTCCCACAGACCAAAAACATGCATGTTAGGCTGATTGGTAACTCTGTCCGTAGGTGTGAGTGAGAGAGTGAATGGTTGTTTGTCTTGTTTGTCTCCATGTGGCCCTGTGATGGACTTGTGACCTGTCCAAGGTGTACCCCGCCCCTCGCACGGTGATTGCTGGACACCCACTTGACCCAAAAATGGAAGAAGCGGGTAAAATATAATGGATGGATAGATGGAGTTTATTCCTGGTAAACAGTGAAAAGAACTAACACATGATTGTGTTAGGAAAACATTCTTGTTCACTAGCGTTGTTTACTCAGAAGAACCACAACTCACAGCAGGTAAAGATTTTTAACCGGCTTTCACTTGCATCGGCATTCAGAGACAAAAGTACATAAATACATACCGTACATATTGAGTCACAGAATGGGCCTCGAACAGTCTTCTGCTGACTTTCATAACATTACCAGTTCAGTGGGTGTTCCTTGGTCCTGAAGCCAACTGTGGTCCCAACAAACAAAAGCACACAGATGGATTTGATGATTGTCAGGGAGGCACTGCGAGTTGGCCACCAGGTCAAGATGAGCATGTTTTGGAAGACAGAGCAGAAAGTTCTCATGGCAGAAAGGAAAGACGTTATCAGCCAACATATAAAACATAATAAAAACATTCATAGTCTTTGACCAAAGATTATCTAACAGATTATATCTATGTTCAACTGTAAAAAAAATAAATAAAATTGCAGGGCATTGTAATTACTTTTATTAAGTAGCTATTTATAATCTTCTGGATATATTGAATCTAACAATATTTAGCCATAATAAAGCTTTTTTTTTTTCTTTTTTTTTTTTTTCTTTTTTTTTCTACATTGACTGAAAGGCTTTATAGCCCAGTTAGGAAGTTTTGATTATTTGGAAGCTATAACAAGTGATACATCGATTAGTGAATTACTTTTTGACATGAGTGTTTTTTCCTGATTTCTGTAATGTTTTTGGTACAAGATATTCAAGTGGGTAAGAGTTACAATATGTATAAGAATAGAGTTAGTTTTATTTGTTTGTTTGTATTTTGCCTTTTTCAAGCAGCGCAAAGTGACAAATACAGACATTTGGAAGGAACAATTTAATCCACCACCAGGAGGCAGATCCAGGGTGTGGCCATTGGTGGCATTGGCCACCGAATATAAATTTTCATTCACCCCAAGAATCACCCCAATCACTTGAAGAAACTATACTCTTAGGTTATTATTAAAAGCATTTTTTTCCTCAAATTACAGAGACGGTCAGTTTACATTCAATTGAATAAAATTCATTAAATTCAGTTTATTGATATAGCATCATGTCACAACAAAAGTCATCTCAGGGCACTACAGACACATTCATATACATAAAACGTAAATTAATAACATTATTCATCTGAGTAGCAGACTGCTTTGAGTCTAATGTCATTGCATCTTTCATTTCATCTTTGATTTCAAGCATAAAGGCATCAGTGGAAAGGGAAAACTCCCTCATGAGGAAGAAACCTCCAGCAGAACCAGGCTCAGGACAATCTGCTTCGACTGGCTGGGTTTGAGGACAGGAAGGAGGAACAGATACACAATGGCAGGTTGATAATCACGTTAAGAAAGGAAAGTCTTAAGCCCAGTTTTAAAACTGGACAATGTGTCAGCCTTCTGGACAGAAATTGGAAGTTGGTTCCACAAGAGACGAGCCTGATTGCAGTCTGAGAGTGACACTGTTGGGAAAATATGGAACAATAAGATCTGTAATAAAATATGGAGCTAGGCTGTTGAGTGCTATGTATGTCAGAAGTGAGATTTTAGATTCTATTTTGAATTTGACAGTGAGAGAAGCTAAAACTGGAGAGATATGATCTCTCCTTCCAACATTTTATATATATATATATATACACACACAGGTAGTCCCCGGTTTCCGACCGAGATCCGTTCCAACAACCCGGTCGGATACCGATACGGTCGTAAACTGGAACA
>JARVGV010001153.1:20287913-20298731 GCA_031762435.1 Hypsolebias longignatus | reverse complement strand
AACAACAGCGTACTTAAAACGCCGTTTTGCTGTATTTCCAAGCAGTTAGCTAACACAATACCCTAAAAAAAAAAAAAAATGCTGCATAAAAAAAGTCAACGTGAGGTGGGATGACGTCACTGGGGTGGCGGTCGTAAATGCGAAAAAATGGGAACCAAGGTGGTCGGGAACCGAGGACTACCTGTATACAGTATATATACACACTAAAATAAACAACTACTTACTACTTGTATCCCTACTTTGCAGTTTTTCCACTGATCACAGTGCTTCAAGGCACGGATCCCCACTATTAGCGAGGGATTACTGTACTCTTAAAAAATATTTGCTCAAAACATTCTGATATTGGACATACCACGTTCAACGTTAGCAAGAGCCTCATCTCTAGTGCCAGGAGGAAGGTCAAACCATTGATCACTCAAGTCGAGGTAGCGGAGTGCTAAAGCATTAGATACAAGTTTTTGCATCGTCTGTTCCAAACATCCTTTGGGCAGTACAATCAAACTGGCAATTTTTTCTGGAGAAAGAAGATTCCTGGCTTGTAAACTGCCAAATCCACCCCCTGTAGATGATAATACTGAAAATGTAACACTTATCATTTGTAACTTGACTGTTTTATCTGCGTCTGTCATCGCTCACCTTCTATTGAAATGAATATATTAGAGTTTGAGTCTGGAACTGTTTCATGTGGCAAAGTACCATCAATATATAGAGTCTTTGAACTCCGCCCTAAAATGACAGAAAAAAAATGTACTCAAGGATAAAATGACAGAAGTAAAGCAAGTATAAAACAAAAATATTAAATCACTCACCATCTAATTTAACTACTGTGGTTTCTTCCATACTTTCTTCTAATCCCTCTGTCTAACAGAATTGATCAGAGAAGCAAATGAAAATGCATTTTCTTTATTTTTGTTTAATCCCATTTGCTGATATGACAAATACTCCTAAAATGTTTTGCCGCTAACCTGCACATTCAAACTTTTTTCCACTGCATCTATTCCCTGCTTATTTTCAACATCATAAAGACGTATTTTAATGGGTATTGATCCTGTTACCATGGGAACAGCAGAGAAAGAAACAAACTGTGACGATTGTGGCTCAACATCCATTGTTACGTAGGAGACTTTAGTGGCTGAAGCAGGAGAGCAAAGTCCTTCAGTTTGTTCCATATGAACCGCCAGCTGTGGAAATGCATGGTTCCCCCAAAATTTTTAACGTAATTATGTATTCAGTATGGGGTTTTCTATCTTTAAATCAGTTAACTTTCTAGCGTGACTAAATGCTAACATAAGTGAAGTCATTTTTACCTGTAGTGGTTCTTTGCCATAATTGTAGATTACAGGTGATACAGAAAGTTGCTCATATTTTTTAACGGAGTAGGGCAGCCTCAGAGACACAAATGTTTCATGAAATGCTTTGACTTCATGTGGCTTAACCACACAGAAACCTAAAAGAGCAAGAGTGAGATATAAAAAAGCTCTCTTGTCAAATATTTTAGAAACATTTGTAAAGCTATTCTTACCAGTAGCAGGAGATAACGTGACCACCTGAATTTCCCATGTTGTTATGGAGTCAGGTAGAGCCAAAGAATACCTAAGAGTTTTTAATCACGTAAAATAAATCACTTGATTTTAAAATGTTTTTAACAATTTACGTTTTTTGCATTGACATCAGGTAACCTGTTTTATCTGTTTTAAGCTGAAATTTTTACTTTGACAATACAAGAAGTAACAAAATATAGTTTAGATGAGAGTAAAGCAACATTTTTACCACTGAAAAAGCAAAACAACAAACAAACAAACAAACAAAAAAAAACTAAATCAAAACATTAAAAGTTTACTGTCCATCTCTTACGAATGTTTGCCATTCACATCAAACTCTGTAAATGCGAAGCTTGGGGGGAAATATCTCCGGATATACTGTTTTGAATTTTCCTGGAAGAACATTTCAATAGCAGCTGAAGTTGCAGCTAAAGAACAAAAAGAATAGTTAAACAATGGTAACCATAAAATAAATAAAAAAAAACTTTATTATTATGTCTTTAAAAGATTTTTAAAATACTGTATGTCATCTCACTTCTGCCGAGTCCGCCCTGGGCCTCCTCTAGCATCTCTTTTTGTCTCATCCTCTCTGCTGCTTTGCAGCATTTTATAAAAACATCCACGCATGTTTGATTTCCTTTTACTAGTTTCACCCTGGTTGCTCTTTCCTCACATGTTCTTCTCATTGGGATGAAAGAAAATGCATTTGCACAACAGTCTTGCAGGTCAGGTTTTAACTTTAACTCTGAAACTGACATTTAAAGAAATATATATAGTTACCATCTGTCTTACATTAACTACTGTAATTTTTCAGACTAAAGAAGTTATGTCTGAAATTATACCTAAAGTCATGATTTCCTGTTTAAGCTCCACAGAACGTCTTTGTCGTACAGTCTGTTCATTACACCCAAAATCTGTAAAATAAGCAACTTAAAAAAATTAATTATCGGCAAGATGAACAAAATGATGTTCTTGAGACAGAATTGTTATTTGTGAGTTTATAGAATTTATGATGAAGGGGGAATGGTGGCGCAGAGGTTAGAGAAGGTGGGCCTGTGATTGGAAAATTGCTGGTTCAACTCCCAGGCCTGGATTGGCCCAGGCCTCCCTTGCAAAATACATTTGTGATCTCAATGGGATTTGCTTGGTTAAATAAAGTTAATAAATAAATAAATTAATAAAATAAAATTCCTGGTACTGACAACATCAAAATGTGGGTGAGATTGGTGAAGCACCCACACCTGTCTCCACCCTCATTTTCCCCACTCTGGGTCCTTGAGCAAGGCCCTTAACCCCCACTATCTGCTTCCCTGGGCGCCCTAGATAGCAGCTCCCTGCGCCAGATAGAGAGCTGTGGTAGCTTGGTTGTCCGTGGTTGCGTCAGGAAGGGCATACAGCGTAAAAATAATTGCCACATCTTCGTGCAAGTTAGTTCGCTGTGGCGATCCCTGAATAAGGGAGCAGCCGAAAGAAGAAGGAAAAAAAAAAATAGAAATCATGGTGAAGAAAGAGAGCTGAAGAAAATTCTATGTTCCAAAAACACTGCTTTTTAGGCAGCGTACAGTCCTGCTCACCACCCCATAATTTTTTGCACATGTACAATATCTTAAATGAAAACTTTAACATTTACATTATAACGTCTGTTTTATTTATTTATTTATTTATTTATTTTTAACTGAAGATCCAAAGTAAAACAACAAAAAAGACATGATAATTTCAAGAAAGAAACTGAAAATCCCCCAGCATGGGCAGCAATATTGGCACCCCTCCTTTATATTTGGCGGAACCCCCTTTGACAGCAACAACAACCACCTCCAAATGTATCTTGCACCCATCTAGAAGCTCAGTTGGTATTTTCTCCCACTTTTCCTTCACAGTTTGTTTAATCTCTTAAACATTTGCAGGTTGCTTTTCCCTAAAGGCATACTTCAGCTCAGGCCTAAGATTTTCTATGGGATTGAGATCAGGACTCATTACTGGCCATTTTAAAACAGTTTCCCTGCGCATACTGTCCACAGAAGGTTGAGGCTTACGAGTGTACAGATTTTAATTCTCTTGTGACAAATCCCTTAATTTCTCAAAATTTCAGTCATGGTGTCATCTGACTAGGAGGAAGAGATCGCTTGCCTCTTGGCAAAAAACAAACAAAAGGAAAGAAAGTGGGACCTTAAGATGATTACCAGTGAGAAACATTTTGAATATTTTCAAATGGATTCTAGCCAGTTCGATGTTTCTTCACCACCAGGGCGGCCACCACACACCTGTCAGTGCTGCACAGAGAGCGGCAGTCACACTGCTCATCTTTACGACTGGTTGCTCGGAACACAGAGAGCGGTTGGTGTCGCATACAAAACAGTCAGTCTCCAGGCAGTTTATTGTGTGACACCGCGTACGCGGTCGTAAAAATTTATCTTTGCGCGGACATCGTCGGCAGACATTTGTTTTGAGTCCGCGTTGAGTCCGCCTCGAGTACTCACAGACCTCCATGGAGTGAAGTATGCCCGAGTATGTGGGGTAGAGTGTGTAGCATATGGTACTAGTAGAAATCATGACCCCAAACTGTTCAAAGCTGACCTTCAGCTGTTTGGATGTTAGACATGTTTTTCCCACCATTTTCACTGTTTTGAGGCTTCTGTCATTTATTTTCCCCTTTTTTCTACATCTAGGGAGATTCATTACAGTTCCATGCTTGGCAGACTTCTTGATAATGTTGCACACTGTTGATTAATTTTTAAGGAGATTTTCTACATTATGTATACTAAACTTTATTGGTACCTACATTGTTGAGCAGGGCTGTATACAACAGATAATTTTTGAGCAGGCAGAAATACAGAGTAGTGTTGTATGCTTCCATACTTTGGAGTGACCAAGGGGTTAGAAGCATTGGGCAAGTTGTGGGGATACTCATAAGCCCCAGGCTGTACTAGTTCAAGGTCAGCAAGACTTGCCTCACTGCGCTTGTCTGTTAAAGGTTGGAAAGTTGTGGTTGTTGTTTGTACTTATCACCTAAAACTACTTATCAGCTGAACTGCTGTTCAGATTACCAAACCTTCTTGGAGTCTCTGAATGTTGGCCAGGAAAAGGTTTACTTTAGAGATACTGTCATGATCCTGAGGAAGTTCAGTGTGGGTGAGAGCCACCTAGAGTAGTGTGTTTGGGAGGAATAGCCTCCAAATGAGTGATATCCTACATACTATTGGCCTTCTGTGCTCATCATGGATTGACCATAACAAACCAAAAGTATGATTTGCTAAGTGTAGTCAACCATATAAGGATCTAAAAGTGTTTTCGGCTCCAGGCCACCATGGGTCACCAGGTCACCATGGGTTAGGAAAAAAACAAACACCAGTTGAGGATTTAGTGTATGTCATTCTTTTATCAGAGCTTTTACACAGAGGCAAATATAACTGTAAGGCTAAACTGGACTGCTCAATGGAAACAATTTTATTTGTTTAATTAGTTGTGCAGTTTGTTCAGTATATTGCAGAAGTCTGAGCAATATTATTTATTGTGAAAGAGCAGCTGTCTGAAAATATGTGACATTAGGTTTCAGTCGTGGCCTAAACCAGTTGATACATGAAAAGAAAATTGATACAAAGCAGTTTCATTTTTTGTGGTTATTTTGAAGATTGGGACTTTGTTACCATTGGATGTTTGTCTGGTTGCCTGGGCTCCACCTAAGAAATAGGATAAGGAACTCAGCTACTTGAGAGGCTTGGGGTAGAGCTGATACAACTCCCGAGATCCAGATCAAAATAAATCAGCTGAGCTGAGATTGTTTTTTGACGGCCTTCCTCTGAAGGTTTTCCAGGCATGACCTCATGAGAGGAGACCCTTGAGCTGAACACTGGAGGAAACAATCTGTCTTTGTAATGCTTTGTGATGCCCCAGGAGGATCCTTTTTTCTGATGCTTACTATTACATTTACTGATTAAACAAGGTAAAAAGTAACAAATATTGTGTAATAGTGGTAGTGTTGGGAAATGTTGTTCCTTTATTTTACACAATTACTGTGTTTTTGTTTCTGTTTGATTTTGTGTAAAAAGTCAAATTGACACTCTGACTTCTTGGGGCTAGATGACATGAAGAGAAACTTGTAAAAAAAAATAAAAAAAAAAGTAGTTTTGAATCAACATCTCAGTTTTAGTGCTAATCTTGAAACCTTAAAAGGGTTCTAACTGAATTATAGGATCTATAAAAGAGCAAGTTTTAAAACTTGTTTATTAAAAACTCACAAGTCCATATCACAGGAAATAATTTTTAAAAAGTTTTGAATCATAAGAAGTTGTTTCTGTCTTACGCTGTCTCCAGTGTATTGCAGACTGAGATATAAAAGAAAGGCCAGCATCCATGAGCACTGATAAAGAGTTCGCTCCTCCTCCATATGTACAGCCAAGGTCATATGACTTCATATCTGAAAATACCTAGAAAGGGAAAGCAAAAGCTTGGATTCCTATATTGATTTAAAATTATTAAAAAAAAAAAAAAAAAAAAAAAAAAAAAAAAAAAAGCACAGTGTGTAAAATATAACCTGTTTGTCTGTGAGTTTATTATTAGCTTTGAGAGCATAGAATGCTTTATCCACAGCCAGCAAAGCCACTTTAGCTGAATGACCATGTAAATCCAGTTCTAGCACAGAACTTTGTCCAGGCTTAGGTTTTCCTTTGTGTTCTACCTGAAATGAAGTAAAGACAAAAAAAAAAATCTCTAAAATGTTAATTTAAAATAATTGAATACATAAAAACAATGCATTTGGAAGTAAATCTCATGTCAAAAGTTGTAGGCAAGCTATATAGGATATTTTTACATTCAGCCTCTTAAAACCCACCATGATAACTTTTGCAGCCTGACTTTGACTTTTGAAGGTGAAAGTCAGTTTGCAGCCCTAACATATGTAAATAAATAAATAAATAAATCAAACACTTCATACTGTTCTTATATCCAAGAGTCCCACTTATAGTAGAAATAATTAACAAATTTCATCACTTGCAGTCAACTGATTTAAAATGTTTACTGTCTCACTCTTATCTGTTATGTTTACTCACCTTGACTTTTATCTCACATTCATCTCTGACATCGACCCACACCGAGTCAGCTATGATGTCACCATCCGTGCCATAATAATAACCAATCAGACGGAAAGACGGGACCATATCAGTGGTTATTTGTACGTTATGTTTAACTAATGTACCTATTGGCAGTGAGCCGGTTTTTATTATGATCCCACGGCTTAAAATCTGTAACACATCCAGGTACAAATTAACAATCTTGACCAAGTGGGTTTTTTTTAACCTATGTTGAATTCAATCAGTTGTGTTCCTCACCATGTAGTATATATAGCCTTCACTTGGCCCATTGATAGTGTTAAATGTAACCATTAGAAAGTCATTCACAGAGTACATCTTGTTTGTTATTGCCACATAAAGATTGTTTTTAGTTTGCTGAGTAGCACTTATAATTTTTCTCTTTTGAATGCCATCTGCTGACACCTGCATGAAACAGAAGTGGAAAAAGTTACAAGTACATCAGAGGGAATTTGCAAAAGTCTTCAATGGAATTTGTGAATACTAACTTCAACTGTAATCTCAGCTGCGTTAGAAATATTAAAAACAGGATACACTGCTCCCTCCTGGTCAGTGGTGCCTTGCCAGTGTTCCTGTGTGGTGCCTACAGTAATAGTAATATTTATTGGTACATCAGCTGCTGGGGTGTCGTCTGGGAGATACATGGCCATCTATAATAGAACAGACTTTTAGAAATGATCTTTAGGCTAATTTAAAAAGAGTATTATACATTTCTTTATTTCTGACATACCGCCATATCAAGTGGAAATCCGGGAATGAAATTAGAACGAATTCGGGACAGATCTATACTGTATTTTTGGGAGATGATGGGAAGAAACATTTCTCCCTCTTGTATTTCACCACCTAATTTTCAAATATCAACAGTATTAAAATCCAAAAACAACATTTATAAATTAAATTGTCTTATCTATTGTGCTTTGAGGGTTTTAAAGAAATCTTTTATTAATAATAATTAACTTATATTGAGATATATCAAGGAGATTTGCTCTGTTTTATAAAGAAAATAAGATTAGTTCACTGGTCTAATTCATTTTTATTAAATCTAAAGCATTAATATTTTTGAACTTAAGTGGAGACATCTAAAAAGTGTCATGGAGATACCAGCAGTACTAAAAATACAGCAAGTGGCCTGGACAATAAATAATACTTCACATTCAAGTCATTGTATTTAGACACTTTTAGCAACATTACATTACGATAATGAAATATTTGGAACCAAATGTATGGTGTGTACAGTGTATATGTGTGTGTGTGTGTGTGTGTGTGTTTTACTTTGAATGTTGGTGACAAATACTCCCATGTAGAGCTGTGATCCACTTTTCTGCAAGTCAGAGAGTGTTTGATTCAGGTGTTTCTTTAGTTTTGAACTAATCTTCTCTAACTGAAGAGTAAAGTCTGCCGTTCCGTTCTGGACCTGCAAAAATGACAGATATTGGTGATTTTTAGATTCTTTATTGAAGCAACACATTACCTTATTGTGAAAAGCTACAAAACTGAGGATAGTTAATGGGTTTCCTCACCGAGCCAGTCTGTTCCAGACCCCTGATAAATTCTGTTTCTTTACCATAGATTGACTCTTTTTTCACAACTCCTAACTGGCAGTGGTAAGCCCCTTTGACCTTTTCACCATGCGAGTACCTAGAAAAAAAAGTTGAAAGTTGAAACATAAAGAGTCTGAAAATGTAACAATAATGTGTAGGGCATGCAATTCAGAGACAAGCTTACTTATAGAATTTGTTTAGTAATACAAACTGTTTTTATAACGAGTACATTTCAGAGTCTTAACACAGTGATACTTAACCTATGACGGAGGAAACATTCCAGAGGCCCTTGCGGTAGGTGAAAATCCACAAAGTAGCGGAGTTATATTTATTTTATTATTTATATACATTTAAGGATTTATAAACCCTTCCCACATGCCTACAAACCTTTCCCACTCTTATTAATTCAACCTTTATTTATACAGGTTAGTCTCATTGAGCCATGAGGACTCATTACAAGAAAGACCTGTACTTACTTACACTTATTAGCACTTCATATGCTCTTAAACACTTTGGCGATGAAGATGACGATAAGATGAATGTGTAGTACTGCACAGCATGTACAGTACACACAATATAAAAAAAAATCGGGTTAAAAAATTGCAATACAGTGAAGATGCAAGAAGTGAATTGCGAGATAGCAAGGAACGACTGTTATCGCTAAATCCTTTAAAGTCAACAGTTATTCTCATTAAATAAGTAAAGTTGTTTTACGATATAAAATCTAGTTTAATAAAAACATTAACCCATTGGTGGGCCGGACTGAGCACACCTGATAGCCTGATTTTGCCCCCAGGCTGCTAGCCATGCCTCATGGAGTTTAGTTTTGCTTCTCTTCGAAGTTTGCTATTTAAGAAAAAAAGTACAGTTGTTTTATCTGTGCAGCTGTGGCTGAGTGGTTAGAGCAGTCATCCTCCAATGGGAGAGTTGGGGGTTCAATTCCACCAGCAGTCACATATGTTGAAGTGTCCCTGGGCAAGACACTGAACCCCCTTATTGCCTCCAATGTGTGTCCCATTGTGCATGAATGTGATCTAAAATTATTTTTTGTAGACTAGATTGCTGTATGAATGGGTAAATGAGGGCACATATTGTAGTGTATTCATTCAACCTTTATTTAGACAGGTTAGTCTCACTGAGCCATGATAACTCATTTACAAGAGTGACCTATACAGTAAAGTAAGTAGGTACTGGTCAAAAAATTAGAACATCATGAAAAAGTTGATTTATTTCAGTAATTCCATTCAAAAAGTGAAACGTATATTATATTCATTCATTACACACGTACTGATATATTTCAAATGTTTGTTTCTTTTAATGTTGATGACCTGACAACTAATGAAAACCCCAAATTCAGTATCTCAGAAAATTAGAATACAGGTAGTCCCCGGTTTACGGCCGAGATCCGTTCCTACGGCCCGGCCGTATACTGATTTAGACTTAAACCGGAACTGCTCACACGTGGCGGCCGTAAACGCGGATTTTAGACTGAAAACAAAACCGAAACTAAACGGCGATCGGTAACGTCTTTTTAAACACGTTGTTTTCAATGTAAAACAACAATTGCGCACTTAGAACGGCCGTTTTAATGTGTTTTAATGTGTTTCCAAGCAGTTAGCTAACAAAATACCCTAAAAACAAAACAAAACAAAAAAAACATAAAATGCTGCATAAAAAAGTCCGTGAGGTGTGATGACGTCACTGGGGGCGGCGGCTATAAACGCGAAATGCCGTAAACCGATGACGCCGTGAACCGGGGACTACCTGTATATGCAAAATGGAAAAACGTAATGATGGATCAGCCTTCATACAACAAATTACTACAAAAAGCACCTCAATCTAAAGTATTTTATACTTTTCCTCAAGTTAAATGACACAAAATGCTTCACGAGAATTTAAGATTTGTAATCTAATTTAGCATCTAATAGAAATTGTGATTTTTACTGACTGCAAAGCACAAATGTATATATTTTGCGACCAGGTTATAACAGCCTTACAACAAAAAAATGACATTTAAAAAAATACACAGACCCATACAAAGGTAGAAACATTTATTAAAAATAATAGAAAAATAAAAACAGGAGAAAAGGTAGAAAATGTGTTTATAACTCATCATCTTTAATATGTTGTTTCTTGCACAAAATATTTTTCTGTAATTATTAATAGTTTGATTCATATACTGTACATCAAAATGTATATACAAGAAACATATACCGTAGTATATAAAAATAGTATTCACGACTCCATAAGCATATACAGGTATACGTAGAGAAATTGCATTTCCTGCAGTGTGAATGCTTATTGCAGAATAACTTGCTGAAAAACAGCTGAAATTAGCTAAAAACATGCTGAAATGTAGTGGAGATTAAAGAAAATGCCTACGTTAGCAGAAGAAAGTAGAAATAACACATATTTGCTAAATTTACTTTAAATAAGCAGAAATGAGCACAAAGATAGTAAATTAGCTAAAAGAAAGTTGAAATTGACAAGATATAGCCTAATAGTAGCTGAAACGACAGAACAAAGCTTAATTTACCAGATTTAAATGAAGAGAGCAAAATTGTGCCCAGGTGGGCTGAAAGAAGCCAAAATGTGCACAAATTGGGGCAATTACAGAATCTGAAAAAAAAAAAAAAAAAAAAAAAAAAGGCA
>JARVGV010001153.1:20196565-20213235 GCA_031762435.1 Hypsolebias longignatus | reverse complement strand
CCCTAGATATCAGCTCTCTGCTCCACACAGAGGGCTGTGGTAGCTCAGTGGTCTGTGGTTGCGTCAGGAAGGGCATCTGGCGTAAAAAACAATCGCCAAGTCTGCGTGCGACTAGTTCGCTGTGGTGACCCCTAACGCAGGGAGAAAGCCAAAAAAAAAAAAATCTATTATTTATCAGTCACTGTCAGTCACTGACAGCTCTGATTTTGAAAAATTAGCAATGGCAATGGACTTAGACAATCTCATACATGTTAATTAATTCTAGGTCATGGTTTCCCCAGAAATCTTTAGTAAAACTATAGCAATCATTTTTATATTAACAGAAGCAATATGACTCATAAGAAGTTAAAGGCCCGGGCACAGACCTAAACAAAAAACAATTAAAACATAAACACCATCTGTAATTACATCCAAACTTCAAGCACACAATAGTAAATGTCATATGTCATACACTGTCTAAATGCCGTTCTAAGAGCACATATCTGCATTATAAAGTTCAAGGTTCTTTATTGTCATTCACATCACATAGTACATGAGGTGGAATGAAATTATGTACTCAAGGTCTCAGTTACACCCAAACAGCAAAAATATAAAGTACTGTATAAAGATAAACATATAACGATCTAAAATATACATTAAGATGTGCGCTAAACAGTGTGCTAAACAGTGTGCTAAACAGTGTGCTAAAAGAGCTAAGAAATATGCTAAACATTAATAATGTAAAATAATACGATATATTAAATGATAGCCCGTTACTATCTATTTACAGCATTTTCATAGAATTAAAGTAGCTTCCACAGGCTAATGCATAGTCCTCTATGGGTCCACTCCTTCTTGGTGCATCAGAACATCACCCAGAAATAATAGACAACTTTCTGATCTTGGCACTGACAATATTATGTTTTTATTTGTATCAGTCATGATTAAGGGGCTGTTCTTGTTGCAAAATCTGAGTTTGGCATTCAGTGTTTGCACTGTTCAATATACTGTACGCAGCTTGAAATGGTGTGCAAACTCGTTTTTCAAATTAGTACCCTGCTATGTGCCTTAAACAGTAAGCGATGTGAACCCACTGTTGTGCATGCTAGAAAATGTAAAGGCTTTGTTTTACCATGTCATTAATATTGCTAAACTTTTTTTAATAGTCCAAAAGTTATTCAAGTATCATCAAATAAGATCTTATATCACAGCATGTATGATTACTAACATAATGACATGTACATCACATATACAGGAGCAGTAAATATTACAAAATCTGCTATCTGTTTAAAACATACTCAGCACATTCAGACTGGTTTTTCAGTTTTATCTTCACTTTAATCATTGTGCTTCCGACAAATTTTTAAACAATATGGTACGGTGTGATGGTTACTACCAATATGTGTAATATTATAAAGAGATATGTACCAGAAGCAGGTTGTAGAGTGGAAGCACGGAGATTAGAGAAGGTGAATCCAGTACTGAGAGGTTGCCAGTTCGAATCTATTGACTTTTACAACAAGATCTGTGTGGGAAAGCTGAAGCAGCCACACCAGCCTTCACCCTCATTTGCCCCCCTCTGAGCCCTTAACCCCCCGCATCTGGTCCCTCAGGATGGGCAACCAGCGTAAAAACTATTGCCAAAACTCATGCAGGTTTGGCTGCTGTGGTGATCCCTGAGGAAGGGAGCAGTCAAAGAAAAAAGAAGTTCCAGATCATTTTCATATGGCTCAAAGAATCCACCCATTTTCTTTACTCACTTCTTCCTTTCACTCATGACCATTTTATCAGTGACTGTGCGAGTGGCAGGACACACACTGGACAGGTTATAAATCCATCTCAGGACTCAAAGAATATATTGATTAAAAAAAAAAAGTTAAACTGGGCAGTATGACTTTTTTTTATATAAACAAAAACTGTGATTAGCCTATACAATAAAGGGTTAATATATAATTTAGACTGATTAATATCTCATTGTTTAATGATCAGAACAAGAAAGCACAACAGGAGCAGGTTAAAAAAAATAAAAAAAAATAACACAGCTTCTTCGTTTCCAACCAGCCAGAATTATTGTGAGTCAAAATAGCTTGCACAAGAGTACACAGTCAGCATTTTATTTGAAGCTCATGCACATCAATGTAGATGGACTCTACCTGATAAATGAAGTGAGGATTGACAAGTAGCAGAAACTCTGCAGAAAACCAGCTGAAGATTAAGCGTTTGGAATTAATGAACTGAAATGATGGATTGCTATTCTTCTTTCTCATCAGGGGAAGGCAATGTTGCACGACCGCAACCCCTGAATGAGGGCAACTGCAGCTCGGATGTGCGTCTTAAGGAAATCACCAACTCGCCGTTGTGTTTCCGGAGGTTTCGCCGGCTGGTGAGCACCTGTAAAGATGGCTGGAGGGCCTATTATCATCAGCCCGTCTTCCTGGCAGGAATGGGCCTAGCGTTTCTCTACACTACAGTCCTGGGGTTTGACTGCATCACCACTGGCTACGCCTACACACAAGGCATAAGCGGATCTCTTCTAAGTCTATTGATGGGTGTGTCAGCTGTCACAGGGTTGATGGGCACCGTAATGTTCACCAGACTCAGGAAGACTTGTGGCCTGATTAATACAGGCATCATCTCCAGCTGCCTCCACCTCGGCTGCTTGTTGCTATGTGTGTGCTCTGTGTTTGCTCCTGGCAGCCCCATGGATCTGAGCTTGCTGATGCCCTACTTTAGCTCCAGTTCCTCTGCTGAGCGTGGTGGTATGGCAAGCCAAAGGCAAAAACATCCTTATTCTCTGATGGGAGGAAGCAACCAGCCACTGCTTCCTGATCGCTCCTCCATCCACTGGACCAACAACACTGTGCTTTTTGACAACGTGCCTTCTGGAACAACACCAGACTCTTACATCTCCATTATTCTGTTATTCCTGGGCGTTATCACAGCACGCATTGGTGAGTCCACAAACACAAGAAAAACTGACTGAATAACTTCAGGAAATTATTTCTACCCAATGAAACTCAAAGTTGAATTGCTTATATGCAAGGATGCCCATTACCAGTAAGGAGAACATTGCTGTTCATCTTGTTAAAGCACAATGTTTTGTTGGTAGAACATTTACATATCTCACTTTGTCATTAGCTACCTACCTAAACCCTTTTGCAAACACTACACACATACACTTGCACATCAAAGTCTTCCTCTTCCCTCAAATCCACATATCTCACTGTGTTGAATCTTAACCCATCAGTGGAGAAAAAAAAATTCACAGATATTCCATTTTACATCTGTAGCACCAAGATATTGTATTGTTAATATTTTACCAGGCACCTTAAAGTAATAGTTCTGATTCTTTTGTGGGGGTTTTGTGCAGTACTTTAGAGCAGTCAGTATCTTACCTGCTGCAGACCATAGTCAGAGTGAACAATTTTCAGGAGTCACCCTAATGACCAGTATGACTGAGATCTACGCCAGTGCAGATTTCAACAGTTTAACAAGAGCTCAACTTTAAAAAGACCTTGCAGGAGGTGCCACCATGTAAAGGCTTACATGGTGGCACCTTCGCATTACTAATTAACTTTTATCTATTGTTATTATTAATGAAGGCTATCAGTGTTGGAACACATCTGTAATATGTTACAGTTCATTATGTGTAAGATATGTATGTGACAAGATGTACCCAGTCTGTAACTGTATGATGTTAAAGTACAAGTACATCTAAAATTATTAGTACTATTAGTACATTTTTTTGTCAGTCATTTCAGAAAGTGAAACATATATTACATAGATTTAGTACATTCAGGCAAATATTTTAAGAATTTTTTTCATGTAATTTAGATGATTTTGTCTTACAAATATTGAAAAATACAAATTCAGTGTCTCAGAAAATTAGAACATAAGAGGCTTGATATTGTATATTTGTGGTGTCACACCCTAATCAGCTGATTAACTTCTAGAGGTGAGCTGCAAATGTCTCATTCCTCAAGTCCAGCCACTCCTGAACCAGAGACCACATCAGAAGTGTTTGACCTGCTGAGAAGAAAAAGAACTGGACTGTTGCTCAGTTGTCCAATGTCCTCTTTTCAGAAGAAAATAAATGCTTCATGTCGTTTGGAAATAATGGTCCCAGAGTCTGGAGGAAGAGTGGAGAGGCCCAGAATCCACATTGGTTGAAGTCCAGCGTGAAGTTTCCACAGTCAGTGATGGTTTGGGGCCATGTCCTCTGCTGGTGTTGCTCCACTGTGTTTTCTGAGTCCACGGGCTCCTCATGCTTCCTTCTGCTGCTGAGCTTCATGGAGATGCTGATTTTATTTTCCAGCAGGACTTGGCTCCTGCCCACACTGACAACACTACCAAAAGCCGGCTATGTAGCATTGTATTTTTCTGAGACACTCAGTTTGGGTTTTTCATTATTTGCAAGCCATAATCAACAAAATTACTAGAAATAAAGTCTTGAAATATTTCATGAATCTATGAGTTTCACTTTCTGAAATGACTGGAACACAAAATGAACTTTTTCTCGATATTCACATTTTTTTTTAGATGCACATGCAATGTGCTGTAAAAATTCATGACAGTGTTTGTTTAAATGACTGAACAGTTTGATTTGTTTTAGATGGCTGAAACCTGCTCTGAAATAATCAATTAATGCGACTCCTTCATGAGAATATCTTCCCAATTCTTCAAACTCAGATTTCTCTGACAGCAGGGAAGCCACAACCGTACTAAAACCTTCAAAAAGATCAAACTGACCTTTATAGAACATTTTGCCTGTCCACAAGAGGACAATAGAGAAAACTGTATCAATGTTTGTACTGGTAATAACAAAACGTTTGGCTTAATAGCTTTTTCATAAAGGCTAAAATGAGGTCATAAGTTGCATGTCTAAGTTTTAGGCAAAGATCTCACATGATTCAATGGCACTCAGAGTATATGCCAGTAATAACTATCAACTTCAAACATTTAAAATTTTTGCTCAATATTTTTAAAATATATTTTTGGAATTTACCAGGTGTAATTTGCTGTATCAACCATCTTGAATCAAGGTGACTCCAACCATTACACAGCTGTAGACATACTATAATGATTACTTTCTGAGAGATTCGATTAAACAGGTCCAAATGTTCATGACCGCTCATCTTTCCCAGCAGCAGGGGATAAATAGGCTCACTTTAGCTCCACTTGGGTTTGTGTGAACAGCTCAGGTATGGGGTCTGATTCTGCTGATCATATGTGTTTCAGGTCTGTGGTCCTTTGACCTGACTGTCACCCAGCTACTGCAGGAGACCATCAGCGAGTCAGAGCGAGGAGTGGTAAACGGAGTGCAGAGCTCCATGAATTACCTAATGGACCTGCTTCACTTCATCATGGTGATCTCTGCTCCACAACCAGAACACTTTGGCATTCTTGTGATTATTTCTGTATTATTCATCACTTCTGGGCACAGTATGTATTTTTTCTATGCACACAGAGCCAAGAGAAAAGACCGTCTTGGCACATAATGAGGAAACATGGCTTACACATCCAGGCATAAAAAACTTATGAGCACTGGACCCACTCTGCATGAATGCCTCTCTCTCCTGATCATACATATATTGCACCACTTTGCTTTGCCATTCTGCACAGCAAGCTTGTACCATACCTCACTTGTTTTCCAGAGCACCACAACAGTAACGTGACTCAAGTGAAGAAGAGTGGGAGACAGACTCCCCCTTAATGTACACAAGATGAGGTGGCAACAATGCAGGAATGACACCGCCAGGGGAAACATCCTGATTTAACAGAACAGGGTTTATAATGGTCAAGGCGTCGGTGCATTTCAATGCAAACTCTTCAGAATGACTGCAGCTGTGAGACATTCAAACAAGTTTGCGACCATTCATGGCTTTGTATGGATGGAGAGATTTTTCTAACTTTCACTCAGTGAAGAAGAGATGTAGTGTGGACAATCCAGGTGTGAACGATGGAAATAAAAAAGATGACAAACAAGTGGCATTGATGTTACTGATCCGTCCACTTGGAAATACTCCGGGAAGTCCAGAAAGGAAGATAAGGGAATTGTTTGTGAGACTGTTCGATTTAAAACTTGAAAAAGCAGCCTCCCCTTTTATTGGACAAAGTGAAAGGACTGAAGTATCATCTTTCACCTGGTTTGTTTCTCTGTGGATGAATCAAGCAAACATTTGCCTTTTTAATGCATGTACACCTGAACTACATGAAACCACTATCACATTATGGCGGGTACTTGAGTCAAAGTTAAGTAGAATTGTATTTGGTAGTATATTTGATCTTAATACTTGTGTACTTAGATTAGTAAGAACTAAATTAACTTTATTTAATTCCCTGATAGAGTGACCTTACTTTTCAATAAATTTAAGAACTCTGTTTTTGTGGCATGTTTGAAATCAGTGTTAAGTACAAGGTATTGGCAGCAAAAGTCACTGCTACTGGCAGAACCATTATTATTACTTTTTGTTCTGTAGTTCTGATGAACTAAAACATTACCTCAGCTAAGAACAAGTACAAGTTACATTATTTACTAATTACTCTCAGCTACACATTTTCATATTTCTTTCAGATACAACTTCAAATGCAATGAAAGTATCATCCGTGTTTGATTATTTGTCATACAAGTATCACATTTTAATATATTTGTAAAAGTTTTCTGTTTGTATATGTTGTACTCATTTCAAAGCCTGAAATTTATGAAAATAAAGCTGACTGAAGATGATTTTTTTTTTTTGGAGTCTTGGATGCATAAATTTATGTACAACACATTTTTCCATCTACCTCAAAGGGTTTTAAAAGAGATTTTGCCATCAACTTTATCCAAAAATAACTATCTCAAACTTCTAAGAAGCATATGGAAACATGGTAATGAATAAAATCAAAACAATTAGAATGAAGCCAAGATGCATCACCAACCTGAAAAGGTAACCCTGGAAGAAAAGTTATTAAAAAAAGACAAAAACACTCAAAGGACAAACATGGCTTGAGTATAAGGGATTATACAGCAGCTTTAAGCTCATCTAAAGACTTTAGGAAGTAATTATGCCAATGATTTTAAAGGTTAGACAATATAAATGCCATCTTTTAGCACCTCTTAGTAAGTCTAGGGTGACTGAAAGGTATGAATATCAACCACCTACTTCTGCATAAATTACCTAAGTCTCTAATGTTGGCAATACTTACCAGCTAGTACTACAAACTATACTCAACAAACATGAGTGTTCTTTGGATTGTAATACTTTAATCACAATTATGCACTTACACTGCCTTGGGTAAGCCTCACAGTAGGAGAAATAGTAATTTCACTGAATAGTACCACTGCACACCTGAAAATTAAATAAACACAAAGCAGTCAGTCTTCAGTTGTAAAATGTGTAAGAAAAGTCAAGTAATCTCTGTTTCCTGTGGTGGGTTGATCCTTTTTTAAATTTGGGAGACAGATAAGTGTTGAGTGGCACATTCTTATTTCACTTCAGTTTATTGAGACAAATTGATAGCGACACCAAGCCTGGTGCATTTTAATGTCCACTAAATTTTCAGCTCTGGAAATATTTCAATAGTGCAGTGTTATTTCTTAAGGTATCAGATGAGGATGTATTTTTTTTTTTTTTTTTTTTTGTAATTAAATTTCCTTCTCACCTCTAGATAGGTACAAAGGCTTTAAAGGAGAATAATATAAAAGCTAGCCACCATTAAATATGGTTTCAATGCCGTATGTAGAAGTGTTTTGATATTGATTTCCAAATTTACACAAGTTATCACTCACGTTATTGGACATCAGCTAAGAAACACAGAGATAATGATTTTTACAAAAGTTAATCTGAAAACAAAATGCTGCTTTCAAATGTTTAAGCAGTTTTTTTTATTTTTATTTATTTTTTTGACGGGGAGGGAAGGGGTGGGGCCAGACGCACATGCTGCCCTTGACGAGCTGCTGTCCTGGGCAACTGCCTATCACCCATATCAGATGCCACTGAACAGATAGTTTCAAGGTGGAACTGGGACCACCCCAAGCCCCTCACAGCCCTTCCTTGTTGTTTACTCTGACGATGGACTGATGTTTGCAGATGACATTGTGATCTGTGGTGAGAATAGGAAACAGGTGGAAGAGAACTTGGAGACGTGGAGGTATGTACTTCAAAGAAGAGGAAGTCAGCCGTAGTAAGACAGCGTATGTGTGTGAATGAGAAGGGAGGCTGGTGGAACAGTGAGGCTACAAGTAGCAGAGGTCACAAAGATGCAGGACTCCAAGCACTTGGGATCGACTGTCCAGGAAAACGGGCATTGTGGTAAAGAGGTGAAGAAGAGAGCCCTGGCAGAATGGAATGGATGGAGAAATGTGATTTGAAAAGAAAATAAATGTATTGTGGCAAAAGCAAAGGTAAAATGGAAGTTTTACAAGAAAGTGATGAGCCCATCTATGTAGAACTGTATGGAGTCAGTTACAATGAAAAAAAGACATGAGAAAGAACAGGAAGTGGCAGAAATGAAGATGTTGAGGTTCTCCTTTGGAGTGACAATGGCTGCCCCCTGTTCCACCTAGGCGTATCTCAGGTATGATGGATTAAATGCAAAGAACTAATGTTGTCATTGTATGGGAACATACAATGATGATAACACGTAACACTTACTTACAAGAATGATATGATTAGTAATGAGATCATCAGAGGTACAGCACAGGTTGAAGGACATGGAGATCAATTTAGAGAGGCGAGACTGAGATGGTTTGGACATGCCCAAAGGAGAGACAGTGAGTATATGGGTAGAAGGATACCCTACCAGGAAAAAGACAAAGAGGAAGGCCAATATGGAGAAACAGTATGTGGATGAAGTTAGAGAGGACATGGAGGTAGCCAGAGTGAGGACAGAGAGATGGAGGAGGATCTCACTGTGGTGAAGAAGGATATGCGAAAAAAAAAAAAAAAAAAGCTTTCAAAGATGTGGTTTAGTTATTTTTTTCTACCTTGATGAGCAACTTTTTTTTCTTTTGATATGAAAAATAAACTAATAAAAAAAAATAAAAATAAACTTCTCTAAAGAAGTGGTTTGAAGATCAGACGTTACAATAGTGTAGGCCCGCATACAAATAATGACTGTTCCAGTCAAATCTGACAGGCATTTTGTTGATTTAAAATGCTGAACTAGAATCTCTCCAAGATGTTTTCATACTTCTAAATTGGGAATACTTGCATCATTTTCCTCAGTACACAATTGTCTCATTACTTAACCCTGAGATTTTTTATGTTTTTGCAGTATAAAAAGCATCAAACGTTTAGAAACCCAACACCACCACTGTATTATTACAGTAAACCACATTTTACAGGGAGATGGTCATATTTAGAGATCACTTATTTTGTAATATGATCGATTTTCTAAATTCACCATTAAACTAGTCTTTAATGAACAGTTGTTTCACTTAAAAAAAAACTGTCCATAAAATGTGCAAATTGCATTAAAATATTCTAGTTGTATTCCTCTTCCCAGATGGTCAGGAAGGTCTTAGCGAGCTAAGAATAGCAGAAAACAGCAGTGATTCATTGCTGAAGAATGGCATGACTTCCCCTTTGAAGTCAAGCCTGTGTCTCCATCAAGTCTCCTTCAAATTAACATCACGGTTTTCATTGCTCCTGTTAGCAGTCTGTTGTGTTCATCAAACACAGCAAAACACAATTAACACTTCCATCCCTCTTATGCTGTAAGACAATGCCATTGTTTAGTTGTTTAAAATCCTCAGCTTGTTAGACTTGAGTGATTTTCTTTTTTTTTTTCAAAAAGGGGATTCGGTAAATAGCTGAGAAGAGTTTCATCACATTAGTGTTGTACAGTGCCTCAGGCCTACAGTATAGACGTGCAGTTCCCAGGGTTGCTGTTGTAGTCCCTGTTTACACAGAGCAGTGCTGCAGAAAGCTCACTAATAAGTCTGCCTTTAGGTAATATCTCTTTTTAATTAATTTACTTCAGAAACTGGGTCAGTGGTGGCATATTAAAGCTACTGTAGATATGTTCCCCATTTTTGTTTCACTGTAATCTCATCGTTTTATTTCCTTAGTTAACCTGGATTCTTTTTCTTTCTTCTCCTTTCGTCTTTTCCATTTTCAGTGGTCACCCTTCTCCATCTCACTCTGTCCTCTGCATCTTCTGTCACCTCCATGTCCTCTCTAACTGCATTCATACACTGTATCTCCTCTTTGTCTTTTTCCAGGCAGCTGCATTTCTAACACCCTTCTTCCAATATGTCCACTGTCCCTCCTCTGGACATGTCCAAACCATCTCAGTCTGGCCTCTCTAACTTTATCTCCCAGTTGTTCAACCTGTGCTGTACCTCTGATGATCTCATTCCTAATCTTATCATCCTTGTCACTCCTAAGGAGAACCTCAACATCTTCATTTCTGCCACTTCCAGATCTTTCTCCTGTCTTTTTGTCAATGCCGCTGTCTCCAGACCATACAACATAGCTGGTCTCACAACCGTCTTGGAAACTTTTCCTTTGACCTTTGCTGCCAGCATTTAGATGCAAATCACTCCTGAAATTTTCTCTAGGGATGCATGATATTATCGGCATGGTATTGGTATCTGCCAATATTAGCATTAAATTTCAATAACGGACATCGGCCATGCCATTAAAATAACTTACTAATATAAAAGGCACTGATTTTTCCTGCAGCGGCAGCGCAACGCGATGATGTCATGTGTGCCTACCTGATCTCACAGCAGAGAGGAAAATTCTAAATGTCGGCGGTGTAGAAGTTTTATTTTTTGTTGGTGAGGATGTCGGATTCCGAAGATTTATGGGCTACGTTGAGCCTCGCTACATTGTCCGCAGTCTGAGATAGTTTTCCAACGTAACATTACCCAAGTTATAAGCAGTCGTTTCCGACGTCAATGAGAAGCTAAAAACCGAGAACATGACTTGATGGGCGAGTTACCACAGACATTTGGACGTCGTGTTAGCCCAGTTAGCATGATTAGTCTTACAGCACAATGGATAGACAAAAACGTTAAACTTAAAAAGGCTGTCCTTCATGTACAGGAGTGTAGAGGATCCCACACTGCAGCTAGGAGCCTGGAACAAGCCTCCACAAGTGAGAGAGCATCGCAGGTGACTAATGCTAATAAATAATATTTAACACGGGCTATGCATATATTGTCACGAACCAGGTTTTTGGATTCAAAGTCAGTCAGAGACAAGAGTGCAAAAAACAAGAACAGTTTTTATTAATTTGGTTGCTGGTAGCTGGAGAGAAGGGTCAGGGTCCTCCACTCATACAAGTCACTTCCTCTCTCTTTTGGAAAAAAGTGTTTATTATACAATTTCCTTTCTCTTGGCAAAATCCACCACCCTCTGTCCTTCTTGGTTTCTTCCCTTGACATCAACACTACCCATCAATTCATCCCCTCTGTTACCTTCACCAACATGTCCATTCAGGTCTGCTCTGATCACCACTCTCTCCTCCTTGGGAATACTCTATAATTTCATCCAGATTGTTTGAAAATGTATCTTTCTCCTCCACATCACATCCAACTTGTGGAGCATAACAACTGACAACATTTAGCATCAGACCTTCTACTTCTACCGTCAGACACCCTATCTGACACTCTTTTCACATCTACTACATTATTTACCAAGTCCTCCTTCAGGACCACCTCTACTCCATTCCTCTTTCTTGCCACACCATGGTGAAACAAATTAAACTCTGCTCCAATGCTGCAAGCCTTGCTGCCCTTCCACTTGGTCTCTTGGACACATAAAACATCTACCTTTCTTCTCCTCATCATGTCAGCCAGCTCTCTACCTTTGCCTGTCATTGTCCCCACATTTAGTGCTGCAACCATCAGTCTTACATTCTTGACTTTCTTCTTCTCCCTCTGTCTCCTCCTAACACGTCTCCCTCCTTGTGATCTTTGACCTTTGACTTGATCCATAATGTCGAAAGGCAGTCAGTTAACTTATTTTGAACAACCAAATACCTACAAATAAGTTTGCTACCAGTATTTTGTTTATTTATTTATTTGCCACAACATACTAGAGCTGTGTTGCCAATCAGATGCATGAAAATGGCAGAGTCAATTGAGAAGACTCGATCTCAAATGAAAAGAAAAATCCCACCAGATGCAGCCTTTTCCCCTTCGGAGTCTGCTACATCAGCACAGCAGCTTGGACACAAAGATATCGAATGGCTTTGCAAAGACCCAATCAAGCATCACACTGCTGACTGAGGTGAAAAAGATTAAATGCAGAGTTCATATGAGAAATGAATGTTCTTGCTTTAGCTTGATCAATACATGCATTATTAGATCTCACTGGTTCCGCACTATTGAATCTCACTGGTTCCGCAGTAAACTGCTGACAAGCTTAATGTACAAATAGGAGTTACACTTGTTGGAGATCTTTAACAAAACGGGCTCACAGCTGATGAGACATGAGCAAAAATATAGATTTATTTAAGCGACAGACGAACTGATTTGACTTTAAAGTGTGTAAACGCCTAAATTCTAAATTTGGGTGTATTTACATGCAAACTGTGCATGTTGGATGTATTAAGAAAATACAGCTCAGTAATTCTTCTCAGGTTTGTGGAAGCCTAACAAGATATTGCCACCATTTTGTGATTGTTTCATACTGAATACAAGGAGAACTGAGCTCAAATCAAAAAACTGTTTAGTACAAAAGGTACTGAAGACTTGGCAAGCATGAGCAAGAGACATTTTGATGCACGACTGAAAATATTTAAAACTGCCATAATTTAAAAGCATGAAATAATAAGTATGCAGAAACTGTTCTGGATTGACATTTATGACTGTTTTATTATTTTTTACTTCAAACAAATGTGATTTTGTTCTAAAAACTGGGTGGTTTTTAAACTGATAAAGTTCAAGCACGGTTACTCGCGTGATTAGTCTCTCGATCACTATTATCATCATGCAACAGATCTATGGATATGTTGCTTTAGGAGAGCTTTGCTTGCTTTTACTGGAGAATCTACAATGTAACATTTATTTAATAGTTCGTGTTCATTTAGCAGAAAATTAACTTTTATTTTCCCATCTATCTAATGCACAGGCAATGCATCTCCGCCTTGTGGCAAGGCTTGACCTTTGGTTACCCTGCCCAATCCTGAATCCTGACTCTCTCCTGCTTTCGGGAGAATTTGAAACTTCCCTTTTAGTGTTGTCTAGCTCGCCAGATGTTTCCTCAGCTCATGGTGCTCCTAACTCTCTCTCCTCCCTACTGGTGAAAGGTACAAAAAGGACAACAAGGAGACTCATTCGTTTTAGTACATGCAGCCACATGAATACTTGAGCTTCAACTGATGAGGTCTTTTTTTGATGTAACCTTCTGATGCAAAGCTGAACAGAAACTTGGATTTGCTTTGGCTGGAGCAACAGAAGACTCTTTTAAATACCCAGATTTCCTTCAAACAAAAACTGAGTTTGTTGTATTTCTCTTGCAGTTTCTGTGAGAGTTGTGTGAGCTCATTTAAGGTTTTTCTTTTTTTTATTTTAAGAAGGCAGTAAGTTGGTAGTAGCTGACCATGTCATGGGACTGTGGACTGAAGTACATGTTCTCTGTGCCCCCTGCTCTGCAGCAGGGTAACAAGTGCACCATGCATGACAAGGAGGAACTGTCCAGACTAGAAATGGTCCAGAGACTGGCAAAGGATGGCTGTCGTTTCCTGCAAAGTCACAGCAAAGGTCCACAAAGGACAAGTGAGGTGAGAAATGCAAAACAAGATGCAGTACTTTAGTTTTATGTTGCGCTGTGTAACCGTATTTTCTTGTTCTTTTTTCTGTGTTAAATAATCAAATGTAGTCTGCTATTAACATCTGTTCCACAATGTCTTCTTTAATTTTGCCAATGACTATTATAACTGCATTAGTCAAAAATTGTTAAAAAAAATGGACTTAAATGGAGTTTAGGCTGCTATAGTAGAGTTGCACCTGTTGATGCAAGCTATTCTAGTAACACTGCATTTTAAGTGCAAAAATATATTCATTATACTGTATACTGTACTGTATTGAGAAAACCAGGTGTTTGACCTCTGTAGTATCATTAGGAAAATTTAGGATTCAATTATAAACAGTATGGCAGCATCTTAAAGTTGGGTTTGTGTTGTGTTTTTTTCAAAGCATCGCTATGAACAGTGGTCACTCTTGAAAATGCAAGTGCGCACGCTGTCTGTTCTCACGCGCTCGCACTATTTTAAACACATTACATCATTTGCAAGTTAGCTGCCTAGGAGCCAACGGATTGGCTTAAAGAAAGGGCTCAGCTTCTCCTTTCCTGCCGGCTGTGTATGTCTGCTGAACTATTAAACAATTGCAGGAAGAGGTGACGTAGGTGGTGTGGCCATCGTGCTTGTACATTGTGTGCTCTCAGAGTGAGGTCCCGTGCGTCAGCTCTCTGACCTTTTCTCCTTAACAAGGCTAGAACTTGCACCTGCATCCATAAAAAGACAACACCCACCACCGCCTGTCTAAACTATGATCAAATGACATACATGATGCAACAATCTGTGATATTGTTGTTTAATTTGCATAAATGTTTCATATTTAGAAGGTAAAAATGACTTCTGTGATTCCAGTGATAGTCTAAAATATTGGCCCTATAATTGGTGATATTTGACATTTATCCAAAATTGTTAGTGTTTATAATTGTTTCTATCTTCTGTTTCTTGATTATAAAATAAAGTGATGCCACAGTGTTGCAGTTGTGCTCAGGCTGTATGACATGTGACTCATTAATATCAGACATCAACGTGATTAGTAATAAGTTCAATCCCAGATGGGAAAATAGACCTGCTTAATATACATTAGGTTGTACATTTATGCAAGTGCTTCATAGATTTCAGTGCAAAGCTATCATAAAACTTATGCAATCTCTTTTAATCTTAAAATGGAGAATTTCATTATTTAAAAGTTGGTTTTAGCATATTTTCTTTTACATATAGCTGGTCAGTTAGCTTCACTTTATAAAATAAATTATTTATTTCACATTTATATTAATATTGTTTTTGACATGTGTCCGATAAGTTGTGTTTTCTATGATTTCTCACTATTAAACTTCAACTAAATTGTAAAAAGACAACTCTTTTGTGCGCATGAACAGTATAAACATCATTTTATCCAGCTGTAGAACCAGTGTAGACCTTTGCACTCTGTTCGTCCTGCAGTTCTCACAGGTTTTGTGAAGTGTTCAATACCATTTGTGCCGCACCAGCAGGTGAGCTGAGATTGTCTCAGAGGAACTCATGTGAAAACCAAAAAGAGACCAGGGACAGGGAGTGGTTGGTGGGGTAGAACTTTGGACCAAAGCCTGAAGTTATGACTAGTCTTGGTTTGATGGTTTTTGTTATGAGACGACTTTCACAGTCTGAGCGAGTTACGTTTTCAAGGTTTGTGAAGGAACTGTAGGGTCAACTCAAAAGGAGCAGCTGCTTTGGTACCCTGAGTACTCTGACTTTACTCTCATGCTTTGTACAAAGCAAAAACTGTATTCTGATGACTTTGACTATAAGGAAGAAGCACACATTGGACGTCACTAATTGGATCTGCCAGAAACCACTTGTGTTGTTTACTGGAGTCAGGAAGTCAATCACTTCATTCTTCCTTCCCTGGAAAACTACAAACGTTGTTCTTTTCACTAAATCCTGTGACGGTAAAGGGCAATTTTTCCAAATCTTCACTGGCATCACTACATAAAAAAAAAAAAAATTTTATTTGTGTAATATTGGGGTTGGCAACAACTATCAGAAACATCCCTTCAGGTCAGTTTGTTTGTTTATATATGTTCACTAATGTGTTAATATGCCAGGAAGTCGAGCTTGACTGAAGACCCTGGATCTGTCTCCACAAAACATAATTAGACGGAGAAACTGCAGCCACATCCAGTCTGTCAGGCATCAGCTAATTGCATGAACAGAGGTGATGCATTGACTGACAGCTGAGGAGTGGAGGAGGGGTTAAGCTGATGCAGGATCACTGTGCATGCAGCCAAATCCTCATTAAGACCTGCATTTCTGGACCTACATTATCTAATATGCTTCAGAAACCACAACTGCCTTTTTAGTTTGAGAGCCAAGAGTGAAGCTTTAGGTAATACACATAAAATAATTGTTATAAGTCAATGAACTACTACATAAGTTGATTTCACATTAAAATACAGTAAATCATTAACATCATAATTTTTGCATCACAGTTTTTCTAAATTTTGTAACAGCAAGAGAAAATACATGCCATGGTTCAAGACAATAAAATATTGATAACTAAACCTGAATAAAACCCTAAAAGACAAATATCTGAACAAAGAAGGAAAATGTGGTTGAACATGATATGTACAATATTTATTTATATTAAACCATCTTTAAAGGTATAAGTTGTCATTATTAATGACAGTGTAATTATTACATGCAAGTGGTGAGACCAGCTGTGTTGTATGGTCTGGAGACAGTGGTACTGACAAAAAGACAGGAGACAGAACTGGAAGTGGCAGAAATAAAGATGCTGAGGTTCTCCTTAGGAGTGACAAGGACGGATAAGATTAGGAATGAGGTCATCAGAGGTACAGCACAGGCTGAGCAACTGGGAGATAAAGTTAGAGAGACCAGACAGAGATGGTTTGGACATGTCCAGAGGAGGGACAGTGGGTATATTGGTAGAAGGATGTTAGAAATGCAGCTGCCAGGAA
>JARVGV010001153.1:20154317-20174576 GCA_031762435.1 Hypsolebias longignatus | reverse complement strand
ATTTTGATTGATTCATTCTTTCTCTATGAATAGTTTACTTGTTGTGACTTTCACTCAAAGCCAAGATAAACATTGTCACCTGCTAATGTGTATACTGTATATAAAAATGAATGTCATTGCTTCAACAGATTTTTAAGCCTTTATAACACTATAATATATATACAGTACAAAGTTCATGATGGTGATGTTGGGATTTTATTAAAACTAGGTTTGAACATGTTCTTCTTTTGACAAATTATCATAAAAAAAGTACACAACTGATAGACTTATTCTTGGTCTTGTTCTACCCAGGAGGTGCTGAAGCTTGAATCGTCCATAGCGGACCTCCACAGAACTTACGAAGCAGAGGTTTGTGCCAGACAAGCTCTTCTAGCTGAGCTGGAGGAACAGAAGGAGGTGCAGAAGCAGCTGGATGAGATCCTGGCCTGGGCCACAGACCTCCAGGGAGCCTGGGTGAAGGAGGGCAACGGCAACTTTCAGGAAAGTTTCCGCTTGGTGATGAAGTCTGTAAAGAAACTGCAGGAAGCTGTCAGGGAGGTTTTGGTCTGCAGCAAAAGGCTCAACTGAACTGTGAGGCTTAATGTAAATAATTAAACATGAATTTATTACTGAAAACATTTACGTGTTTGCCAAGAATATTCAGAGCGTTTCTTCCACCCATTACTTTTCTTTTGCTTCTTTCTGCACAATAATAAGCCCCATCCACCCAACTAAGCTCAGCCACTGATTAAATTTTTTACATCACATAAAATATAGTTAATTTGACTTCACTGAAACACGTTTAACTAAAGAGTTCACTTTCTCCAGTAAGGGGCGCTCTCGGCATGATGTGACCAAAAGTGATTCGGTCCCATCCCTCCACTGTGGCAGTGCAGGGTAAGAGAAAAGTATAGTGGAATTAATTAAAATGCATCAGAATTGACAAATGTCTTCAGCTTTTGTTGTTGAGCCTTAATGTAGACCCAGTATCTTTGGTTCAGGGTTGATCGAATGAAACAAGACAAAGTATACACACTGATACTTATTTGTAATTGTCAAAACTAGTCATTTTTATTTGAGAAAGTAGGAGACAGATTCAATTAATCAGTCCTCTTACAGGGCTATTAAGCATTAATAGGGGCTGAGATGGGGTAGAGGCAGGCCAGCTGACTCGGCACCCGAAAGTCTGAAGCTCGATCCCCAGCCATTCTCACAGGTCGTGGTGTCTGAGCAAGACACCTACTGGTAATCCCTAATCGCACCCCAGGCGCGCACATAGCTGCCCACTGCCCCACATGTCATGGTGTCTCTGAACGAGACGCCTCATCCCCAATTGCTCCCCGGGCACTTAAATAGCTTCCCACTGCCCCACCTGGGTGCATCCCAGGTGTGATGGGTTAAATGTAGAAAACTAATTTCACCGTTGTATGGGAGCATACAATGATGAGAACACATAGTACTTATATTTATAAACTCATATAAACTTGTCAATAAAAAAACTTACAAAAGCTGGTTTGGACTTTATTTGACATTTTTAGTGACTGTGTCATCATCATAAACTATTATCCTTGAAATTAGCTTTGTCTCATTTTGTTCGCTTTCTGCTACGTAAGTAGCAGCACTATGAATGAATGGTCATGCACTGAGAGTTATTGTATATGTTTAGAAGATTTGCTAGGTGTTTTCAACTATTTCACCATTTAAATCTTGAACTCTGAACTCCAAATGTTTTGTTTTTGTATGTATAATTGTGACATTTAACATGAGGAAAGTGAATACAATTTTAATAAATCGAGTTTCTTGGACTACAATATTTGAATATTTTCATTATACAGTACAGTGCTGGGGATTTGTTGTGTGTGACTCTGTTTTGTGGCCTGTAGGGGGCAGTAAATAGATATTTTAACGCTTTAAATTCGAAGTGCCTTCAGGCTGTGAATAAATAAGATTATTATTGTAGCAGATTCTTCAAGTAGAGTATTTTTTTGAGGATTATGTTTCCAAATTTGTTGGAACCTTAAACAAGTTGGATTGTTTTAAACTCAACTTGTAAACTAGGACAATTTTGATGTTTTGAGATTAAAAAAATACAAACTATGATTGAGCATGGTGGTCAAGGTGAATTATCAGCATGTTATACTCTGGTATTTAATGGTAGAGCTAAAAGACATGGGCATGCATTTTGAGCTCAGCTTTAAAACCCTCACCGTCAACAAGAAGAACTACAAGAAAGTACATAAACAACAACAGATTGAGTGTAAACAGTCAACATTTGTTTAGAATTAGCATTCTGTTGTGATTGCTGAGAAATATACAGTCCAGATGGAGAGGTGTGAAAACCACTTTGTGATTCTTACCAGTTTTAAAAGATGTGAAGAAAAAAAAAAATCAGCTAAGATGTTTCATTGCAGAAATCTAAATATTTAGCTTAAAATTATTGTAGAATCAATTGGCAGTTTAAGAAATCACAATAAAGTTTTACCAGTATTAATGATGAAAAAAAGATTGGGAGGTACAGCTGCGTTAGATCTGCTATTTATTGAGTCTTTAAATGGAGATTTTGTTTAATTTACTTAATCAGGTGACAGTGTTTCATCTTTACCTTATTTGATCAGATATTCCGAGTTTTGTTCACTTCCACTGAACAAAGTGCTCTGTCACCTCTCAGCCTGTGTTGCTTCTGATAAATCCACATAAACTCCGTCTGCCTTCATCTTGCAAAAACATCTCCACTTCTTTGTCATAAAGGCAAATACCTTCATTAAATAAATTATTACCAGGAAAAATAACTACAGGTTTCACTTCTCACATCGACACATCAGCTGGATACATTCCTAATCTCCGTGCACGAAGTGCTCGCAGCTGCTCAGTTGTTTGGGTTTAACAGTTTCCAGTTTATTAAAGCTGGATAAACAATGCTGGACTTTAGAAGGGTTTGAAGTAGAGTACAACACCTAGGCCTGTCACGATAAAAAAATTTAGCTGAGCGATTAATTGTCTCAGAAATTATTGTGATAATAATATTGTTTGAAATTTGACAATAATTAGTAATGTCAAATTTAAGAAGAAATGTTAATTTTTGTGTGTAGTACTTTTTTTTGACCACTGGATGACAGTTTAAGACTGTTTGAACCGAAGGATGGATAGTGAGGGAGCAGCAGCGTGTTGCTTTAAGAAAAATGGGAGGGAGGTCCGTTAATGGACATGGGCTGTCTCTTGTTCTCGGTTTTTGGTTCTCAACATGGCGAATGCACGGTGTGGTTTGAGCTCTTTGGCATAGCATTTGTCACACAAAGCTTTTAATAAATTAAGTAAACAAGTTTGCAGCGGCAACTTTTTAGATGAAGGCGGGTTTTGACTGAATTTTGGAGCTGTGACAAGACTCGAGGTCAGCTTATCTTATAGCTTACCTTCTTAGCTAAGCTGCTTTTAATGATCCAAAAACACGATTTTGGATGGTTAAAACAGATTTTAAAGAGGAAAAGAGAAAGGGAGGGGTCAGCAAAGAGCATCAGAGTTGAGCCTTTTGTCGTCCAGTGTCTTCAGTAGAAAGAGAGACACGAAGAAACAATAAAGCTGATAAATGAAAATGAGGTTGATAATTTTCATTTATCATACGATTAATTGATTTATTGTTCATTGCGACAGGCCTAACAACACCTTCATAAAAAGTCAGTTTTACTTGAAAAGGGCTGGTGAAAGCCTATTCTTGCATTACATGAATGTTTGTGTTTCTAATATCTAAAAAAAAACCTGTCTAAACAGAATATTTATCTGAAACCTGCTGCAAGGCCTTCAGATAAGTTCAAATGAGGTGATGTATTTTAGCTTGTTTGAAAAGGTGAATCTATATTTATCACCATGTAAGCTCATAGGTGTACCTGATGGAGTTTATGACCTTACCGAAGTGTGTATATGAGCGTGTGAATCCCAGTGTGTGTGTGACTGAAGACAGCATATGGACAGTGCCCTCCTTCCTGTTGGGAGGGGAACAGCGTGGCTCTTCTGTGAACCACAGCTCGACCTTTGACCTCTTGAGATCACACAAAGAAAAGTGAAACACAGCCACACACTCCCATACCTACACATGCATGCACAGATGTATGTCCACTCCCAGCTGGCCAGCTGTCCTCTTGGACTGAGTGTCCCACACAGAGACGCAGGGAGTGATAGTCCAGCAGGAGACCCACTCAGGAATCCACTCTGAGTTTTTTAAACTCACGTGTCACCCAGCAGGGAAACCAACACGGCAGCAGAACCTTCTTTCTTTTTTTTTTTTAACAAGTGTTGGTCGATGTGACGTTAATGTTGTCCTGAGCAATGCAAAAAAATAAAAATAATACAAGCATATTACCCTGATGCATGCTCAATAATCCAGGTAGAAAAATCTAAAAAAGCTAAGTCTGGTCCTCTGGACATTCAAAAAATCAAAACAAAACAAAGCAAAAAAAAAGCAAAAAAATTGTAGATTTTTCAAGGCCGGTCAGCACCGGTCAAATGGCCACGTGCAGCTGGTGATGGTATGGCAAGCCATGTTGCCACATAATTGGGTCGTCAATGCAGTGCAGACTGATTTGTAAACACTATAAGAATGGCAATCTGAACCGAGTCCCTGTAAACTCTCGCCATCATTAACGTCAAGTTTTATCTTAAACCTTCATAGATTGCAACTTTTGTCTGGTTCCAAACATGGATGCTTTATACAAATATTCTTGATTTTTCTTTCAATGCCAGCTAATAATTATCTATTCCTGCATTTCAATTACATTTGCACTGCCTTGATGAACCTGGTGGCTTTTCATTTATCGCTAATTACCCCTCGGGTGTCAGGCGAGGTCCCAATTTTTATGGCACGAGTTCCACATGGGCTAGGTATGGTTTAACTCTATATCTTCACAAGCCAGAATTAATGTACTATTGATAGAACCATTACTCCACCAAATTAAAGTCCTTTCTGATGGATTGGCTTGTAGTCTTCCGTCAGCCATGAAAGGAATAATTAGTATTCATTACTTCACACTCTGCAACATTCCAATTATTAATGAACTTCAGCTGTGGAGACCTACCAGATCCATCATGGCTGCCCCAGCAGGTTGAATTAATCATCGACAGAAACAAGTGTGTGGGTCATCTACAAGGGATAAACTTATAATCAGATTTAGTATGATGAATTGTTACGTCTGGACGGACAGGACTTCAAAAGAAGCTTAATGAACATCCAGCGGGAAGTTCAATAATAATGGTCACAAATGGATCAGAGCAAGAAAGATGTAAACATTTCAGAGGTGGAAATCAAAGCAGAACATCAATTTGTGGTATTTTCTATTTATGCTGTTGGTTACCCGATATATGGAATTTCCAGTACTTTTAATCTATTTGAGGTTGGGTAACTGTGGTACTTATAGAGCAGCTATGTTTAAGCTATTTTGTTGGAAGTGTTATATTTATTGAGTGGAAGAAATTGTGCAGCAGGAATTTATGTTTGTGAAGACAAAATTTAAAATCAAATATGAGGATTAACCAAACATTTTTATACAAGTGTCATCTGTGGCTTAGGGAGTGATAGTAAAAGTAAAATAAATTTAGTGGAAAGATATTGTCAGGAAATATCATATACAACGAGTCGTGTTAGCCAAGTATTACATTGATTAGTAATCTTGGTTAGGAAGAATACAGTAAAATGCTAGAAAATCAACTGCCAGAATTGTAAATTATTAACTGCTTTCGTGGATCAATAATGATGCAGAACAGCGGAATTCATTGTATGTGCCGGTGTTTTGTGGGAACCAGGAGTCCTTATGCATAACCATAACAGCCCTCAATTCAGCTTTTACACTGAAGCCCGACTGTTCAATATTCATCACACCTCAAGAATATAAACACACAAATATACATCTATCACCCACCTTGAAGGACCAATCAATGCCTTGACCCCAGGGAATTGGAACACGTGTCCTAAATTCATTTATAATCTAAAGAGCAGGCAATGATAAAGCACTAAGTCATGTCTTACAGGGGTTTCTAAACCCACCGACATCAGCCACCTGACAAATCTCTACCTATTGTTTAATGCCACAGAAATGCTGCGAAAAATTGTAAACATATTGACTTATGTATAAACACAGACAATGAAAACAAATTAATGTTGTTTTCTTATATTTTTCACTTTTGCCAAAAATCGTTTCAGCACCAACCTTCCTTTTTTAATCGTTCTTCTTGCTAACAGAGGCTCCAGAACTGGGTCTATTTTTTCTGGCAGATTCTCTATCAGCACTGGTTCACCACCGACAAGAGCTTGTTTAATCACATCCAGATAACTGCAAAATAAATAAACAAATAAATAAATAGATAGATGAATAAATAAGGATCACGCAAAAGACACTGTACAGTCACTCACTACTTTGCGGTTCGACTTTTGTAGACATGCTCTATCGCAGTTTGGCAACGTACAGTACATAATTTTGTATTAAAAATAAAATAAAACTGTACAGGACACATGATTGCCAACTTTAATATTACTCTCTTGATTGGGACAGTACTGGAAATACAAAGTAGTAATGTACAACAAAAGTTAATGAAAAAATAAAATACTTCTGACAGGCGCCACCATTTTGTAGTTTTCTTTCAGTTAGCCTCCACTGTATTCCCACACTTAATGACCACTTTCCAGAAGGCAATAGGGCTTCGCCCAGAAGCCCCGCCCCTTTTGCTGAAAAACTAGAGGTATAAAGTTTTGATCTGATTGGCACCCAGCGGATGCAGAGAAGCCACACAGAACCCACCAACCTGGACCAGAACCAGACCTCCAGACTCATCTGTGAATCTTGAGCGCTGGTGGTCGGCCCACGAGGACTTCCAAGCAGGGACATGCGCCAAAGGTCCAGTGGTCCATCTATAGCCCACGACACATTTTAAATCTCTTTCAACAAGCCAACGAAGAGCCCTGGCAGCAGGTGCACACGGCTGTATATCCGGTGGTCCATCTGCAGACCTCAGCACGTTTTTCATCGCTTTCATCTGGCAACATGATGGCTCAGTGGTTAGCACTGTTGCCTCACAGCAAGAAGGTCCTGGGTTCAATCCCTGGTTGGACATGGGGTCTTTCTGTGTGGAGTTTGCATGTTCTTCTCGTGCTTGCGTGGGTTTTCTCCAGGCACTCCGGTTTCCTCCCACAGACCAATAACATGCATGTTAGACTGCCTTCAGGCCCAGGCCTCCCTTTCAAAAGAGATCTGTGATCTCAGTGGGATTTACCTGGTTAAATAAAGGTTAATAAATAATAATAATTCAATGACAAGGACTGACGAGGATCTCCGAGCGAGAACGCGCTGGTAAGTAAAATTTAGTAAGTATGTTGTTACAATTAGTAGTGCTGTAGGGTATGTCTGCAGAAATGAAACTGAGTCGGACCGGAACAGAGTCGGACCAGAATGAGAGCCGTTCCTGTTCTGCAGAGCCTGGTAAGTAAAATTTAGTAGCTACATACACAGTACTGTACACATGTTGTTAAAAATCACATAGGTGTAAGAGTTTAGAACATCTCAAGAGTGTGGAAAGGGTTTATAAAGCCTTAATTTAATTTATATAAACACTAAAATTAATATAACGTCACTACTTTGTGGAATTTCACTTACTTGTTGCGTTTATTGTGAGGGTTAGGTTTAGAACCTAAACCTCACAATAAGCAAGGGACTACTGTATTTTCTGTATACACTTTTTGACATCAGACTCAGTGGAAATAAACTAGGCTTGTTTCCATCTCACTTTTTCTGTTCCAATCGCACCACCCTCAGCTCTGGCCCGAGCAGCTTTCTGATCCACTTGATGCCCTGCTGCTGCGGGTCGATGATTAGTGGCCAACGCTCACTGGTGGTCAAGATGGCTGCATTCTCAGTTGACATCCTGTCATTTGGCAAGCCCTGGTTCTGCCAGGCAGCTACAGTGGCATCATCTGTAAGCATGATGACTGGATCCAGGCCGTCTGTCAGGGGCACAGAGACCTGGAACAAAAACAGGACTGATGTCACTGGAGTTGAAGCACAAGTCTACTTCAGTTCACACACTCAAGCAAATAGCCAATTTGTCACATACAAGTCTTAAGGTTTTTCCAAAACTGTTCTTGCCTTTTGAGACTGAAGAAAAGGGATCCAAGTGTTTTTAAAAAGCTCTGCACGATACTGGCTGGTAAAGTAACCCATGTAAGAGACAAAGGCTGACGTGAGAAGAATGTCACCACACAGGGTTTCCCGTTGCTTTTCATATTGGATAACTGCCTGGGACCAGCGCTCCCGCTCTGACTGCAAGACATTAAGATCAGACTTCAATATCATGGTAAAACTATACATCTAATCAGAGCATGACAATGCATTTATTTGTTCATTTATTAACCTTTATCATTCAAATTTACTACTAAAAATCTCATAATTGATTTCTGATTTTGGCTGAATATTTTGTCACCATCAAGTTAGCATTTATTTAAGCCTTCAATACTACAACTGTGACAGCCTGTAGCAATTAATCACGCGTGGCATTTTCTTGCAACGGGCCATGGATCCAGAATATGTCACATAATAAATTCTCAGACAGTTAAAAATCACTATAATTTTACCCTAATGTATTATGGATCGCCTGGAATATCACTCCGTCTGGGGTGAGACATTGTTAATTTCCAACAGCTGTTGAGGCTTTGAGGTAAGTTAATGATTAAATATAGATGGCCTGATTTATTAGTCTGTACACTAGTGCTTCCAGGTCAATGCCATAACGACAAAACATTTGTCTTGATATGCTTAAAAGCCAAGTTGTTCCATGCAAAACACATTTATTTTCTGAAATAAGGAAGTCGAACGTGCAGTATAGCCACTGAAATGACCATCTGTTACTTCACATTAACCCCCATAAGGATTTTCAAAATGAATATGTGCAGCAGCAGAAACGAGTTGAATATAATAGACAGTTATTGTAAATATAAAGAATTTCATATGAACAGAATGTAAAGAGTTCATGATTTTCATTTGGCACTCAGTTTGTTAAAATCCAACAAATATACACTTTATATTTTTTACCTTTAACGTAGAAGGGGCTTATATAAACATTGCCAACACTATCTCTATCCCTTCTCAGTGTTGGAAACTGCTCAGTCTGCCAGTTGCCCAGTTCAGCCATGCGTTTTCTGTGGTCCAACCCTCTCTACTTGTCTCACATGCTCCCAGTATCCTGCTGGACTGGGCTGTAACAGCTCCCTTTGCCTGATCTGTTCATACAACTGTTAGGATATCTTGCCAGGACATTACAACTTCTAGCCCAGACTTCTGATGCAGTTACCAGCACCCTGTTCAAAGTGACAATTAATTTTATGCCCGGT
The DNA here is from genome assembly GCA_031762435.1 of Hypsolebias longignatus. Lineage (NCBI taxonomy): Eukaryota > Metazoa > Chordata > Actinopteri > Cyprinodontiformes > Rivulidae > Hypsolebias > Hypsolebias longignatus. The sequence continues at coordinate 20,165,233 of JARVGV010001153.1, read as the reverse complement.
CAGTCCCAATGAGAGCACAGAATTGTTCCATCTCCCATTGTTTACCACTAAGCCTTTAACTAGCCGGTTGGCCAGCACTATGGTCTGGGTGGTTCGTGTCACCTCCTCCTGACAACAGATTTTTTCAGCTGTAGCCCTCTCAAACTGAGCTGTTAGGCTCCGGAGGCTGGCATCCAGATCCTAGAGACAAATGGAAAACCATGCAAAACAGAAGCTATTAACAAAATTTAGCTTTTAGGCTTATTAACCTAAATATAACATTGCACTCACTGCCAATTTCTTTCGAACTACCAACATTCTGGCTGTTGCTGTTTCTAGTTCTGCATTAGCTTGTGATAATGCACACCTTTTAGGGATAACCTCACAATAAATCTGAAAAATAAATAAAGCATACTTTATACAGTATATACTGTACAGTATATATATATTAAAGTTGTGTATAATCACAGTAAATATAGTTTCTGTAAAGACGATGTCAGACCTCGTAGTATCTGACAATATTAATGGTCCAGGCACAAAGTCCAGCTGCAGCTGTGGATTTAGTCCAGACTAATTCTGGATGAAAGTCGGCTTTTCTTAGATACTGCTGTTTCACCACAGTCAGACAAGATTCAGGGATGTGCTCTTTGTCATACGACACCAGGGCCTGCAGGAAATCATCCACCTGACAAACATGAGGACAAAAAACAGGGAATATTAGTCAGATTATGTGAATAAATACTGTTTATGTAAAAAATAATCAAGCAATCCAAATTTTATAATTGATATTAACCATTTGATTCTGTCCAGGTACTGTACGGTAATTATAATTAGTTACAAAGAAAATGCTTATTTCTCATTGTGTGCAAATATTACCTAAATTAAATATTTTACATAAAACTATACCGCCAACAAGTTAACTAATAATAGCCCAACTTTTGTGATGCTGACTTTATTCAATGAAGTTTTTCTTTATATTGGTGGTAATGGGAGACAGACCAATTTTTTCACAGCTTGAGGTGGGAATACAGAAAATAGCTGAAAAAAAAAAATTAAAATCAAAGTTCATGTCCAATAATTCAGGTAAAAAATCCAGCAAAGTTCAGTCATGTCATCTGGACGGTTTCTTTGTTTGGTGAGATGTTTTGTCCTTTATCCAAAGGACTTCTTCAATCTGAGGAGTCACAACAAACTAAGTCCCACAAGCACACTCTCATAGTAGACCAACCAGTTTGCTGGTAACAAGATGGTTTCTGGGGCCCGCCCTCTGCCCATTGACTCCTCTGAGGCAGCCATAGCCAAAAATGGTTCAAATCATCAAAGCTGAGTTCTTATTCTTATACTTTGTAATTATGTGACTAAGTACAGGTTCCAATGAAAGTGTGATCTGGATGAAATAGTGTTCAGTGCCACAGAAAGAGAAATAAAGACTTGCAACTGAATGTGTCACTGAATTACTTCAGTTAGTTCAAAGGTAACAGTTACAGCCGACAAAGGTATACATTGTAATAAAATAATGATAATTAAAAAAATAATAATAAGATCTAAGATATGATATTCAATCTTGGTCCTGTATGCAAGAAAGTTCATACTCAACAATCCAGGCACCAAGTCCAACAATTCCCAGAGTCAAGATTTGGTACCTGCTCAATGTGTGTATGTGTGCATATAAAATGGTTTTACAGCTACACTTGCAAAAACAGCAGCAAGAGGTTAGTTAGAGCAGGTTGACACTTGCTCCACCAGTGGATGAACATATTCATGGAGGCATCCAGCTGTAATGTGAGCTTTGAAAAGATGCTGGGCAGGGCAGTGTCAGGGCCCTCGCACAGATTAGACAGGCATTAATCAAACAGATGCGACTGACACGACAGTTTAACCTTGCCCATGAAGGCCCGCGCCGCCTTCCAGCTCCGATCCTTTGGCACACGCCCGTGTGGGGCCAGCAGCACCATCACAGCCGCTGCAACATTGATTACCGCTGCTGGAGGGTTTGGGAAAGCTTTCAGTTCAGTAAGATTCACCTGCGAAATAATTAAAAAATATATTTTGGAGTAAAACGATCAGAAGTCGTTTGCAGTTAATAAAGTGTTATTTAGCTTGGACAAATATTGCACCTTGTTGAGGGTGTTGAGCGCTTCTACTGCAGCTGCCAAGGATGGCTCTGCCTTGGCTAAGTCACTTTCACAGTCTCTTTGTTTCAAAGCAATTTCTGCCTGCATGGCAGCAACCTGTTCAAAGTGTCCATAGAAGCTACATTTTAAGATGTTTCTATGTGCTGTATGACATATGTTGTAGTATACCATGTGAACAAGAGTGAATAAGAAAAAAACGAATTAACATTTATCTAACCTTTTGTGCTTCCACATCTGCAGCCTCTCTCTTCTTGCTAACCTTCTCACTCTGCAGTCCAATCTTTACTATTATAGCTTCAATATTGTCATTCTTCACGGTTAGCTCGGCTTCTTGCGATGCTAATTTTGCTTTTAGCTCTTCAACCTAAAACATATAGAACATGTATAATTCAATATGCAACATATTCAAAGAAATCAGAAATAAGTCAACATTGTTCTTCAGAGTCTATGATGAGCTCCCCTAAACAAAGAGTGGAGGTGAACACCTGCGCAGCAGTGCTCTGGAGCTTCTGAAGGCCATTTTCAAGGTGGTTCATCTTATGCTGAAGCTGAGCCCGGCTTTTGGCCAGAAGGTTTCTGTGCAGGGTGATTTGCTGGAGAAAGCTCCTGGGGGTGGTGTAATTGTACCTCTTCTCATTTCGTAGGTATTTTTCACTTGCCTGGTTGACACTGGTGTGAACGTGGGCCATGAAAAGACTGATGGATTCCTGGACTGCAGGCTATAAAAATAAGGAGACAAGTGCAGAGAGGGGAGAACGAGGTGAGCTGGATAAAGTACAGTTTAACATCCCTAACCTGATGGGCACTGAAATATTATCTTCATAAACTTTGAATTCATCTACAAGTTCTGCCATCTTACTTGGCTGGCCTTGACTTACTCAATCTAAAATTTAGGTGCAGCAAGTAGAAATGATTATACTTTGAAACCCCTGTGAAAATCATGTGTTTAGAGCATTGACATGCTGCTTGTAAAACACGCACAGTGTTGACATTATATCTGGGAGCCTCCAACTTTCTAAACCTGCAACAGATGCGGCGCGACTTTTCAACTAGGTATTCATCACAGGAAGCAGAAGGACACGTCGTTTCTATTAATCACACAGTTAACAATCAATTAGAGCTAAAAACAAACGAGCAGAGAATATGAAGATCAAACCTAACCATAACTCACAAAAAGCCATTGTTAATGATCATAGATCCAACAGGCACAAAAATCATTATTAATTAAGATCTGACATAATGCATTTTGACAAAGCATGCTGGGTTGTGTTAAGATGCTAGGAAGTTCATTGATTGGCCTTGTACAACATCTATTAGCAGGGCATGTGTTTCTAACTTTAAATAAACGATCACTTCATTCCTTGTGCTCCTGCCTCCTAGACAAGATAAACAGTCCTTAATAACTTTAGATATAATGTCATATGGTTTGTTTCAGCTTTTTAAAAACATTTGTTTGAGGCTCATTCACTCAGACTGACAGTAGATTCAAAGCATCATCAACATTGTAGAACTTAATGCTTCATTCTTGTTTCCTTCTCTTTGTCTCTTAGATACAACAACGATTTTGTTACTTCAGCGCCTGAATGTTAGACAAATTCTGCAACTTTAATTATTTTCAGCTCTATATTTACCTGGTAGCTAAAGTTGTAGCTACCACATACTTGCCAATGATAATACGACAACTGCTAAATTGCACAAAAAAAAAAAAAAAAGTTTCTGCACATAAACAGCCTCCCATTTACTCACACAATCTAAGTGATGTACATGTTTGGCACATGTGCACATTTTTGATACAATTTTGTGGTTGTGACAGCTGGGCCACCTTTAGAGGGTCGTTATGCGCTTAATCAGTCTTCTCTCATTACCATAAATGACTCTGGGTTGTGATCCTTCTACCGCTATGATGGAAAACATTGATATGCCTGCACTCACTGTGAGTCTCCAGGCATGTGTTCAGCAATTTGTCAGTACTTCGGTAGAGAACAAATGATGAAGGATCAATGGAAACGTTAATTTAGCTGCACGGCAGTAATTAGACAATCTTCATTGCAGTTTAAACCAGCCTGGAGCATCAGGGCACATGACAAACCAAGGCAAAACACTTTATCATATAAATATGCACATGAAATAGGTATATGAAATCAAATGCCCGACCTTAATGCCTTCAATCTCCTGGATGAACCTGTAACTGACTGACTGCAGAGCTTCAGCTGACCATGGATGAAACCAGTTGATTGTTGTGCAGTTGACGAGGGCCGGGAATCGACGAGCTCTGACACGCAGGGTGCTTCCCACAGGAGACAAGCACAGTACAACCTGCAAAGAAAGAAAGCAGGAAGACAAAGACTCTCAGAAGCATCAGGGGTTCTGAATAGAAATGTCTTGCATGTGTTATAATGTGTTTTGAGCACAGCATAAAGCACATGTAAGGGTAAATAGAGACATGTTCACAACTCAAAATGATCACAGTGAAGACTCCATAAGAAGGATTAATGGCGGCCCTAGCACCTCCAAATTGATCATTGTCACATTTAGATAGTAACAGCAGCCACATTCCAAGTGGGCTGGAGCAGACAGTGATGCCACCAGAGGCCTTGGTACAAAGACAAACTGGATGCCTCGTCTCCACTCTGGGAGTTTCATTTCCTTCTTTTCGGTCCCCCATTTTTTCCAGGTTAGGTTTTACAGCTTGCTAAACACATTTGAAATTGTTAAACAGCAGCAGGTCTTTTTATTTTCTGGATCAAAACTACTCTTGCCTCTGAATAAAAATTCTCATGTCCTGTATTTCCTATTTATACACCCATCGAAGGCGAAACGCCTTACGGTATTGTCTCCGTCCGTCCATCCATAAATGTTCTCCTGTCTAGGCCAAAACGTCTGATCCGCTTAAGGTAATTTAATAAAACAGCAAACACGTATGGATCATCGCTAGACAGAGTGTTGCATACACTTTTCACCACCCCACATTCAAGGTCAAGGTCAGAAATTATGGTCAAATGTTAAACAAGATCTTTGCTTGTCTGGGCCATTATTATAGACTACTGTATAATAGCTTGTCAATGTGTGTATAATGTGCCGTATATGGTTATTTTGTTCCTTATTTTGTTCTGTATGTTAGCTGTGACAAGCTAGGTTATGGTATTTTATTCTTTAATATATTCAGGTGGCAAAAATAGTTACGCACTTTATTGGGGTTTAACCAACTCTTATTGGGTTACAGAATAAATATGAGTGTTCCTGTCATTATTCTCTAAATACTAAAATAATGTATTCATAAAACCATTTATACATCAATAAAATTTGGTATTTTATGACAAATACATAATTTCTCTAACACACATCACTAAGATAAAGAGCAGGTTAAGTGGAGGATCAACATCATACAGTTAAAGCACTGGATCTAAAAAGATTACAGTAGTATTCTTAAAATTTGTACCGTGAGTTGTAGTTGCACTCGGTCTGTGAAGAATCTCCAGCAATTCTCCCTGTTGTCCAGCAGGCCCAGCTCTCGTACCTCAGCTCTCACACTGGTTACGATGTCTTCAATCTCCTCCTCGTTGAAGATCTCTGGAATTTCACCTGGAGGGAAAGAACCAGTTGCATCTGCAACGATTTGACGACAGGCAGGTTAAATACAGTACAAGCTTGACTGCTTTTAGAGCTGACCTGATGCCAGCAGGTGATTAATAAGAACCATGAAATGCTCATCGGGTATCTGTGCATCACTCAGGAGCAAAGCCACGCGCTGATTCTTTCCTCCAGCCTTAAGAAGCAATTCTGCCAAATCCATCTAAGAAAAAATAAATAAAATTTGACTCCAAACCAGAAATGGATACCAGTTGTGTAGTGGGCATACCAACATTGAGCTGACAGAATGTTTTGTTGTTCAACAATCAGTTATAGAGTGCCTTCATGTTTTAAAAGACTAATAATTATTACATTAAAATAACTGCTGCATCAATAAAGTATTAATGTCCTAAGAGGTGACTTGTAATTTTATCTGATAAGGGCCCTATAGGCTTTTTACAACTATATGTTGTTCTTCTACCTCTCCCCCTCTCCCCCAGACATTCACTTACAGACAACTGAGAAAATCTCAACACAAGTAAAATGCCCCCAAAAGTGATGAGGAACGAGATTGGTGAATTTACCTGTAATTTGCTTTCCGGACTCGATGGCTTATATTAATTAAGCCTGTCCATTGTCACAGGTATGTTCTGTGTGTTATCATTTAAGATTAAATGTCTGTTCTTGCACTTCGTGAAACGCACGTCTAAATAAATGCACATTTTTTTCATTCAACCTTTATTTAAACAGATAAATGACAATGAGCCTCGAAAACTCATTTACAAGTGAGATCTGTTTGGACAGACAATAAAAGTGGTGAAAAATGACACATAGGGTTTAGAGACAAAAAAAATCGTAATCTTTGGCTGAAGGTTAACAGCATGAAAGATCCGTACACTCTTGGGGGGGTGCCGAGGACGGCCAAGGACGACGTCAGATAGAATCCAGAGTCCTGAAATGATGACAGATTCAGCTGGGCCCTTCTGATTGGTCCGTAGACTTCCTCAGTGGGAGGGGCAGAGCATCAAGGTTTACAAAACGTCCAGGTGAATTAAGATAAGACGGCCTGTCAGGGCCAGTCAGGGAGCCGAAATCAGAAAAACACTATTGTTTTGGGGATGGGAAGAACTTAATGACATCTTCCTTTAGTCTGTGTCGGTCCACGCGATTCTGAAACGTCCAAATTAAATGGTCACACCAATGAGAGTAATCCCCGAGATCTGATCCATTCTGCCAAAAGGATTAAAAATCTTAATTTATTTTATTGAGTTGTTGCTTTTTGTCTTTAAATTGTGGATTAAAGGAGTTAAATGTTTATTTTTTGCCACAACCGCCTTTTAAAAATAATTGTCTTATATAAAGACAAAAAAAAAGTTGATCTGGAACGAAATATGGATAAATAGAGCATCTTATGAATTTACTTCTTTGTGATTACATATTTATCAAAAAAATCTTGGCTGGATTTGGTTTAAAAACAAAAAGAAAAACAAAATTGTATATACTTCCTGTGATCTAACGCATGTAAATAGGCAACAGTATGGGAAAAATAAATTAATTACTGAGGCTTGTTTTCTCTCATTACCAAGAAGGTTTGGTACTTTTTTCTTATGCTGAGTCCTTCATCCAAAGCATCAATTAACCTCCCAGGATGTGGACTGTTTGTCAAACTGTGAAGTTTTCCTCCACGTTGTCGTTGCCACATGATAACACAGCAGTCCTGCTCCCTCCGACTAGTTTTAACTGATGTTTTCCTGCAGATTTCAACAGTAGCACTTGATTTTGATCAGTTCTTCACACCAGGATGGTTGTTCCATGCTGAGGGTGTTTTAATTGTGTGCCAGCGATTAATAATCTGTCATGTTACACATTTATTGGCTTTAATTTAAATGTACAGCCAAATCATGTTTTTAAATATTTGTGTATTTTCTTTAAGCTGACTCATCAGGTAATGAGAGTTTGAGTTCAGAAGTGTTTGTGGTCAGTTCGTTTCAAAAGTGGTTTTTAGAAGCATTTCTTTTTTAATACATCATGCTCCAAAATCTGTTTGATGGTAAGTTTTAGGGAAGAGTGAATTTATTATAAATATCCTGAACTCTCACAGTTCACAGCTTAAGTTTATACAAATTAATAAAATAAACGTTTAATGTTCTTCATGGTTTTCAGCCATATTTACGTTTTTTTTTCACCCTTTACTGCAGCATTGCAGCTGTTCTGTCCCAAAACCAGAGGCGTCAGCAAAAGGAGAGCCAGGGGAGGCTAAGGCCCCCCTTTATAATTTGCTGGCCTCACCATTGCCCCTCCAGCTAGACAGTCTGATATGTATAATCTGTTAGCAAATTGTCATGAACTCCTGATGGCCACCTTAGCTAAGTGGCATTATCCAAAAACAAAGATGGCTAAAATTCAGTCAGTTTTACAGATATTAAGCTAAGATTTGGTGTCAGCAGCTGAGAGTCCCTCCTGACTCATGCTCTGGGCTATAAGAGATTGTGCAAGACAAGTTTAAACATTTGACAGTAACTCTACAGTAATGTACACAGCGCAGAATACTGGTAATTAAAATTCTCGTATGGGTTTCTGGTGTTGGTTAACAGTAGCCCCATCTGGCCACCTTTGAGAATTTTCTATTCAAAACCTGCTCAGAGACACAACATTAAAGTCTAAAGAAAACGTCATCATTCACATCACACAGGTGCATGAATGAGGTAGAACAAAGGTTTGTGACTCGGGGCCCAGTTTTAGCTCAGCAACAGACAGTAGTGAGCAAAAACAGACTTTAATAGCATAATAAAATACAATAAAGCCAACAGATTTATGTTGTCGTGATTGATTGGTGTCAATCACAACTAATTATCAGTGTTGTATAAAGTACCTCAAAGAGATACTTCAGTGAAAAGTATCTTACCATAAAATTACTTTAGTAAAAGTTAGTCTCCTTTTAAAAAATTACTTGAGTAAAAGTCTTAAAGTATCTAACATGTAATGTACTTAGTATCAAAAGTAAATTTCTCATATAAAATGTGCTTAAAGTAAGAGTATTAAGTAAAAGTGAATGGTTAGAATTTCCAACACAATATTTATTTGGTGCAATATTCAATGACAAAAACTTGGAAAGTCTGAACTGAACAATGAAAGGTTGATCTTTAAAAAGTCTGGTTCTAATGAAGTATTCAACTTTTATTAACCTTTATTAACAAAGCTGTTAGAAAGCCCACATTGTTGGCTTGTTTACTGACCCAGGTTCTGTTTGGGTATGGCTTTTTTCTTTCTGAATTTAATAGTTCCTATGCTCTTGAATGCCCCGTGGCTGTTCCAACGCTAGTGAACGCACCGCTCTGTGTAAAGTACAGAGTGGAGTTTTTTTTTCTCTCTCCCAACACGGATGGAGCCTTGTTGTTCAAGCTTGTTTGCTTGTGCTTTACTGGTTTACTGCTGTGTGTAAATACCTGAAGAAACACAGCAAATAAATCACCCTAAACTGAATATCTGTCTCCATGTCCTTTAATGGGAAGACTAGTGGCCCAACAACTTCATACCTTCTAAGCACAATAAGTCTAATTTTTTTAGGATATAATATTGTACTTTATCACTGCATTATTAGTATATACAACTAATATTATATGCTAAATAAATAGGTTTACAAATGCTTATTGTGCTTACAAAATAGTAACTTAGTCTGAAATGGGTGAGCAGATTTGGCTCACTATAAGAAACTGGTCAGTTTTGTCTCTCTGTCACCCTTAGTTATCGCATGATAAACAATTATTAATGATTTATAAAGTGTTTATGGAGGAATTAGTAATGTATCTATAAACTATTAATTAGCCATCCAATAATCTAGTGTCAGACATTAAAAAAAAAAAAAAGTTTCAATTCAAAGGCTTGACTTTTACATTCTTCCAAAAACTGATTAAAGTTCCAGTTTAGTTTTTTATTTCTACAGGCAATAAAAATAGAAGTGTTTCAACTGAAAACTTCAGCTGAAAGGAGATCTGCTGATCTGAATGACTTAGAAGTCGTATTCTCCAGGACGGTTTGAAACTGTCTTTAACGTCTCAGTAATTAACTGATCTAATGGACTTCATGGGCCCCATGGGGCAGTTTCTGGCTCAGATCCAGCCAATCAAAAGTTGGTAAAACTGGTGTGAGAGAGAAACAGCTGCTCCCCTGATGAAGGTCGGCTTTTTTCCTGCTGTTTTCTGAAATTAAAAAAATAAAAATTCTAACCAGGCTTTAATGAAAAAACAAAAATAAAATTAAGGTGTTTATTTCTCTTGAACAGCCCTGATGCTTAGCAACAACCTAAATTAGCAGCACTCCATTCAGTCTCTGAAAAACATCATTAGACCACAAGCTGTCAATGCTTTTATCTCTCTGCTCTGTTTTCAATTAAAAATGTTTCTGTCGTATCCTCTGACCCAAACACAGAACTGAGCAGACAACTGATAGAAAACAAATATATATCACTCAAATCAAAAAGAAAAAAGAAAGAAAAAAAAATATTGATATACATATATTTGATTTTTTTCTTTTTGCTTTGTGATTTTTTTCTTATATGTGAGCTGAACAAAGAATAACAGACATGTTCAGGATCTTTCTTCTCAGTTTTGATGCTTCTTTAACAAAATAAATAAATAAATAAAGAGTCTTAAAGTCTGAAACCAAGAGAACGCTAGATGAATTTCTGGGTTGAAACTCTGTAAACGGAGACAATATGCTGGAATAAAACAGCATATGGTGAGGATGCGTGGCACAGAGCTCACCTTTCAGCACGGTTTAAATGTGCGTTTTCACTTCCTGTGTGTGTCAGACTGTCCACGAGGAGAAGGCGTCCCACGAGAAGGACATGAGCAACATACGAGCTTGCTACGAAGAAGAGGCCAACCAGATGAAGGAGAGCCAGGCTCGGGCTCTGGAGGAAGTCACCAAGAAGCACAGAGCGACCCTGGAGAACGCCCTGACCAACGCAGAGAGGGACAAGAACCGCCTGCTGGCTGTGAGCGCACACACACACACACACACACACACACACACACACACACACACACACACACACACACACACCATATTGACGCCCTCATATACAGGTAGTCCTCGGTTCCCGACCAAGTTCCATTACAAAGGCCCGGTCGGATACCGATTTGAACGTAAACCGATGCAACTTTAAACTGTACATGTACATGTACACCAAGCACACCACCTATCCTAACACAATACCCTACATAATGTTCA